>CM060116.1:16475269-16977769 GCA_030522415.1 Channallabes apus
GGGAACTACCAGAAGTCCAGAGTTTTGTGATTTGACAAAGTCGTGGAAGCTGAGAAAGGAAGAATGTTGTGTAGTCTTCAGGGAGGAGTTGAGACAGGCTATGGGTGGTCAGGAGGTGCTTTCAATTGACTGGACAACTACAGCCAATGTGATCAGGGAGACAGGTACATGTAGGAGGGTACTTGGTGTATCATCAGGTAAGGGAAAAGTGGACAAGGAAACTTGGTGGTGAAATGAGGAAGTCCAGGAGTGTATACAGGGAAAGAGGCTAGCTAAGAAGAAGTGGGACACTGAGAGGACTGAAGAGAGTAGACAGGAGTACAGGGTGATGCAGCATAAGGTGAAGATGGAGGTGGCAAAGGCCAAACAAAGAGCATATGAGGACTTGTATGCTAGGCTGGACAGTAAGGAGGGAGAGGTGGATCTGTACAGGTTGGCGAGGCAGAGAGATAGAGATGGGAAGGATGTGCAGCAGGTTAGAGTGATTAAAGATAGAGATGGAAGTGTACTGACAGATGCCAGGAGGGTAATGGGAAGATGGAAGGAATACTTTGAGGAGTTGATGAATGAGGAAAACGAAAGAGAACAAAGGGTAGAAGAGGTGACCCTTGTGGAGCAGGAAGTAGCAATTATTAGTAAAAGTGAGGTGAGAAGGGCGTTGAGGATGAAGAGTGGAAAGGCTGTTGGTCCTGATGACATACCTGTGGAGGGATGGAAGTTTTGTTTGCTCTGGTGATGGCCGGGATGACAGATGAGCTAAGACAGGAGTCTCCATGGTCTATGATGTTCGCAGATGACATTGTGCTTTGTAGCGAGAGCAGGGAACAGGTGGAGGAAAATTTGGAGAGGTGGAGGTATGCTCTGGAAAGCAGAGGAATGAAGGTTAGCCACAGCAAGACGGAATACATGTGTGTGAGTGAGAGGGACCCAAGAGGAACAGTGAGGCTACAGGGAGCAGAGTTAAAGAAGGTGCAGGATTTTAAGTACTTAGGGTCAGCGGTCCAGAGCAACGGAGAGTGTTCAAAGGAGGTGAAGAGGCGGGTACAGGCAGGTTGGGATGGATGGAGAAAAGTGTCAGGTGTGTTGTGCGATAAAAGAGTACCAGCGAGAATGAAAGTAAAGGTGTACAGGACAGTGGTGAGACCAGCAATGCTCTACGGCTTAGAGACAGTGGCACTGAAGAAAAGACAGGAGGCAGAGCTAGAGGTAGCAGAGATGAAGATGTTGAGATTCTCTTGGGGAGTGACAAGGAGAGATTGGGGAGGTTCAGAGGAGAGATTCTGAGCATATCGGTACAAGGATGCTGAGGTTGGAACTGCCAGGCAGGAAGTCTAGAGGAAGACCAAAGAGGAAATTTATGGATGCAGTGAGCGAGGACATGGAGTTAGTTGGTGTGAGAGAAGAGGATGCAGAGGATAGGGTTAGATGGAGGCAGATGATTCGCTGTGGTGACCCCTGAAAAGGAACAGCCTAAAGACAAAGAAGAAGATAACTGTCTTCATGCACATGTCATAGCACATTAGAATGTGGTAATAAACAGGTGTGCTAGAGGTTGTCACAGGTACCTGAATACATTATAGTAAACACATAGAAATAAAGCAAATGCGTCCTGGTGTGTTGAAATGGCCCATTTTAGAGAAGTAGTAAAGTGCGCGATGAAAACTCATTTGTCTCCAGCGCCTGTCAGTTGCCTAGCAGCATCTGCAGCCCACTACATGTGGTGTTTTGAGTGCTGTGCTCCTGTCTTTAACTTTAATGTACTGTCTCAGATTTCTATTTGAAGAAGTGGCCCTATGATTGCTGATACCCGCATCCTGATACCCACTGGTTACATGCTGACTTAGGGTTAGTCACCAACCATGCACTTTCTTACTTCAAAGAAGGATATTTACATTTAGGTATTTGACAGACGCTCTTATCCAGAACGACGTACATTTTATCTCATTACACATCTGAGCAGTTGAGGGTTAAGGGCCTTGCTCAAGGGCCCAACAGTGGTAACTTGGTGGTTGTGGGGTTTGAACCTGGGATCTTCCGAACCATAGTCCAATGCCTTAACCACTGAGCTACCCCTGGACCCCTGGCATCTGAAATGACCTCCTCAAAGATATTTTGGGTTTCTTCCCAAATTCTGTGTTTAGTCAGATATCTTTGGGATATTTCAAATTCTGTGATATTTCTAGTTATTTATTACAGTATTTTATAATAGTTTAGTTCAACAATTGATATGAAATTGTGAAATGCAAGACACACAAAGAAGCAAAGAAGTCCCTTTCCACTCTGTCATGGTTACCTTCATTCCTTTGGTCACAGAGGGTCCAGTGACCCTGTTGTGCCATTGAAACCGAAGCTCCTTTAACCCAGACAAAACCCAGGAGCCTGCTGTGGTACAAGGACAACTTATCACTTCCTTTAAGTGCCATACTTCCCATCCTCTTCATCTCCTTCTCCCCATTGACTCAGTTTACTGACAACAAAAAGATTAATATTATTTTTCATGTCAAATTATCTTCTATATAATCAATTATGAATTGGTCAGTAAGACCAAGTCCTAACCTATCAAATTGCTTGCAGTCTGTGCTACTATGTTTATATGAAGAGCTGAAGGATGCATGAAGGATCATACAAACCTTGGTGTTTGCCATTTTGCGTTTGATCGAATGTCTGCATTTACTATGTTGTGCTTTAACCTCAGGTACCATATACTTCTGCCATTTTTATGATGCTGCTCCTTAACATTAACTGTCAGGTTGTAAAATATAGATTTGCTTTTGGATTTATTCATGTACTGCAGATCCAATGTGAAGAGATGACACTCCCTGACTCTTATTCAATCTTGTGTTAAGGATTCAGGCAAGGTTAAGGTTAAGCATTCCTGAACTTTTTTTTTGTTGCAGTATTGCAGGTTGCATTATCTTGCTGAAAGATGAGACCGCCATTAGGGAATTCCGTTGACATAAAAAGCTGTACTTGGTCTGCAACGATGTTTGGGTAGGTGGTATGTGTCAAATTAACATTAAAGTCAACATTCATGCCATTCAAGCAGTTCTTTGCTCACACTGAGATGGAAACTTATTTATTCCATTAGAAGCATACAACAACGGGTTCACAGGTACTACAGGATGCTTGCATTCAGTTTTTATTTATTGCTGGACCAGTATTCTGCTGAAATAGTTCAATGTTTTAAATTTCTTTGGGGGAATACCGGAGTTTTTTAAGAAGGCAAATTTAAAAGACCTTTTTAAAAGTTCAGCCTACCTCTTTAAAGTCAAGACCATCAAACTCAAGCCTTTTGATCAACCCAGTAACCTTCTACCTTTCCCAAAGGGCTCTTTTTAACACCATCGTTACTGGTCCTGAGCCCATCAGCTTGTCCTGTAGCCTAGCACAACCCCCCCCCCCCCCCCCCCCCCCCGCCTTGTTGGACTCAAAGTAGGCCCATTACCACAAGGGTCTCAGAGGGGACAAGTCCCTAGCACTCTTCCTGGCCCTGAAATACTGCATACTTGTCTGTAAAAATACAAAGAATGGGTTCTCCCGTTCCCTAGCTATTTCATATCCTCGTTTGTAGAACCGTGAATATTAACTTTTAACAAGGACTTTAGGGTCAAGCAAAATACTCAAGATTATTTACCCCATAGCACTCATATTGCTCACAAAAACACCAATCCTCCCTTACCTTTACCTTCACCTGGCTGTCCATCACGCTGTGGGTTATTAAAATAGCGCACAGTGGGTCAATGCCTTACTGTCAGTGAACTTGCAGACATCATAATTTCTGAGTAGATCTACTGGGTTAGAATAAAAAGAATTCTGAGAAATCCATATATTACTGAAGCTTCAGGGCTTTGTGTGGTTTTTCTGTTTTTTGTTGATTATAATTGGACAGGCTTTGATTTTATCAGCCAGATTGATCAAAGTGTTGGCTCGCAATGCTTTGCTGTTATGTCACATAGATGACCCATTTTAAAATCTTTGCTAACCAGAAGAAGGACTCATGCCTGGTATGCTGATATTTGCTCGTGTGGCAAGAGGCCCAGGACATGCTCTGCTGCCATGAACTCCTCATATACCCCCATTATCTCTTACAGGCCAAGCTGTTTGGTCCAAGATCTTTATGAGAGGGGAGGTAAGGGACACAAGGAAATGAGGTGACCTCAGGGTCATGTGTGGGGTCAGGGGGCTGGGAGTGGACCATAGCCCTACCATCTCTCTCTCTCTCTCTCTCTCTCTCTCTCTCTCTCTCTGTCTGTCTCTCGTGGCTAGTCTGGCTTGGACTATCCCTGCAAACCAAACAAGCAGAAATCATACTCCAGCTATCCTTGACCTTGCATTCATATGACTTTAATTAAGGTTTAAATTTGTTTATAAGCTTCTGTGGTCTTGAATCTTCCAGGTCTGTGCCTTCATTGTTTACCCATTCTCTTTTGCCAGTATTGCTGCCAATGCCACAGACCGCTCGCCCTTTAAGCATTCCTTTTTCCTTCCCTCTTTTAATATAGTGTTGGACGTTCATTTATGGTGCTTTTTAAACAGTTTTTCAGGCATGCCTTGCAAGCTATTAGCGAATCTGCTAAATTGTATGCTGGGGGACACCCCTCTAAGATGTTAATCTATTGGCTTTATGAAAGCCTAGTCACCTCAGTAAACCCCTTCCTTCGATGGAACCAACACTCTTTATGGCCCCATCAGGCACCTAACTGAACGAATAACTGCTGACCTCTTGACTTGGCAGTCAAAACCATATGAGGGGAATCTTTGCTCCTCTCCATACCACCCCCATCCTCTGAATTGCCTTTCTTGTTCTTGTTTGTTCCTCTCAAATAATGATTTATATTTGGGTTTTTTTTTATCTTGAATGCTTTTAATTTGCTTCAGTGTTGCCTCATGTCCCAATAATGCAGGCATCATTCTTAGTACAGCAGTGGCACTGGTTTTGAAAGAAATAAGAGGAAGCCTTGATGTCCCATTTTCATTGTTGGATAAGGTTGTGTATAGTTAAATATGAGCTATGGTCAATAATTTTAAATGGTATCTCTGAAAAAAATGATAGTGTTTTTTAATTATATTTTATGCCAGAGCACAAAGAAAACCCTGGTGGCTGTTTTATGTCTCGGTGGACATTTTGTTTATACCCAAAGCCTAAGAGGGGAAGGCCTCCATCCTTTTGATGAACATGATCTATCACAGGATAGCATATATCCAAAGCATATATCAATAATGAGAAATCACTGAATGTTTTTCTGTATATTAAAAAATACAGACTGTAATCATATATCGTGGCCTGCAAAGTTAACAGAATTGTCCATAGTGGCCTATCCTTCTAGTATAGTTATAAATTATATGCCTATTACATTTTGATATATAAATGAGAGCACCGTAATTATTTACCCCACATTAAATAAAATGGTACAGAATAATGTAATGAAGCTGAAATCTTTGTGTGCAGATCTGATCTGTGAGACTCTAAATTACTTTTTTTGTTTAAGTATATGTTGGCATACTTGAATTACTGGACTCTAATTAACTGTAAAGCATAAAAATTGTGCTGGAAATTAATTGTGTGTGTGTGTGTGTGTGTGTGCGTGTGTGTGTGTTGTAAACGTAAACAGTCTTCTTTCATTAGTGTCTGTACAATGAAATTAGATAATGTAGTAAAGAGTGTCAATTGCACCATAAATTAAACATTTACACAGAGTTAGATTATGTTTATAAGGAAGTTAATAGCAGGTTTTATCTCCAAAAATATGAATTAGCTATTATATTCTAAATATAAATGTAGTTGCACAGTTCTAACTAGGTTACTAGCAGGAAACGGGAGAATTTGTAGCCTGGAGGCTTGCTATGGGGAAGCAAGGGCTAATTGGAAAATATGGGTTAAGTAAATGTTTGAATTATCCATCGGGCTTAAAGTTCTAGGACAGACTCTGGCGCCACTTACAAACCAGTGGACGTTTAGACTTGTACACAGGTTAGTCTGAATTCCTTTATTTCATGTTGGAAAAAATTAACCAAATACTGTCATTATATTTATTGTTGTTTTTTTGTTAGGTGTTAGTGGATCAATTTAATCCTTATTACAAATTTAAATTATTTATTATTATTTAATCCTTATTACAAATTATCTAATTGAAGTGTAGTAAAATCATACAGTGAAATAAAATAGGTGAAGTGTGTATTTTAGCATATTTGATTCAGAAATCAACTGAAATAAAACAAATAACACATTGTTTTCTGTTTTAAGATAATCAAATTGTGATGTTATTAATTAATCAGTTTGAATTTGTGTAATTCTCTCTAACAGTGAGACTTAATAAAACAAACATGTATGTATACAATCAGATGGATGGATACAAAATGCATGGATGGATGGATGAATACAGAATGCATACAGATGGATGGATGGATGGATGGATGGATGCATGAATTGGTGGATGGATGCATATTTTTGCATCCAGAATGCTACAATAGCTAGTGTTGAATAGAGTTCAAAGTGAAAGATTAAAGTTCCTGTGACTCATGTATTATAAAACATTTCCATGAGTCTTGCAGAACTAAGTTTCAAGTTAGTTTTTTACTACATAAATTAGCCTACATACATTTTGTGAATAGCTGCTATGCGTTCAAATGAATTTTTTATCTTTACTACTAAGGCATATGGGGATATTTAAAGGAAAAATATGAATAAATAACACCAGTAATGAACTGTCAACATGTGTTCTCAGATTCCAAATTCAACGTGGAGTGAGTGACCCAAACAGCTACAAAGGCCTGGGAGACTGTTTCAAGACCATATTTTACAAAGAGGGGTAAGTGTTTAGCTTTCAGCTGTAGCCAAATATACATTATGTCTAACTGTTTCCTATATTTCTGTACCTTGCTTGTGCTACACCATGTATTGATGTGTATTGATTGGTACTTAGAAATGTTTGCTGTTTGCTTTCTCTTGCATGTGTTTTATTGCATGTGTTTCTCTTGAGTGCTTTAATGTGGGAAATACAACATGTCTATCGAAGTAGATTTTTCAGCTATTGTAATTTTAAAACTCTTGTGACACAACAATTATTTGTTGGCTTTTATTTATATAGGGACCATCTGGTTATTATATGCCAGATAACTTTATGGATAATAAACTTTGCGATGTGGCTAGGTAGTTTAAACCAAACCTTTCAAATTTCCCCTCCACACCTGATGCATGAATCGATTCTTGAAATGTTTGGTCACTCAACCTTGATTCAGTAACCGTAAGTGAATGATGTAAACAAAAGATATGAAATAAAAAGTTGTCTAGTTACATAAAATCCCTATTTTTCTGTTTCTTTAACATGTTGATAAAGGTTTCAGAGACGGTTATGTTATTGGTCCAGCTGAAATGCCTCTCTGATGATGAATTTCTTCATATCTTAAACTTCCTTTATTTCGCTCCTCCTCCAAATATGCTGATGCAGTGACTATATAAATGAGCTACTACTGAGCCACACCTGATCAGAAAACAGCAGAGCTAAGGAATAAAGGGTGTCGTCTTATATGAGGTGACAATAAGAGGGAAATCTAAATGGCTTATTTAGGTCTGGCATATACAAAATAGAACATTTTTGTTTGTAAATGCACAGGAGAGACCCATCTGCGTATCTTAAAATGGCTTGAAAATATTATGTCATGTATACTGTAATTGGTAGCACTGCAAACTTACAATTCGAGTGTGCCCTTTTTGCATAATTTTTTCACATGTTCTCTTTGTTCCAGTAGGCTCAATGATGGAAAGAAATTGCATCTAAGATGAGGTTGAGTGAGGAGGGAGAGAGAGAGAGGTTTTCATTGTTGTTGTTTTTTCTTTTTTGATTAACAAAAAAATGCCTTATCACACCACTATTTTATGAGTTTAAAAGTCAATTGGTTCTTTAAACTTAATGGATTTACTGTAAGTAAGTGGAAAAAAAGTTTACTTCAATCTGATCTAAAAGTAAAATTAACGTTTATATGAAAATACTTTCTATACATCACATGTAAATTTAATGATGATGATGATGATGATGATGATTATTTCGGCTGCTTCTGTTAGGGGTTGCCACATCGGACCATTTGTCCCCACCTAACTCTGTCTACCACACCTTCCTTTGCCATTCCAGCCTCCTGCATGTCCTCCCTAAACCTCCATAAACCTGGGCCTTCCTCCTCTTCTCCTGCCTGGCAGCTCTATCTCAAACATTCTCCTCCCGATATACTCCTTTGCACATGTCCAATCTGGCCTCTCTAACTTTGTCCCCAAACCTTCCAACCTGCACTGTCCCTATAATATACTCATTCCTAACTCTGTCCATTCTTGTCACTTTGAAAGCAAATTGTAGCATCTTCAGCATTGCCAGCTCTAGCCCTGCTTCCTGTCTATCATCATCATCATTAATATTATTAATGTCATTATAATAATAAATAATAACACTTTCTTATGCTCATGTAAAAAAATTATAAATTATTGAGTGTATTGTATTGTATTGTATTGTTGTAAGAATGGCAACTGGCATGTAGCCCTCACATTTTGAAGCAGACACTAATAGACTTACCAGATCCTATTTTACATATATATGTATCTGCAAAGACTTCTTGCCATTTTGTATATTGTGCATTTTGTAGCGTTGACAGGTTTATAGTAATATAACTAATCCGTTGTAAGAGGTGTGGTTTCGTGTGCATGTGTGTGGCCACTGGTGACAGTGAAACAGCAGCAGGGACAGACTGCTGTGAGATCCTTCACCAGCTCACAAATACTGCATACCATTCTCACTTACTTTGGAGCTGTCAGCAGTGCAGTCAGCACGTGCCCTCCCCTGCAGACACCAGCACTTCTTTTTTCCACCCCTATTGTCACCCCTGGTATATCTGTGCGATATAATTACAGGCCAGGAAAACTATTGTTATAGCCACAGGCCAAGACAATTAATTTATAATTTACACAAACTGTGGAGAAAGCCACTTGTTGTGGGGTTATTACTAGAAACAATTTTAGCACAATATGCTCTGGCTTTGCTTCGATTTTGAGCATTTTGATCCATTTGATTCCATATTTTGATTCCATATTTTGAGCAGTACTGTAGTTATGTAGATATGTACTGTATTATGTACTTAACATTAATAAAGTGAGCACAATTATTGCACATGTTGTGTGATTGACAGGACAATTGTTCCTGAACATGTTAAGATGTCAAGCTGGTTGCCAGTGCCCAAGGCACTGTGTTGTAATCTATTAATCTGGCTCTACTTTATGTTATTTAGTCTGGGTGAAGGCAGATACGAAGAGATACGAATGTCTCTATAAAAGGAGCTTGATCATTATTTGTTCGCAACTTAACAGAACCTTTTTTTTTTTATTGTAATCATCAAATGAATCAAAGGAAAAACTTATTTAGAATTACAAAATAAATATAAATGCTTTTGCTTTAGATTTGTCTCCGGTAAGCAGCATGTGATGAACCATACAGTAGGACCGTTCAGCTCCTGTGTGTTGCATGCTTGTAATCACGTGCACCTGCTTTGGGTTTGTCCCAGATTAGGTTGTCTTTTTACATTCTAGGGTATCTTGGTCTTGCATCTGTTATGTTAACTGTGCTGTTGTATTTTATGCATTAGTGCTTAATATTTGTTCTAATCTGTGATCATACTTCCTTCAATCATTTTGATCGTACATGCATTTTCTTGTTTAAAATACATTAAGTGTGTTATTGTTTAACCCTTTTTATAATTCTTTCTCTTGTTGGTTAACATGATGATCTTATTCAAAATTTTCATACTTGTAGATAATTTTTTTGTTACTAAAACCGTCTTAATTAATCAGCTACAGTACATGATTTGAAACTGAACAATATAAACTGATGTTTATAATATTTATTTAAAATTTAGGTTTCTACAGAATACTTTGATCCTGAATAAATGGATCGAAAGTCCAGTGAGTCCATATTTCTATTTTATGTTTGGCATTTGGTTAGCAATTCATGTTAGCCAAGTTACCAGGATTGAAGTCAGCCAGTGTGGCAAAGAATTTTCAGCCAAAGGATTTTATGGCATTTTTTCATTGCAATGATGTCAAATATCATCATTGACATGTTTGAAAGTATCAGTATAATTAATAATATTTAAGTATTCAAGGTTAAGAATTTTTCATTAATTTCATTCATCTTCTATACCACTTATCCTGTGTACTGGGTGACAGGTGGTGTACACCCTGGACAGGGTGCCAGTCCATTGTATGCACACGCACACACACACACATACACACACGCAGAAACAAACATACTCTACGGGCAATTTGGGAAAGCTAATTATCCTAATCTGTATGTCTTTGCACTGTGGGAGGAAACCAAAGTAAACCCATCGAGCACGGGGAGAACTCCATTATGCACACAGACCTGAGGCGGCAATTGAAATTTCAAATTCAGCTTAACTTCAGGTAAAAATATTTTTAAAATACTGTGTAATCTTTTTCTAAGAACTATATGGATCTTGGACACAAATCAAGAAATATAAACTTTTTGCTTGATTGTACCCAAGTAAGTTTTTGTTTTTCCATCCTGAGCACCATCATGAATGAGGAATGAGTCTGTAATAACTTGTTTTCAAAAACATGTTCAGGTGATGATAAAGGTACAACAGGCTCTTACTTGCCACAATGAATTCATTCTAAGTTTCGTCTATTTTGACTGTCTTTGGCAACTATAACAATAGATGTTTCTGTGTCTCTGCTTGCTATTTTATGATCGGTGATTTTTGTGTTATTTTTGGCTAGGACAAGGTTAGAGCTTCTTTTAGTAAATAGTAATATTTGCAGATGAAGCATGCAGGCTGTTGGTTGAGGATGGGGCACCTGGGCTGTCGCCTGCGCAAGACTGTGCATACTTAATTGATAGTAAAGTGTAAATATCCATTGGTTATTTGAAGTCAGTATCCAAACCTAGACTGGAATCAAACATGTCTCATTATCCAATTTGGTTAATGCGTTGTTTCCTTCCTCCCTTTTTATTATGATGAGTTATGTGGCTCTGTGTTGAATGGGACAAAATGGGTTTATGGAAATCAAAGACAAATCACACCTATACAAACACGGGCAGCTGGACCCACACAGATCCTAAATGGGAATGGATTTGTTTACGAAGGCCTAGTGGAGACCTTGCGTGTGCTTTACATTTAGAGTCAAATCAGCATTCAAACCAGGCTCAGTCAAATGGGGTCTTGAGTGTGTGTGTTACAAATCTGAGCTTTATCTCACCACCTGATGATTTCTCCGACTAACCACTCCCGGGAAGCGAGTTTGCATGCATCTGAGAAGGGGCTTCCTTTTTGACTGTACACTCTCACCCTCACGAAAGTTCACTTTTGTCAGCACAGCCGCCATTTGGTTGCCAGAGTAAACATAAATGTGCAGAAAATTGATACAAAACATCCCAGTGAGGAAGTGATTTGTTTGTCAGAGCGAGTAGTGGGCTTTCGAAATGGGTTGTGGTAAAGCTTGAGGTAATGGACCCATCTTTGTTTGCAGAAACAACAATATTTATACCCAGAAGCCATCAGACGAGAGCATCTCTTTTGATTGCTTCTGGCTCATGTTTTCACAATACAGTTGTGTGGTGGGTTTCACACTCGGAGGTCATGCTGCACTGTCCTGTCTGTCCACAAAAATGTGTTCAGTATCAACATGTGAATGATTTGCTACTCTAAAAACCTTTTCTTTTCACTTAACTTTCTCTTTCAGTTTTACATTCTTAGCACAACCCACCTGATTTGGAGAGCTTTGGCAACATTAACGTACTTGAGAATACTTTAAGGCTTTTTTGGCTCCTCCTGAAACGTCTACAATTAGTTCTGGCCTTAGATTGCCTTTTTCTATTTTACACGCAACATGTGCTTTGTTTGTTTTAACACAAAGAACAGATATTCATAGGAAAATATTTAAACAACCTATATATTTGCTTCCTTATGTTTGATTGTTTATATGAAAAATCTAACCAGAGAGTTTGAGATTTTTTTTTTCATCTACATGTTGTTCAATGGAAAAAAGTCAAAGTCTTATACTCTGCTCAACTCTACTCTACTTTACTATGCTGCTCTAATAATGCATTTGTAGCGCACCATTTTATGTTTTATAGTTAATAATCGCTCCAAGTGTGTCTGCATTCAATAAAGCACTCATGTAGAGTCTCATTAGTATCTGAGAGCGAACAGTTAATAAACTCCACTATGATTTAAACTTACCTAATGAGTTGCTTTTCTGTATCATTTTGTTTACTTTGTGGTTATAATTAATAATTACTGATTTAAATAAAATAAGAAACGCCACAAGGTAAAAAAAAATGTAGTAGCAGGTTTTTTTTAGGTCATATCCAAGAATCTTCCTAAACTCAAACATTTCTGCTCTCCCTCAGTGGTGGTGTTGCAGACAGAGAGAGAGGAGTTTCCCGTGCTCAGGCTTGTCCTGGCATTAAGATTAAGAAAACAGAGTCAGGTTTCAAACTGCAGAAATGTATATATGCGCTGTCTAAACAAGGACCGCCTATCAGTCTGCTTGAAAAGATCGAAAGTGAGAATATTTAGATTACAGGAGCACATTGCCGTTTTGTCGGTGGTGTTAATTACAAGCTGTTAACAGGAGATGAACAGAAGATATTAAATATCATAAGAATATTAATTAACAATTTGGTTAGTCAAAAATGCATTCAGTTTTCTACATGCTAAATGCTGTATTTTCGGAGATTTGTAATAATTATGGTTATTTTAAAAATGTATTCCTTGTTGTAAAACCTCACCAGCAGAAGTTTTTGTTTTTTTCTTAGTTTTCCTAGATATTAACTATGTTGACTCTTAATATCATCGCTGTACTGTTGAATACACATAAGGCCTGTTGCAGGTTTGTATCAACCCCAATATTTAGTCAGTCTTTTCATAAAGTATATGTTTGTAAATGAAGCTGAACTAAAACCTAGAGATGAACCTTCAGCCATTTCACCTGTTGCAATGATGAGATTTAAAAAAAATAATAATAATTATGTCCACTATTTCCACTTTGCAGAGCAGTTTTTGCTTGTTGAAGCTTATAGACCAGTTAAACCTGTTTCTAGGCAGGAAACAATTGCTTTTGAAACAAACAGACAAGAACAGTTGAAGCTCTGTCAAGATAGTCAGCAGTATGTATCATTGATGATAGGGGCGGTTTTCCACAGAAGTTTCGCACTGAAACTGACAAACATGCTTCTGTTGGCAACAGGTGGAATAATTGCCAAACTACTTCTCACTCTTTTGTCTCGCCTAAGTATTGTGTACTGACTGTTTATGCTGTTTGTTGTAGTGAGTGCAGCATTACTTTAATGTAATGTGATTTTACCCTTGCAGTGTTTGAGCTGAACTAGATTAATTGTGCATGAACGGTGCCGTCCTCCATTCATTCTAAAAACATCTGGCCAGCAGTGCACATTTCCGTGGAAGTCCCTACCATTTTGACGACTCGTGAATTATGTAAACATGTATTAGGATTGAATGGTTAACAGGTGTTCACAGATCTCTCAGCACTTTTTGTGAAATGTTTGGATAATTGTGCACATTTTCTTGATCAACTTCCTTCTTTATCCTGAATCCAATTAAGCAAAAACTAACTTTGGATGAATTCTTCATACCTGTGTGTAAGTGTTAATGGATTTGTCCTCTGTTTACAGAGTGTATGGTTTTTACAAGGGAATCCTGCCACCCATTCTAGCTGAGACACCAAAGAGAGCAGTTAAGGTAACAGCTGTCTGACAGAAAAAACGGACTAATGATGTACACGATAAACGCACGACCATAGTCCTGGGTTTATCTTCCTTGCAGCAGTCAGTAGTCTTTTACCTGAAGCATGCAGGATCCAACACAAGCTTTCTTTCTCTGTTTATCCTCACACTCTGTATATTTGCTCAGCACCTTCAATATTGACTTACATGCCAGTCGAGCATCACGGATCAGACTGCTGGAGGAGACTTAAATGTTTGGTCTAACTGATTATAGTATTGCATATTATATTTAAAGATTATTGTATCATCTACATTGGCTGGCTAATTTAATTGGGACTGTACCCTTCATACAGTTATTTAAACAGCCAGTCTGTACAGTGCATCAAATTATATAGATATATGTCTCCAGTTTCAGGTAATCTTGACTTCTAACATCAGAATATAGGAAAATGTGATGTCAGTGACTTTGGCTATGGCTTTGGTATGATTGCTGGTATCAGATGCATTGATTTGAGTATATTAGACTGCTAATGCACGACAGACTCTAGAGGGATCTGAGGTTACAGCAGGCACAAGTTCACCAAAATAGGACAGTTTAGGATTGGAAAAACTTTTCCTGGTATTTTACTCATTTTCAACTGACCAGTGCCTGTGAACCTGTAGCCCCAGCTTTCTCTTTGTGGCTCATGGGAGTGGAACTGAAGTGGTCATCTGCAGTCATAGCCCTTCCGTCTTACTATTTGACATGTGCATTCTAAGATGCTTTTCTGCTCACTGTGGTTGTAAAGAGTGGTTATTTAATTTACATTTGGCATAGCGGTTATATTAGCCAGTCATTTCTGCCAGCATAAGTGCTGCTCAATGGATGATTTTTGTCTTTCACACCAGGTTGTATAAACTCTGGAGATAGTTGTGCATGAAAATTACATAGAGTGCCTGTTCTTTCTTTTTTTCTTTCATCCTTCCTTCCTCCTTTTCTTTCTTTCTTTCTTTCTTAATTTCACAATGACCACTGCTAATAGCTGTATATCTCATTAGTGTGTATGCTGCGTGGGCATGTGAGAGCATGTTGCTGTTATGATCTTCATGGTCTGTGTGTGTGTGAGCTGTGTTTACTCAGGGTGGTGGCATGACTTGCATCTCTCTCTCTGTCTCTCTCTCTCTCTCTCTCTCTCTGTCTCGCGCTCTCTCTCTCTCTCTCTCTCTCTCTCTCTCTCTCTCTCTCTCTCTCTCTCTCTCTTTCTCTCTCTGTTTGTGTGTTTCTGTGCTTGCACACATGCATGTAAGTTGCTATATACATATGCTGATGTCACTCTGTGTCCTTTGCTGATACTGATTATTTGTCCTGTCTACACTACAGTTTTTCACCTTTGAACAATACAAGAACCTACTAAGTTATACTGCCTTATCTCAGGGTCTGGTAAGCAAATTAACACATATACTATATGCATAGACACACACTCACACACACAAATGCACACACGCACACCAACGACCATAGTGCATACCGTGTTTGTCTTTGATACTTTAGAAATCTGTCCAGGGTGTGGTAAAGCTGTTTTTGAGAAACACACACAGTTAAAGGCAATCTACAATTACTGGTTAATATATTGCCTCAGTAAGTCCAGTGCTTAGAATAATAAATGACTGCAAGCTCAGTATTGTCTCCCGCATTGCTAAGACTGCTTGCAGAAAGGAAGATATGAATGTTAGCGAAGTGTGTGACAGATGATCCATTACTGTGACAGCCCAATAGATGAGCTCTCTCTGCATTGACACACACATACCCCTCTCTATATCACTACATTTTCCATTTATAATTTGTTTGTACAGCCCTAGTATGGGAAATATTTACCTGGCCCATCTATTACAGCCCTAAGCCCAGCTTTTTCCCATCCTCCCTTAACATGTCAAACTGTGCCTACCTAGGCAGCTGGAGGATCTGGTATACACTGTGAAATATTTGACACAATGAGGATCGGTACGATCATTAGCATTGGCCTGAAATTATGAAGGAGTATGTTTGAGTAGCGTGGCAGAGCCCCCTCTTCCTGTTCAGCGCAGCTGAGAGGGCTCAGCTTGATGGATGAGGACATATGCAGTAATAATACAAATAGCAAATGAAAGAGTGGATGGCTAGCTGTGTAAACATGGCTGAGGCTGTTTGAGATGATGGTCCAGCATGGTGTGATGGGGAGGGGATAGAAACTGAGGGAGAGTAATGAGAAATATACACAGCCCTGACATTTTCCCATTACACCAGTACAGACGCAGACACTTACACAAGTACACAAATATACATACAAGTTCAGTATATACATATTCAGATTTGCTGCCGTTTGTGAAAACAGTGGCATGTAACATGCATATACATACGTTAACGGTAAGAATGATATAAATTTCCATGGTTTCCTCTGTTACAATACATAAGATCTAGGGAATGTGAAGTCGGGACTGGTTAAACAAATAAACAAGCTATCTATTCATTTTAGGAATAATGGTCCTTTGGGATATGAAAATCTGACTTATTCAAACCATTCACATTAAGCTTTTATTTCTGCATCTGGACAAATTGATCTTTGTTCCTGTCAATTTGTCTGAACCAGTTCATTCACTCTGTTTCTGTCCCCATTCTTTCCTGTATGAATGAAAAATGGAAGAAGTTTCTTTTAGCTAGTAGGTTAAAGTCAAGCCCTCCATCTAAACAAACACATTCGCACATTAGCAAGCTTAATATCACTGTTGCTTTGTTCACAATTAATCACAATGTTGGTCTGACACTCATACCTAGAGCATTGACTGATCTTCCAATATATATACTACTGTATGCATTTGGACATGATGCAAAAGCTGTCTTTCATAGCTCTTTCAGTCTTTTGGCAACTAGAATCTTTTTTCTATCTGTGTCAGGCTCTCTCCCTAGCTGGGCTCGGCTCAGGTTTAACGGAAGCTGTGGTAGTTAATCCATTCGAGGTAGTAAAAGTGAGCCTTCAGGCCAACAGGGATTCTTTCAACGTGGTAAGAGGCAACAGTGACGATAGTGTTTAGAGATGATCTTATGTCATGGGATAGATTTTAACTGTAAGCATCTTCTGTCCTCGTGTCCGGTTCTCTCTCCAGCAGCCATCCACATTCAGCCAGGCTCGAATGATTATTAATTCAGATGGCTTTGGACTGCGTGGACTAAATAAGGGCCTGACTTCCACTCTGGGACGCCATGGAGTCTTCAACATGATCTACTTTGGCTTCTACTTCAATGTTAAAAATGCCATTCCTGCCAGCCAGGTAAAAAAAAAAAAATTATAATTTACCTTTGGGGTGGTGGGTGTAATTCTGACAGCACAATGTTGTGGCTTTGTTTTTAATGACGCCTATAGAGCAAGAACTGTAATAATGGTGCAAACTGATGTTTACGTTGTTGATTTTTATACATTATAAATCTGTCTAATAAGCTGTGTAGGAAGAGAGACGTGGAGGTAGAGGTGTAGAGGAAAAGAGCTGCTAAGATCAACCGTACTAATCCTTTCTATGTTTGTTCTCTGTCACATCCTCAACGGTTCACATTACATATCCGGCAGGGTTGTACTCCCAAACAAAAGTTAATTTTGTTAAATTGAAACGGAGCCATATGCTCCACATGTATATACTGGAGCATTAGATTAACTCCAATTAACTAATTGGAAGCAGGCAGTGGTATCAGTGGTATTGTTTCAGTATTGGAGAGGTTACACTATAAGAATGTTGGAGAGTTGCACTATACACTATTCACTATGAGAGCTTTTTATATCCTCCTGTAGCTCTGGACTTAGAATGCAATTGTATAAAAAGCTGCCTGTCTGATGAACCCAATATGTACTACTCCAAAGAGACGAGCAAAATTGTTGATGAAAGCTGAACTTTGAGGGCTTTGAGGTTTCAGCCTGAGTCATTCTATAGACCTTAAGATTCATGTAGCCAGATCGAGATTAATCAGTGATTCATCTCCTCTGGTGGTTTCTGGCTACAAGTGAGCATGGCCATCTGACTATGTGTACTGAGTGCTATTTTTACAGTAACGCTGCAGTGAAAACTCCTGACCCAATTACAGTTTAATACTGAATTTGGCAGTAGGGGGCATCCCACAAGAACCAAGGTCCTGTGTGATAAAAATGAGGAATGTTAGAAGGACCGAATGGCATGCTGGGTGTATACTGTAGTAGTATGGTCCAGTGCTGGGGTAGTGCTTTTCAGAACAGTGCTCCACACCGCAGCAGACTTTTAGATTAGCTGTTGATTCAGGTCGTCACTCAGGGTGTCCTCTGCTTTGAGAAAGGCCGGACACAGCAAGGCTGCTGTCATTTGTAAAAATATCCTGGCCAATTAGCTGTCAGAGCTGCGTGGGTCTGGCCTTTTTTTGGTACTGTAATACTCTGGTGCCGAGTCACAGCCCAATTACACAAATTGTCCCCATATGCCTGCCCAGTCTGCCTGCATGAACCCTGTTTATAAATCCTATCGCCAAAGCTTGCCCTGTGTCATGTGATGCGCCTCAGCCAATAGAAAAGCCACATTGTTCTTAGGAAACTCTAATCTGCCTCCTGCTACCATAAAATGATCTGAGCTTTCATGCCAGCTTTGCAGTCATATCCATGAACCCACCACCACCACCATCCCCGTTCTCCTTCCTTTGTTACTCGCTGTCTCTTTACCACTCCTTCACTCCGTCAATTTAGTTTCTGTAGCCATGAGGGATGCCCCTCAGGGACATTTTCCACTGTTCATTGACTCCACATTTGCTGGGCTGTATTTTTCAAAGAAGATAATTAAGTCAAATTCAGAAATATAAAATGACAACCACTGCATACTTTGGTGGCCAGCTGTTTTGTGTTCTATATGCCTGGTTTATGTTTTTGAAATTCAGCTCTGAAATCTCATTTTCTATACAAACATTGGAATCATGTTTAGCTTTCCAAAACAATATGTTACTAATCCTGCAATTGCTTCAGAATTCCCTGCCATGAATGTTCAGAACCGTTTACTGAAATGAAACTGATCTTTTGTGCTGTGGGTTATAAAATATCTTGCTCTTCTACTTTCAAATTCATTTAGATTCTTCCCAGTATCTCCTTTTTCATATTTTTCTTTTTTTTTTCTCTGAAAGGATCCTCGCCTGGAGTTTATGAGAAAGTTTACTATAGGTTTGCTGTCAGGAACCATCTCATCCTGTGTGAACATTCCCTTTGACGTGGCTAAGAGCCGTATCCAGGGTCCACAGCCTGTCCCAGGGGAGATAAAGTACAGGACCTGCTTCCAGACTATGACTCTAGTTTATCGTGAAGAAGGGTGAGATCCACAGTACTTTTTTTTTAAATTATTACATATTCAGAATGAACAAACACTGCAAACCAATTTCCAAATTAATTAATTATTATTATTTGTTTATAACATTTGTATCATAGTGTGGTTTGGGATTAAATTTTAAGAAAATACCCCATTTGACCTTAATTTATTTTGTATTTTAGCTTCACCTCTGACTGTATCATTACAAGTGAGGCACCAAAAAACACCTTTTGTTTATACACTAAATATTAATGTATCAATACCCCTAGCTTCATCTGATCAACATTGATATTTTTCCTAGATATTTACTGTACTTTTTATTGTCATGAAACCTGATGCTATTTACATTGCTTTTTGCGATTTCTTTTTTATAGCATACTAATTTACAATATATACACTGCTCAACTCCTTATACTTATTTTTGTATTAATACATGTGATTTTGTTTGTCTGAGGTCCTGAGTGTCACTGCTGTAGTAGATACTGAGTCTTACTTGACAAGCTTGCGAGTGAATTCATTGCTTTTATGAGCCTTTAGGGTCGTGGTTTGCTTCTTTTTCTTTTTCTTTTTTTTTTTTTTACTTCTTTTACTCATGGAGACTGGCAGACTGCTTCTTATTAGATCAGTTGGTGCCTGGGTTAAGGTGGGGTTGGGTGTGTGTGTGTGTGTGTGTGTGTGTGTGTGTGTGTCATTTTCTGTGTGTGTGAGACTGAGCCACTAAATGCAGCCGTTTGAGCTTTGGGGTGCTGAAAGGGTACCCCCTCTACCCTATTTTGCCCAAACCTCTAACACAACACAGTCCTAGTTAATTAGTGGTCCCTATGGGAGACGTTGTTAAGCAAGTCCTAACGAGGCGCACGGCGTCAACAGGTCAGTTTAATCAGACAGCGGGGCAGGGAGGAAGTGGCTTAAGCCTTATTAACGCCAACAGAGGCAGGGGACAGTGGCTGGGACACGGAGAGTGGTGACCCCGAGCTAAAGATCAGCTTGAACACATTAGAGGCAGGTACACAAAATGGCTAGATTTTAGGGCTGTATCTCTGCTTAAGCACCACAGTGCATCTGCATAATCCTTTTTTTCTAATACTACTGTTCTCTACTGTAACAACTCACAGATATATAAAATTGAATATAACACATTTTTTCTTAAATGAAATATTTGTGTAAATAAAAATAAATATATATAAAATGTGTGTAAATAAAAATATTCATTTATTTATGCATTTATTTATATTGTTCAAACATAAATAAACATGACCGTACAGCTATGAATAACTATCCCAGACGAGGTGACTAGGAACCCACTGTAGTCATTCGCTCAAACATTCAGGGGAACTCCTGATCCTTGAAAACTGACATAATTTTTCACCAAATTTTGGAAGGGACACATCAGAACTGTACACACTCACATTTGTCTCATTCACAAACACCACTTGCTGTGATTTATTGCCACATCCCTCATACAGTTCTGACATTGCTCCAAGCCATTTCCACATGTTCATTCCACAATCCATTAAAGGATTTCCTGAATCGCCCGTGCATGAAATTATATTTATATATAAACTGTCTATATATTATTTAATACATGTGTATATATATATATATATATAATCAGTGAGTCAGCCATACAAATGTATGAGTCAGCCATATAAATCTAATATGCAATCCAGGAAAAGATAAACTTGTATAAATACTTTAATACTAAATGTGTTGCTATGTTATATATTAATGTATATTATATATTAATATATTATCATATACATTATACTGTTTTTATTTTCATAAAGTGTGTATAAATTTTTTGGTTGACTCACTTGTGTGTGCGTGTGTGTGTTTCCTTTGGTGTTGATTTCTAAAGCAAAAGTTTTACACACATTGTCTCTGAATTTTGTTTTATAGATATCTTGCTCTATATAAAGGACTCATTCCCAAGATCATGAGACTTGGACCAGGTATTTTAAAATGGCATATACTACAGAATTAATTTTGCTGTAATGTCTTGTGTCATGTTGATTGATTATCATGCCATGTGGTTCTCTGTGTGTAGGAGGTGCAGTCATGCTGCTAGTGTACGAGTATGTTACCAGCTGGTTGCAAACAAACTGGTGATAAGAGCTGTCAAGCAGCAGCCAAATTTCACTCTGTTTGTCAAAAGTTCGTGCATCAGTCAGCTGTCAAAACATACCAGTGTCTTCTTTAAAAAAGTATAAAATTGATTCATAGCAATAATTGGCAAAGGTTAGCCCTGAACTACAAAACGATGCATTATATCTCATTCTGTGCAAATGGATGTTGAAAGAAATATGCAAATATTGCGTTGATGTCAAGGGAATCTAATATGCACTGGTACTGTAACAACAACAGAACTTTAAACACATGCAATGGCAGTTTTTTTTAATTCACAACACACAGGAAGTGGAATCAGATTCAGCTTACGTTAAAACAAGTTAAAGAATCTCATCACTTTTAATGAAAGCTCACATCCTTTCTGCAAGAACACCACCACAGAATCCTTTTTAGCTCCAAAAGCCATACTAACAAGGGTGATGTTGAGCTCTGCAACACTTAATGATTAGTCAGATGTTTGTATTTACAAGTCAATTTTGTGAATATGTATCCAGGTGTTGTTTGTGAAATTTGAATAAGGCAAAAAAAGTATGTTTATTTTGTTCATGATTCTTTTGTAATTTGTACCATTCAAAGCAGCATTCAGTCAAATGTGTAGCAATTTAATTTTAATTTGATCTTAATGTGTGATGAACATGATGGCAATTAAATGAGCATTGAATTTAAAATATTTTATCGAAGATTGTTTTACAATACAGTTTACAATTATTCACGATGTTTGTAACTTAAACCTCTATATCTAAACATGGCTAGTCAATGTCAGACTTGAATAGTTGCTTTTGATTTTTAATTTTGTTTAAAACTCTGCCGTAGATCAACTTCAAACTGATTAAATGTGATGAACTGATTTTTCATCACAGGCTGTGCTTTAAAGCCTGTGCTTAATCAACATGAAGCTAAAGTAGAAGTAATAGTGGAACCAGAGAACTGTGCAGAAATTCTAAAATGTGATCTGTATGTTTTTGATTTCACAACGAACCTCTTTATGAGTTAGTCTTTAATGAAGATGTTTGTTGGAGAACTTTAAAATAAAATCCTCATATTTCTTATATGATGTATTTTATTGCCATACACTTGGTCAGCTCTTTAGTTTCTCTTTCATGTTTTCCTTTGATAATTTTCTACACACAAATCGATTTTTGTGTCAATTTTTTTACAAAAAAAGTTGTTTTTTTATGGTATCTTTTCGATCTCCTCTGAGAAACATGGTGACTCAAGCTTTGTGGATGCCTGTCAGCCATCACAGCTGTTAGAGCTAAGAACAAATTGTCAGTCAGCTCCTCTAGCCTAAAGGCTGATGCAGCATAACTTAGCTCACGTTAAAATAACAAAGCCATGAAATGCACATATGTTGACAAATGAATGAACAAACTCTTTTGCACTGTACCACCTTGCTGTACAACCACTCACTGTGTGCCTGTTATGTACACATAAAGGATTATAGGCTTATGGACACCCAAGCTTGGAAAGGACATTAATAGACATATTTATGGTGTTTGAGCCACACCAATACTAGGTCGCTCCTATTGGGCCCTTAAACAAGCCTCTTCAACTGCTCAAATGTACTGTATACCCAGTCCCTGATATTCATTGCCATTCCAAATCTCTGAGAAATAGTGTGGATTGCGACAGGAAAGGCTGGTGTCCGGGGTGCCTTTAAAGGGTGTAAGGACAATTCTAAGGGCCGCTGAGTTTCAATTGGGCCCATGAAAATGCTATGGCAGTTGAAAAGGGTTGATTTTATCAAGATTGGGGGCCCAATATGAATCTGTAGCGGCTCATCTGTATGGTATCAAACCTTGGCCAAATCTTACCCTTACTGAAAATTCTTTCCTTTCCTTTTCTCTGTCTTGTTCAGTCCTGTCCATTATACTCATTCAACCAGCTTTGTGTTTCTACATCTAAGATGGTCTTGCTTGAAAACACAAGAGCTGTAGCTCTTTGTTTCTGTAGCTGGCAGCATTCAATACAATGGGCAGTATCTTGCAGTTTACATCTTTATGTCTCACTAGCTGGCTGTAATTTGTTTTAGGTCTATAATGCAATAAGTCACAAGGCTCATTAGCTACGACTTCAGATTTTTTTGCTTATGGGCATGTGATATCAGGTCGAAGCAGGGAAGATTAAAGTCATAGACACTCAGCAGTTCTGCTATGTGATGGAATGCTATGCTGTAACTTCACTTTGTCTTGTCAGCTTGTCTCCTGCATTATGAACTACCAGGGCTTTTCAGCCATATATTGAAGTCTCCGTATTCCAGAACATTCCATCCATCATCATAAGCCTCCATTCGATTCTCAAGTCCTTGCATTACTTCAGTAATGTAAAGTAACTTCTGAGTGTGTGTGTGTGTGTGTGTGTGTGTGTATATATATATATATATATATATATATATATATATATATATATATATATATATCAACAGCAGAACTTATAATAAAATATATAAAATATTGTTTGAAAAACCTTAATAAAATAAAAAGTAAAAACAGCCATTCTGACTAAATTTCCTCGGCATCCGCTTTACTCCACCTCACACTTTAACTTGATTGCATTGTATATAGTTGCTGGGCTTTTTCCTAGCATTCTTAACCTGAACAGTGTGAAATGAAATCAGCACGAACAATGGGGCTGTGCTTTCCATAAGTGGATCTGTTCAGATCAGGAGGCACAAACTCACCTGTGTGTGTTTAGAACATGCTTTTCTAATACACCAGGGAAAACAGTCTGCTTATGGTCATTATTAAATCAGGCTAGCACGTTCACCATGTTCTACAGTATTGTTTTAGACCCTGTTTAATGTTACCATACCCACACTTCTGTCCAAAGCCTGATTGCACACAGTCAGCTAAAGATAACCATGTGACATTTAACATTGCTTTCTATATGAATTAATTTTAAACAGATGTGTGTGTGGGTGGGTGTGTAGTTACATGTAATGGCATGGTAGGTAAATGAAAGTTTAAGTGTTTCTTCTGTCATATTCTCTCATGCATTTCCTTTAGCTGTATGTAAAGGAAGAATATCATGTTTCACAATTTCTTCAAAATTAAGACATGTCCTAAGTGAGTTAATGCTTAGTTAGACTTTTTTTCTTCTAATTTTAATCTGTTTTAGCTTAGCAAAACCAATGCAGAACACAGGACTATGTAGTTTTCTTCTTCAGTAGTGCCAATTAACATTCTGAACATAAATATTATTCAGCCTTGATCACATAAAGTTTCATATAAATATGTGGTTAGTATGTAGAATTCATGGTCACAATTGGTATGTTAAATCCATGCAGGTGTAGTGTCAACGTCCGTGTCCCTGAACCCTGCAGACACGTAAATGGCATTCAAAGCTCCTCGTTTGAATACAATGACGTCACCAGAATGTGTGGCGGCTGTAATGCACTGTACGTGTGGTGCTTTTTTGGTGGTTCATATACGGTCACTGCGATTCTGAAGCAACGGTCCGTGACCACGGTGCCAGGGTGTAAGTGTTTTCCAAGTCAAATCAGCAGCAGCAGCACTAGGTCAGCTGTTTACACTACAACATGTGCGGACTGTTGCAACATGTGGGTAAGTTGTAACTTCGCTGTTGGCTTTCTACATTTTAATTCAGGAAAACATGCACATGGGACATGTATGAGGCACAGGCAAACCTATAAAAAAATGTTGATCTTAATACATCATAAAGTTAAATTCTTTCAGCAATTGTGCATGCCTTTTAAAAAGTATGTGTTTACGGCCTAATGTTAAAATGTCCTTTTAATCATGCACTCTGGTTTATTTTTATATATCCAAATATTTTCGTATGCAATATTATCCTATATAATATAATTAAACCCCCTTATTTGACTTATTTGTGGTTTTGTTGACAACATGAATATACATACATATGTGTGGGAGCCCGTAACAAATATATTGTTAAGTTTGTTTGAAATTGATTTAAAAAAAAAAAAAAGAAATACTTTAATTCCTACTTTAAATTTTTATAGTCATGATCTATGATTTCTTAAAACTTTGAACTTAGGGACTAACTCAAAGAAGTTGCCAAAATCTGGAACAAATCAAGCAGAGCAACAATGACACCGAAACAATTGGCCCTTTAAAACAAACTTGATGTCAGTACACTTGTCCTGACCTATAAAATCATCTTACCCGCATCAGACTAATGTGATTGTTTACTGTTTTGTACCTTAATTTACTTATTGATAAACTGTTCGTTTTTAACTTCAAAAGAAAACGTGACTCAGTTTAAAATTTGATATTATCACAAATATGGACCTTGATATGCATACCTGTTATTTTCAAAGTATATTGATGAATATTCAATAATAATAATAATAATAGGAATAGAATATGTAGATGGCAAGGAACACTTGGACAAATAATCCATACATTGAGATCTGTCATTTGTCTCATTTAATAAGATACATTCAATTTCATTGTGCAACGTTTGGAAGTGTGCAGCTTTACTGGTCATTAACGTAGCATTTATGAATGCTGGTGGTGTCAGAATGTGCATCACTCTCTCTCTCACACTGGCTCCGCTTGCATTGATGTGTAATAATTGCACAGCATTCAACGTACCTTACAGACTAATAAATAAATGTAATAACTTCTCCCAAGAGTTCTGGCATACATTAGAAGAGAAGTGAAATTGGTATCCTAAAAATGGTATTTTTATCAAATTGTGACAATAACAAAAGCAAAACATTTCAACTTTAGTTAGTTATAACACCCTGAAACACTTAAATGCAGACTGACCGGTTCTTTTACATAATGCTTATTCAGTATATATATTCACAGAAAGAACATCACTGAAGTTGAGTTAGCAATAAATCCTTTTGATGAGGAAGGTTCACTGTGCTCTGATCTGCATCGTGGATAATGAGGACACACTCCTCTGCACCATGCATGGACAGACAGAACTACCATTGACTCTTTCTTTCTCTCTCTCTCTCTCTATCTCTCTCTCTCTTTCTCTAGCAAACATGGAGTTTATAGGGATTAGGCCAGCGAAGAGCTGGACTCCTCAGGCAAGTCATTCATAAATATATATCAGAGAGGTGACATAAGTCCATCTAGCATTGGCTTTTCTGGAAGTCCTTTCCCACATATGCTGTCCTTCTGCTTTAAATCAGATAGCAGTGACAGGATGCATGGAGTCCCGGGAGGCTGCCATACTCTTGAAAGCCAACGGGGCAGTGATGTCACAGCTGCGGGGAGAGAGAGCACTGCCACTGGGTGGCTGCCATGTGGGGCCGGTCACATAGGCCGACGTGGTGCCGTTGTACCCCATGTAAGGCGACACTTGGGTGGGAGGATGGTAGGGATGGATGCTGGGAGCTGTGACATAGCTGTTCACTGTGGGCAATCCATTCGGCGTCTATAAGGGACAGAGAGTCAGGGTGAAGCATAAGTGAGAATAAATGGACAACCAGCAAAAAATATTCTATCATAATCCCCATAAAAATGAGAAAGAATGTTCAAAATAATATAGAGAGATTTAATCAGAAAAATGGATACAGAATAATAAAAAGTATAAGATTTTCTGTGGAAAACAGATAATTTAGGACATAACCATTTAGGACATATATGTACAAACAACGTTTGGCAAAAAAGGTTTTTCAAAACATTTAAAAGTATGGATCATTTCATTTAACTTCTTCACTGATTAAAAATATTTTATCCCCTGGATTTGCCCATGATTTACCCATAAGTTCTCACCTTTTTTTCCACTCTTTGAATACCAAATGTTCAAAGAAAGGACACTTGGGTGAGCAATGTTGATTCATGTAAGAATTTCAAAACATTTAACTCACGCCTGAATTGCTTGTTAAGCCCAAGTTAGAATTCACATTTACTGCATGTAAGGAAACCACACCAATTAAACAGAAACTAGAATCAAATAGAGTACAGCTATTCTGATGCTTTTTTATGTTAGATTAGCTGTTCACTGATTTAGACTTACATTTCATGTCAACCATTTCCTCACTCACGTTTCTCAGAGGAGTGTCTAGGGATTTTCTATGCCTTACTGTAATCATGAAATTAATATGAACCATACGTATTGGCTTACTACAAATGCCTATAGTCATTAGAACATGCATATAGGCTTGGTATATAAGCCCACAAGCATATAAAAAATTATGAGCAAAATTATCAATGGGTTTTAAATAACCTGGCTGGTCTTTTCTCAGGTAATAACCACAGCTACTAAAAGTTGTGGATGAAGAAATAAAACCTAAGGAGCCGATACACAAGTTCACAAGACCTTGTTTGTTGGATTCACCTGGACATCAGTAACACTGCGTCTGAATTTATAAAGGTACAAATAATTGATGGAATTTGGCAATTTATATACAATTATTATTATTATTATTTATTTATTTATTTATTTATTTATTTATTATTGTTGTTGTTGCTGTTCTGATGGATGGAATCGTTTTTTTTTCACCCTTTTTTCTCTGCATAACTTGGCAGAGCGAGCATCACATCGACAGCAATCACTTTATCAGTTAAAATCATCTGAACTTTACGATGCTTTTTAGAAACTAAACGTTATAGAGGTCAAGAGCAATGTGTAAAAATCAAATACACGCATTTACATATATTACCTATGATGTTTCATTAATAACATACTACTGTTTGTCTCGGAAACACTTTTCAGTAATTTTCTTTAATCTATCTATCTATCTATCTATCTATCTATCTATCTATCTATCTATCTATCTATATTATTATTTATTATTACATAATCATCATTCGGACTTAGTACACACAACTTGGTACAATTTAGCAATTAGCTTGTTTCTTTCCTTAAAAATGGTTTTCTTTCTTGCTTTCTTGTCACACTCTGGAACCTTTGACTTCTGCTCTGGTCTGTTATGTAATCCAAGTTTGTTAGTGGTATCTGGTCATTTATTGTCAAAGTCATACCCAAATACGGGATTAAACACGGTTTTAATGTTCCATAGCAGCTCTATAGACAGCTGAGGAGTAGTAGTCTTTGAAGTCGGTTATTCTGAGGAGTCATAATAGCCTAGGCAGCGCTCATGCACCGGTAATAAAGATTTATTCCGTCGTAATCCACGAGACATAAACCTCTAATCTCCTGTAATAATCGATTAATCAACTGCCTCACGGCGCTCCATGCCTCAACCTCATTATCAGTTCCGCTTGTCTTATCGAGCTCTATTATTATTATTATTATTATTATTATTATTGATGTTGTTGTTGTTGTTGTTATTACTATTATTATTATTATTATTATTATTATTATTATTATTATTATTATTATTATTATGCTATGCAAAGCCGCATAATGCCATACTCTTAAAAAGCTGCCTTTTAAAATAACAGGCTACGATCCCTGTGTTGAATTACTAATGGTAGCGTATTGTTTTTTTCCATACAGCTAAATACGGACGTGTTTGACAAAGAGTTAAAGGTGCGCAGCTGCGCAACTCAAACTATCCTCAAATACGCACGCTTCTCGCGGCACTGACAGTGCGATGTTAGTCAGAGCGAAAAAAGGTTAGCCACATGGACTTGGATTCAATAAATGTCTAGATATTACTAAGACTGCACAAATCTACTCTAAAAGATTAGCTTTTATTACGACAAACTACTATAGGCATGAGCATAATAAATGATACACGTTCAGAGAATAAAAAAAGCCAAAATTTCGTGTTTTAAACTTTGTCTCTCTCTCTCTCTTTGTCTCTCTCTCTCACTTTTTCTCTCTCTGTTTGTGCATCCCAAAAGACGAAAAAAATGTTATAAACCGCTTTACATAAATAAATAACCAATCCTTTTCAGTTGGCATTAGAGTGCTTGGCCTTCAGGACTTTAATTAGTTGTTTTATACTAAAATGCTATTGTATGACAGTATTCAAGCAATATTTTAAATCAGACAAATTAGAAACATTTAAGATAATGAATATTACCAACGTCACTGGTTGTTTAATCTATATTGTATTTTAAAATCAGTAATGGCAAATAGCTTTCCCCATAGATAGGCTCAACGAGTCTTCGCTGAAAGTAAGAAATATTTAAAAGTTATTAATAAATAATTTAAAAGTAAATATTCAAGGTTCTTTAAAAAGAAATTACGCCATTTGTAATTTCGTGTAAAGTTGCTAATTCATCATTCTATTTAGACATATTTTAAACAGTCTAATAGTACATAATAATGTTTTTTAATTAATAGATTTAGTAAGTAATTCGAAATAGTGCATTAGTAAATACATTCGTACATACAGAGCGAAAGAATTATGATTAAAGGTAATCAAACTATGGTCATTATTTAGTGGCAGATGTATTTTAAATGTATGTGAATGGAAGAAATAATAATAATAATAATAATTATTATTATTATTATTATTATTATTACTGTTGTTGTTGTTGTTATAATAAAAATAAAATATGCATCTAAAGCATAATATTTGTGTCTGAGATGACACAAGATGTCCAAAGATAAGTCTAGATCATAGACGCACTAAACACTACACGTACCACACACAGACACACACACGCACACACATCTGTAGTTGTGAGTGCTGCTAAAAAAATTTAACAACCGCATTTTTTATTCTTTATTCTTTTCATTTTAAATGAGAATGTATTAGGATGTTCCTTTTTTATTTATTATTTTTTTACCTGAGAGAATTTCGCGTCAGCTTCTAAGTGAGGCTTATCCACGCCATTGACTAGTGGAAAGCTCGCTGACGAGAAATTTCTCCTGCTTATTGCGATCCATTCTCCTAGTTTGGCGCTGGGAAAGGACGCACTGTCAGTAACTAAGGGTAGCAAAACACAGACAAGGAAGATGGCAATGAGAGAAGGCACACGTGCACGGGTTCCAGCAGAACAGTTCCAGCTCCAGCCTACAAACTTCCAGTCCCTCTGTCTCAGTCCTGTTCATCCGGGCGTTGGGCTTAGAGGAAAAGCCGTTGCTCTTATAGATGTAACGTTATGGTGCTTTACTTTTTTATATAAAACGTGTGTGTGTGCGTGCGTGTGTGTGGTGCGCTGGTCAAACCTCGCTTGCAACACACTGGAACTATGTCACTTCTTTATTTTAATGACCAGGAACATTCACTGAGTGTCTTCCTGTGAGGCCAAATTAGATTTACTCTAACCACTTTAGTTTTGTCCGTGATGGATATTATATTATACATGCTTTCTAAAGGTTGAAATTGGAAAAGGAAGGCCACCAGGGCTGTAACACGAGAATGGGAGGGGGAGTATAGTAAGACTGGTTTTGTTGTTTTCCCCAACGCAAGATCAGTATATTCTTATTATTTTAGGTCATTTAAGAAAGAAAAAATGTTTCATTAACACCTGGAGTGTTTATATAATTCCAGCTGGACACACAGAAATGAACGCTGTAGGTGTTAATTCAATGCCGTAGGTGTTAATTCAAAAGTGAGAATTCTGCAGTGTGTGTGTGTGTGTGTTTTGGCGGTGTAGGCCTATGAGTCTGTATTCCAACAAAAAACTTGTACTACCTTTAATTTTTCTATATCTAGATCACATGAATGATTCGTTTTTACATTTATTAATAAACGGACGGTGTTGTGACGCAGTTGTCTTAGTACTAAAATGTCTTCCTCCGAATAGTGTATAATATACTTTACTTGAGCTTTCAGAACATGCCGCAAACATCTGCGAATCATTTAGAAACGTATAAATTGTTTATAAAGTCTGCCTTTGAGAACACATTCCTCGCTGGTATTTCTTGTTCGGTACGAATATATGCGTCGCCTTTGAAAAGAGTAGTGCTGATTAGATTGATTAAATGTGAGCTACCTGGGCTAAGGCCTTTGGGAAGATAGACCTGCTTCTGTAATCACAAGGGAGCCGAGACAGTAGCTGTATTTCATATACTTCTTCTCTCTGGAGCTAAATAATCGATTTGAAAAAGAAATAAAACTCTCAGGATTCAAAGCGATTTGATTTTGCCTCAGGTTTTACCGGAGAGGCCACTTTTTCATATTAATTATCATTATTAAGTTGAAGCACAGTGAGGTGACTGTAATGTGCTGTGACATATAAATATACAAGATGAGCATAAAATCCTTCTCTGATTATGTACAATCATATCTCAAAACTATTTTGGATAGAAGCACAAACGTTGTGGCATTACTTAAAAAATAACAGATTTTTAAATGTATATAATTTGTAATAAACCATATATTTGTAGCTAGCATCGGTATGTGTCATTTGTGTAATATATTTTTTAAATCAGGGAAAGACTTTATGCTCATCTTGCAGTTTTACCTCTATACATGTAAAAAAAATCTCAAACAGGCAGTGTAGTGTCACTTTTTTAATTATGTAAATTTTAAACACCACATTTGATTTCTGCTTTTCTCACAGTCACTTGACTCGTCGCTTATCCGCTTATAATATTCCTGCGGTCATTTGTTTTAAAGTAGCCATATGAATTAAAATAAATAGAATTTTTTCTTTACGACTTCACGTAGAGAAATATCTGAAAATGATCACAAGACCATTTTCTCTGTGAATTGCATTCTCAATATTTCCTCTTTTCTACTCTCTCTTAATGTGGTATTTTATTTAAACAAGTGTTATAGTGCTGTTAAGACACAGAAGGCTATATTTTGTAAGTTTTATAATCTTCAGTCTTCTAACCAAATTACCGTATATACACTCACACAAACACACCACTCACACGCACATTAAGTTAACTGAGGCAATAAAAAGTAGTTTCCATTACCAAAAACTGAGAGAATGCTTACTTTGCTGCTCCGTTATTGATCGAATGCCAAGTATGTCTGTGACAGAGTGAGAAGAGGGCCATATTCTGTGCATAGCCATATGTCCCGGAAGAGCGGCCATGCCAGGGGGAGTTGGTACTTTAGTCCCTGTGGCTGCGATCGGAGTTGGGTAAGAGTATAAGTGGTTATAGGGCAGCGTAGGCTGCGGCTGAGGGTGAGAAGTTTGCTTGCTCTGCTCATACTGGCTTTGCTGCGACAGATTCCCGATCTTGTTGCGCAGGATCCGGCTAATCGAGCTGACAGACGGTAGATTGAATTTGTCACACACGCCGTCGGCTAGCAGTCTGTCCCGAATTTCCCAGGCGAAAATGCCTGGGTCCCGTTGTTTGTAAGTCCTAATGTGCTTGACTACGGTAGGGGTGGTGACTCGCGGCTTGCTGCCGCCGATAGCGCCGGGCAGAATGGAGCCTGTCTCATTATAGCGGGCAAGAATCTTGCTTACACAGCCATGAGAAACCCGCAGCTGCCTGCTGATATCACACGGCCTGATTCCCAACTGTGCCAGCTCTACAATCCTGAGGCGGATGGCGTTGGGTAGCGGTCTTCCGTTTACAAACACACCGCCGAGCTGGTTCACCTCCCCAAACGCTGGTTCTGGTGAGAAAAGCAACCAAAAAGTGTTATGTGTTTACGTGCTTACAGAATGTATTAAACGCTGGACATTATTAGGTGTGCGATGCGAAAAACAAATGGTTAAACCTAAGGTGTCATTAAACTTTAAACAGAGGCCTTGAATTTCCAATCTAACCACGACTTGTTTAAGGTAAAGAGCAGTCCCGTCTCCACCTTTGTTTTACATCACATCACAGCCGACAGTCTCGCAGGGTCTGATGCGGGAGTGTGTTTACTAACGCGTGTCCTTGACACATTCTGTAATGAATTCCAACACTTTACTGTTTATAATTGTCAAAGTGATATGCTTGACCGAATCACACGCATTGCACATACGGTACTGGTACCGCCCTTGTAAAAACAGCGTGTGAATACCTCAACGGGCGAGAAAACGCCATTTTAAGGGTACTGTGAAAATGAATCATGTTAAATTATCCAAAGTCTCCATCTGATGACTTTATTCTTGAGTTAATTGTTTACAAACGCTCTGTACTGAGGAGGAAAAAAGACACGCTCTTGTTCTTACCCATTGCGTGTACGCCTCCGATGATAAACAGAAACCCCAACAGTGATGTATTCTGAGCAGCTCCGGTTCCAGTTTATGTCTCTATAGGCCTGCAGCTGAAGCGGAGAAAATCGATAGGCTGTCGCAGAAACTATAGCGATTAGTTGCGAGGGAGGCAAATTCGCGTTGTGTTTCCTGATGGCAAGGAGGACAGGCTTACATTTCAATCCGCGGCTATGATGGGACGGCCTTCCGAACTTTTCACCAAACCGAAGTCAAGTCCTCCAATCACCACTCGTCTTTACACTACACTGCTCAGCTATTGGCTTGAGAAGTTTGACATGACAAGCCGGCGCAGTGCTGTGTTTCCTCTTTTCAATAAAAAAAATAATGCAGTTTTTCGAATGTATTTATTGTAAGAGTTGTTATTATTTTCTCATAAGCAAGTTTAAATATGTCGTAAATTAGAGAGACCTACAAATATTAAATAAACTAGACAGATATACGCACAAGAACATACATGTTAATTTGAAACAACAACAACAACAACAACAACAACGAGCAATTAGACATTTATCTATAGGACTTACGTTCATCAAATTCATAAAAGAATTGCACTAAAATTAATCGAAGTGTAACTTAATAAAGCAGCATTATAAAACCACTGAACACCAACTGCAATCTGTCCATATTCTATATGATATAAATTTAAAAATATATATATCTGAAGCTACATATTTTCACATTCAATTTTTTGGACATTAAATAAACATGCAAATAAACATTTTTATTGTAAATTATACTTTATTATTAGGCTATTAAAATGTTAAATCATATTTCTGTAATCTAACAGTTTCGATACAAGGTTGTTCGTTGATATAGTGCAAATGCAGTGTTTTCGGTTGTTTGCTTCTTTGTTTGTTTGTTGTATTATATTTTTTGTTTCCTGTTTTAATCAGTTTTTCTTGCGGAGCATTGTAGAGTTCTTTCTGGGGCCCTGGTGTCAGGTGTAGGAGGCTATTGTTCCCTTGTATTTCGGTCTATTTGAACAGTTTGACAGTCTTTGCATAGGGAGCCTAAGATGCTCAAGGGTCATTTGTATCACTGTTTCCTGTTTACCCAAGGGAAAATATTCACGGGCCTCTATCGCTGTTTGATTTGTCCTTTCCCGTCTGAGCATGCCTTTTTCTGCTCCATGGGTCACTTTACACTCTGTAGTGGGCACAGACAGGTACACCTTAACATTTTTAGACCCTCTAACATTTTTTACATTTATTTATCTATTTATTTTCCAGTCATCTGTTTTAGTGCTCTAAATGAGTGTAGTAATAACCATCACATTGTGTGCTCTCAAAATTGTTGGAAATGTTTCTCTTTTAAAACTTTTAATGGGAAACGTATAATATGATGTGTGTTCTTCTAGGCCGGCCAATATTCACATTTCATTTTGCTCTTCTAAAATGCGTGAAATAGCACCATGAATAGAAACATTTGACCATACGCTCGTTTAAAGATAACTCTGAGATAATACAAGGATAACACATCTCAAAATTTAAATATACCCGAGAGACACAAGATAATAATTTAAACGATTTTTGGCACCTGAAGAGCTTCTGAAAGATATTACCTTTTAAACATTTGTGTTATATTAATCTGAATGCATAGTTAAAGCATAATAAAATTTCAGCCACTGAAGCGCAGAGAAGTCGGCTGTTTCTTAATTTTAAGGCTTTGCAGTAAGCTTTCATTTAAAAACAAGCTGTTTTATGTAAAAAGCACAAATATCAATCACTTGTTTTCGCACATAGACTTTTATTATTATTACTATTATTGTTATGATTATCATTGTATTATTATCATTGTATAAATAATAAAATTTTATGTCTGAATATATATATATATATGAGAGAGAGAGAGAGAGAGAGTATTGTATTTTATATATGTGTGTGTGTGAATAAGTATATAAATTAAAAGAGCCTGTAAACGAATTATTCAAATTACTTGATATACCTTAGAACTTATACTTACAGGTAATACAGAACCACATCAGCAAACAAATTCAGCGCTCATGATATCAATACATCATGAGATAGGTTACCATTTACCAGTAACTTCGGGCTCAGTTTGATCATCACTACTAACACCAGTGTGTTCAGAACTCAGAACATCAGTTCCTCTTCATTGTGTGGAAAACGAGGAAGTTCAGAAAAAAATTAGACATCAGATGCTACCAGATACACAAATGTCAAGAGTAATTTTGTGAATAATTACGTTCTCGGAATGAGTTTTGTTCTAAATATAGTGAGATAGCGTTACACGTCTGTATTGCTGTGAACAGGAAAGTGATTTGATGCGGCGTGGAGGCGAGATTACAAAGCGCGGCGGCCCAGTTTACACTTTAACAACTCGAGCCTCTAGCAGTGGCCAGATACAAAGACTAAATTGTCAGGTTGCGGTTGAAGGAATGACATGATTTTTCACCTTTAAACAATGGATAACAGTCGCTGGCCAGCAATAATAAATTAAAACATAATAATAACACTTTAGCTAATAATATGGTCTCTTCTTGCTACGCTTGACCTCTACAATGCTTCCTTATTCGTTTAGTATAATATATCCTATTCCAGTAACATTTAATGGATTTAGATTATAACAAAACACCATGTATTCTGTACGGCAATGATTTATTGGAACTATAAGTTTGAGCCTATCGAATTCTCTGTTGCAATTGATATATTGTAAGTTTAGTGAGTCGGATTTTTTTTTACTTACAATCTAAGTATTTTTTTCATAAACAGTGTGATCAATCATTACATCTCGGCAAATACAACGCTTTAATTAACAGCTAATTCAGCTATTTGTGCTAAGAATCTGTCTGGGCAAGACCATTAGAATTCACATTGACAGCACTGATTTTTATGCCAGCGACCCAATAAATAAGAGAAATTCTATTACTACATAACTTCGCGTTTTTCCCAGCCTTAAGATCAAAGAGAATGGAGGTAGTAACCGAAACCTATAAGGTATTTATTTGTTGGTTTGTGGAAATTCCAAAATGCACAAATGCTTTATTTTTAAATAGATAGTAACGTGTCCTTTAAAGAACATTTAGTCAATGTCGACACTGTAATAATCGTTATTTAGCGACGTACCGTCAACCGTATGGATTAAGCAGGAAAAAGTCCTTACGTTCATGACTGTATGATAGTAGTTATTACTGAATGTAGATTCCTTGCTAATACAGCTCGTAAGGGAAACGTCAATTTATGTTGATGCACCATGCGCGCTTTGATGGCTGTTCCCTCCTCGATCCTTCATCTTGAATTCATCTCATGCTCTGGTGGTAATGACTTTGCGCATTAAGGTGGTTTACGTCACTGAGCAAGCTTGGAGAATGGGGCTAACAAAACATAAAATTAAGAAGTCAGTTGTCTTTCAATTGTATGGAATGTCTTGAGCACATGGCGATGTTATTCGTGTATAGAAAAAGCGACAAGAGCTGGAATTTCACGAAGCTGGGATTTAAGTTTTTGGCGTTTATTCTGGAAGCGGGCACAAATACAGAAACTATATAATGCATACTCGCAAAGGATGCTCGAGTCATCAATCCGTGCAGTGTCTGTAAAGTTTGTAAGCAGATATGAGGAGTCAATATAGCAATAACTAAATTCTTTTGTCATGGATAATAGTAACAATATACACTAAATTGTGTATTTCTCTTGTCTAGCAATGCATTTGTCCACTGCATTTGTATGGGCACTGATAAAAGTTGTTTTCTGTGTAGGCAGATTCAATACAGCTTGCTGTTGTAACGCAGGGGGTATGGCGGGATCTGAGACAGAAAGCACATAATTGCCTTTAATATAGCTATTGCATTTAATATAAGAGTGTACCAAAAACTTGTTCGGTCGCAGGAAAATGTTCAGTGTTGAATCAGCACCTGCATCAACGCTTGCGCCGTTTTCTTAGAGCAATCAGGGATGAATTAACACTGTTCATATCTTTTCTTTTGTTTTACAAAATAATAAGCGGGGGTGGGGGCCCGATAATTAAGAATTCGCTTGACATTTTCTTTACAATACGGGCACATATTGAAAGGTTAGTCGTTTATCTTGCACGTGAAGAATGGATTTAGAGCTTGGTTGAATATGAATCCGGGTCTCCTATAGGTGAACAGTAAGTAAAAAAGTAAAAGTAAGTTGAAAAGTAAGGAAACAAAACAAACAAAATCAATGGGCTACTAGTTGACATCAAGCACATATAGCATTTTGGCATTGCCTGTGACCAATTACACCATAGACTATATTCCTATCAAACAGTAGGGTTTGTCTTACAGAATGCAATAACACGCAAGAGCAACTGAAAATGATTTTGTCTTTCCAGCAGCTCTGTTTTATAAGCAAGTCTTTTCTTTACCTTTGCGAGTGAGCAAGCAGTGTCAATGATCTCAACCTGTTTCTTTAAAAAAAAAAAAAATATATATATATATATATATATATATATATATATATACTTTTCATTGTTTGTCTATTTGCTGATTTTGATTCATTTCAATAATGGGATCTAGCTAAAACTAAGGTCTATATATAATAGTGTGTGTGTGTGTACAAACGTATGCTTTTTAAAAGCTCAGTATCGCTTCTTTTTATAAATAATTTAATTATTTATAGGGCATTTGCTAGCTATATAACATCTGCTTACATTGACTAGTTACTATTTATTGTTTAAGTTTAACAGAGACGTATTTTAAAACCGTATACTGCTGAATATATCACTACTCAATATATGACTATGTAACCTGAAGTTTTGTTAAATATATAGAATTTGTGTCCGATGACAATACAAATAAAAATGCACAATACAGTTGATGAAAGTTATTTTTACGCTTCTTTAATATTATTGCTTATAGGACACCCCATGAACTATACTATAAAATTAATTAGTATACTATCATATTTGCAATGTCTATAAATTTTATTTACGCTACTAGTATATAGGTCTACTGTAAATAGTCGGTTGTTACAGCTGATAGTCAATTTTATGTATTACTGAAGTGTATATTTTATTATAAATTTTGTGTGTCGAAAATGTCGTTATTACACACAATGGCATAACCTAGTCTATGAAATGGTTTAATATTGCCGGTGCAGGCGGTGCTGTAACAGATTTTTGCCAGGTTTTTTATTAACATCACCATAATAACTGCTCCTAGTGGTTGGTCATTTATTTAATGTTAGATTTTTTTTTTCATAAAAAGCAAGTCATTTTCTAACTATGAACGGTTAATATAATTAACACTGTTCCCTCAACAAAAAAATAAAAAATAAAACGTGTGACAAACCTGTCCTCAGAGAGTCAATGAAAGCATTGCAATAACAAGCCTCCCTCTGAATTTTACTACAGGCTTTTCATGGAAATAACCTACACCACACCGAGGGCCTTTGCTCTCTTAAAACACATTCTAAAGAACAAAATAAAATTTTTGGGTGCTCATTGCGCAAAGAAGAAAATCCATTTACACGCTTTGGATTTAGTGAAAAAAAATACATGCTTTAGTTTCACTCTTACAATTTATAACGTTTAAGAACTAATCGGTGTTCCTTTTGGAAGAATCCTCACATAATCTATGTAGAACTGTACATAAGCCTGGAGGGGAAAAAAAGTGTACCAGAATGGGCACCAAACAGAACCTATAATCATCCAATAAATCTTTAAATATCTCTTTAATAACTCTTTAAATTGTGCAAACTTAAAGTTGTTGTTATTTTTATTATTTATTCCTTATAAATAATATTACAGTACGTTTTATATCTAATATTATATTATAGTACGCCTACTACCAAACTATAAAATATCGAACATAACGTTAGGTTCAACATTACATTTTCCTTGTCTGAACTGTCGAAAAGTTAAGGCATTTTGACAAGGGTCTTGCAGTAACATTTTAAAGTATCATTGGATGACTGATGAGTGTAACCTTTATCTTCTAAACAGGATTGACACCATTAAACGGATTTGCAGGTTAACACCTCTCAAAGGTTGACTGCTCCTGTAACTTAAATCCAGCCGTAATGAGCAGGACAGCAGGTTAACGACGTGTGTACGGCTATTTGCAGGGCCAGCACCGCTCTTTCGCTTCACACGCACAAAAGCAACAATATTTACGACTCTTTTAAGCATCGATCACACTGACAGCTTCAGTCCCACCACATGGACTTCATTACTCTTAAAGATTACATTCCACTACAATATACCTCTGTTTCAAAATGAGTAAGGCACAATGGAGTTGCTTTCCCTTACATATCGTGGTGTTTTGATTGTGACTCGTCATGGCCAGTTTTCAGTTCTGTTGTATTAACAAAACAAAAAAAAAGAAAGAAATCCGTTTACAGAGGGAAAGCATGCATAATTTTTACACAATACAGGAAAATGTACTGCAACAGTGGGAATCTGTTTTGGTTTGTTGAAACTGTTAAAAACATTTTTATAACTGTGTAAATTTCCTTGCCACGATCAGAATCCCGCGAAGTAAAAAAACATGTTGAAAATAGGCTAAGCCAGACTACTTTTATGGAGATGCAGCTCCATCTGCCGCTGGTAGTACACTATTGCAGTGCATCGAAATTTCATCGCCTTGTTTCTGAAAACACGTGAACATTATTATCAATACGTTTTATTAGTATTTTTTAAATATTAAAACATTTAAGAACTATTAGAGCGAATATATTGAAATCAGTATAACAGGCCATTAAACGGTCGATTAAAAAAAAAAAAAAAACATTACAAAAAGTCTGACTCGTAAACTGTTGGTCTCGTTTCCCTCATTTTCTGATCTAAAATAAAATGATCCATTGATTTAATTATAATTTCTCACATAATTGCCACATTATGTTGCTAAACCTAGACCCAACCAACTAAACCAATCCCTCATCATAGCACTGCCTATAGAGGCTTGTACAGTGGGAAACATGCATTAGGTGCTTCCATATACCCTGACGCACCCATCGCTCTGAAATAGGGTCAATCTGAAGTCATACAGTTACTTTCATCAATATCTTTCCAGATTTTGAAAATGCTTTTAATAGTTCTTAATTCAGTTCCAGTCATTTCAAATCCCTCTATTCATTTCGTTTCCTTGATGCAGCCCAATGAATTGACCCTTGTGAAATGGTGACCTTGTTTGAGCCAGGGAGTGTATTATTTGAATAGAGGGCCTACGGCGCCATCTAGAGGAAAGCTACTATTCTGCAAGGTCTTGTTATATCAAACCTGTTAGGATCCTACTTCTGCTTTGTTTTATGGTTGAACTCATATACATCAATTCCGTTGTAGACAACATGCGCAAGAAGAAAATATTAAATGCGGAGCACGTATGCAACTGTGACATATTCAAGTGTCTCTTGCGGTCAATGTTGCAATGATTCTAGTCCTGTGCCAGGGCCCAGGATTATGATGGACAAGGCAGGACTGTGACAAAAAATAAGGCTGGGACTCACCCAGCTCACCACATACAACAAAACCTTACTATAGTGGAAACACCTTCTTGATAGGTCCGAGAAGAATGACCAACTGGTGCGAGCTGACAGGAAGATAACTCATTTAACTACAATACCATTTCAAATTATGCAGTTTTTAGGTGCATGGTTACTATCTTATTATTGTAATATTGACATAGGGATCTGACGTCGTGCCATATGAAAGGTCTATATTGTCATGAGCTTTCTTAAAAAAGATAATAAGTAATTAAATGAAACTATAACACAATATTTTCAGCTGTTCAACTGAATAATGCCCATTATGCACCCACATAGATGTTTAATAATTTTTAGGCACATGGCTGCGTCTTAGGTAAATGAAAAAAAGAATAATAAATAAATAAAGGCAGTAACTATAAGACACCAGGACTTCTCGATGGGTAATTCAGGCTTATTGATTCATCCTGCCAGAGAGGAACTGTCATTCTTCTTATTTACATGGCATAAACATACCTTATTAACGTTCCTACTCCCCCCCCCCAAAAAAATTAATAACTGATGAGAACCGCAATTTTAAAAGTACCAGTATGAATAATAATAAAATCATAATAATAATTAATTTTTACTGTACATAACAATTAACAGAAGTATGAATGTCGAATAAAATTTATCTGACTTGGGAAAATGAATAATCATATGGAAACTGTTTAAAACAGCATTTATGTTTGTGATGTAGCTAAAATTTGCCATAATCTATGTACAAACATATTTAAGTAAAAAAAAAAAAGATTTTTTTATACATTACTGCACAGTGATTTTTTAAAATTCGTTGCATATCCCAGCTTCTTGTTTGTAGGCTGGGGTCAGAGCTCAGGGTCAGCCATTATACTGCATCTGGAGCAGACATGGTCAAGGGCGTAAAAGTTGCAACCTGGTGAAGCTGGGACTTGTGTCGCCGACCTTCTGATCAGTAACTCAGAGCCTTAACACACTGAGCCACCACTGCTCACTGTGGATTTGGAGCTCACTGGATTTTTTTTTTTCACATATTCCTGTTAGTAAGCTGGGGTCAGAGCACAGTATCGATGTATCGACCTGTATCTGGGCCTGCAATCAGTCACCCAGTAACCCATAGCCTTAACTGATTGAGCCACCACTACCCCAACTAAAAAGTTACCAAATTTTCCTAATGTACCAAACAAAAAGTTCAGTTCATTCAGTTCATCTTCTGTACCGCTTTATCCTCTATTCAGGGTCGCGGGGGACCTGGAGCCTATCCCAGGAGACTTCGGGCACAAGGCAGGGTACACCCTGGACAGGGTGCCAATCCATCGCAGAACAAAAAGTTCTTGTTTAATTTATTTATTATTTAATGCCAATAAATGAAGCCTAAATATGTTTAGGGAATATGATGCATTTTTTCACTTCTAATCAACTACGCTAATACAGTAAGTTAAAGTGGATGAACACACAAAACACATGAAAGCAAAACACAACTTTGGAAAAGAAACGAGATTGTGCTACTTTCCTTGAAAATTTTGAAAGCTAGTGTTGAGGACTCTGAGACCTCGTGTGTTGTTTGTACAGAGCCATGTTGCAGTTCAAAACAAAAGAAAGTGGGGATTATGCAAACACACACACGCACACTCACATGTTCTTGGATATACCTGCACCTACACAGGTACATTACAATAGTGTGTTCATTAAGCATACATACCTTTAAGGCCTTTTGTTCTATTAAACCATACACATATGGCCTCTGTTTTATCTAATTGATGCAATTTCTTATCCCAGCATTTGTTACCACCTAATTGGTAGTGGGGTATACTGCAACAAAGCAACACCACGTATTTTGACTAACTATGTCTTTGATTCTTGCAGAGGTTATAATTAGTGCCATGTGTATAAAGGTTTGAGAACTCTACTTTAAAATATTCAAGAATGAGCAAAAAGCTAAAAGTATTACAACCCAATGTGGTCACCCCTATATTACCAAAAATATGAATTATATCATTTTAGCCCACAATTGTTTCAACTTAATCCTCCTATGTACATTTTTGAATTCTCATGTGGATTTCTTTTTTTTAAGACACATAGTTACTTTTAACATTTTCATTACTTTTCCCAAAGTACTTTTCATTACGTTTTATTTTGGTCAGCCATTTATTACATAAGCACCATCAAATTAAACCCTAGTAGTTGAAAACTGAGTAGATTGTATATGTGCTTCTATGTGTACGTATGTGCCTCTGGGGTTATGTGCCTCTATGTGTACTTATGTGCCTCTGGGCTTATGTGCCTCAAAACTGCAGAGGTTGCTAATTTCTGTGCAAATTGTATTATTATTATTATTATTATTATTATTATTCACTCGATTTCAGTCTTTCACATTATGATTTGGCTGTATGTGTCTCGTCCGCCACGTGGAAGACCCAGGTTGGATTCTCAACTAAGGCCCAAACACTGAATACAATGATGATCCCATGCCTGAATAAATGGGTGGGGTGGGTTCGAAAAACATCCTGAAGCATGTGCCAAGTTGCGGATTGGACAACAACATTATGATTTAGCCATAAAATATGAAAAAAAAGATACTGTGCTTAACTTCTTGGTATACATAATAAAAGAGTATACAGCATCTGTAATGACAACATTGTTTCTCTATAAACTCAACTGGCCGGAGTTGTTCAACTTGAGTGTGCTATGCGACGCACTATTTCTAAATGAAATTCTTTTAGGGATGTGGTTAAATGTAGCAATTCTAGTACTTGGAGATCAACAGGGCATCCATTGGTAAAATAAGGATGCTACTTTGGTTGGTTAAAGGGGAAACCACAAAAAAAAAAACCTGATGGTGTTATGCCACTAGTAAGTTCATTGATACAGTATTACTGTCCATGTAAGCTTTAAACAGGACGTTGGAATATATAACTCATTCCAATGTACACCTCTACAGTCTTGTGTACAGCAGCCATGTACGTATTCCTGGTAACATGTAGATATTTGTCAAGTGCCAATATTGGTCAGATTTAAGAATAAGGAAAGGGTTGATTATGCAACAGTTGGTTTTCAATGAGACGAGTCATCAGGAGGGGCTTTTCCTTACACAGGGAAATGTTGCATTGTAGCAGCATCTACTACTACAAGAGGGCCTTGGTATCACTTCAGTTTGTGATTTTTAAAATTTGTTGCTTTGCTGTCAATTCATTAAATTAATTTATATTTTTATGGTTTGTGATCCATGGGTGCATCTTCAAATTCAAATTCAAATTTTATTAGTCACATACACAATCATACACAGTATAATATGCAGTGAAATGCTTTTATACGACCGCCAGTGACCTTAAAAAGAAAGAAAATAAGAAAATAAAATCTTGTACGTAAAATAAATAATCAATAAAAAGGAAATACTAGGAAATAATTTTAACTAGTAAAATTTGTAAAATTAACTGTGCATAAGGGCATAATAAAATATTGCAAAAATATAGAAATGTGGTATTAAAGTGACCGTGGTTGTGCAAAATGCATGAAAGGTGACATGTGCAATTGTCCAGATGTATGAGTATTTAGTGCAAGTGTGTATGAATGTGTCCATGATTGTCCAGTCAGTGTTGTGAGCTTAAAAGATGTTATTAGTCCTGTGTGGTGGTGTGATTGAGAGACCTTATCGCCTGCGGGAAGAAGCTCCTCCTCAGTCTCTCTGTGTTGGCCTTTAGGGAGCGGAATCTCTTCCCAGACCGCAACAAAGAGAACAGTCCATTACTGGGGTGACTGAGGTCCTTCACGATCTTCCTGGCCTTAGTCCAGCACCGCTTGCTGTAGATGGAGTGCAGGTCAGGTAGCTCAGTGCGGATGATGCGCTCGGCTGATCGCACCACCCTCTGTAGAGCTCGTCTGTCCTGCATGGTGCTGTTCCCGAACCAGGTCGTGATGTTTCCCGTCAGGATGCTCTCTATGGTGCAGGAGTAGAAGTTCCTGAGCACCTTGGAGGGCAGTCTAAAGTCTCTCAAGCGTCTGAGGTGGTAGAGACGCTGCCGGGCTTTTTTCACCACGGTGTTGATGTGACAGGACCATGATAGGTCCTGCGTGATGTGAACACCGAGGTATCTGAAGCTGTCCACTCTCTCCACTGGGCTCCTGTTGATGACGGGGGTCTGGTAGTTCCTCTCCTGCTTTGTACTAAAGTCCACTATCAGCTCCTTTGTCTTACTGACGTTCAGGAGGAGATTGTTCCTCTGGCACCAGTTCTCCAGATTTCCAATCTCCTCTAGGTAGTCCGACTCATCATTGTTGGTGATCAGTCCGACCACGACGGTGTCGTCAGCAAACTTGATGATGGAGGTGGAGTTGGTAGTGGCCACGCAGTCGTGGGTGTACAAAGAGTACAGCAGGGGGCTCAGAACACAACCCTGGGGGGCTCCAGTGCTGAGAGTGAGTGTAGCTGAGACATGTCCGCCCATCCTTACTGCCTGTGGTCTGCCAGTCAGAAAATTGGAGATCCACTGACATATAGATGAGCTCAGTCCCAGGTGCTCCAGCTTGGTGGTGAGTGTGGAAGGAATTATTGTGTTAAAAGCAGAGCTGTAGTCGATGAAGAGCATTTTAACATAATTCCCTTTCCTAGTGTCCAGGTGAGTGAGTGATGTGTGGAGGAGATGAGAGATTGCATCGTCTGTGGAGCGGTTCTGACGGTATGCAAACTGTAGTGGGTCCAGTGTGTCGGGTAGTGAAGAAATGATGAAGTCTCTGATAAGGCGTTCAAAGCACTTCATCACTACTGAGGTGAGGGCTTTGGTAGTGTTGTGGCCATTTGGCAATAATCACATCCACAAGCTATAGGCATATGTGCTTTTTGCATCCCCAGTATACAGTTTATGGTATTCCTATGTAAAATGCTAAACAATATAATTAATTGAAAGTCTTACAAAAATATTTAACACTTCTCAAATGTTAAATGCTGAAAATATTTAGTTTGATCATTTTACACTGGTTTTTATTCCTCAGAAACTAGAAATTTGTCTGTTTTATGATTTATCATCCAACCTATTATTTCTGGCCACTGTCTCTTTAAATAATTGATATAATTTCCTCAAGCTCACATCATATTTTTGAAGGGAATAAACCTGATGAAGATGAGTGACTAATTCCTCCATTTAGTGTCTATTTTTCATTTTATCATGTCAGTCTGTGATTGCCAACTATAACATGTCCACTCTGTTAGGAGAAAGTTTATAATAAAGTGAGAAAAGTTCATAATTGTAAAATAGTCAAATTAAAAAGGATGATTTCACTTAAAAATTATATATTTTTGCTCACACAATTTTACAACCTGTTACCACTGCATTACTAAGGTGGACATGTACATAACAGTTGGACATCAAAATAATGTATCCATACATTAGACAGTAGACATTAGATTTAGACAGTAAATAAAATATTTATAATATTTATTTAAGAATACGTAAAAACATTTTAAAGTAAAAAAAAATGGACATACTAACTCTTAGATAAGTGATGTAAGTTTATGGATATCCTGGATTATATAGAGTTTATAAAATCTTCAAATAAAAAGTACAGATTTTATGCTTGAGCTTGACAAATGGTTTTGAAATGTTTAACATATCCCGTTTTATAGTAAAATAAACCACAAAAAGAATCAGGTTAAAAAGCTGCTAAATCCAAGCAATTACCCTAAAATTTAACGTTAAAGTGATTTAAATTAGGCTGTAATTTATTGCACGGTGGCTCTGGTTTTATTCTGTGCTCATAGTACCTTTCTCCTCAAGTCTGCATGAGTTTCCTCTGGATTCTGCTAGTTTCCGAACGCTGCACTGGTCAAAACAGAACCACTTTCCTGAGATAAGAATATTCCAGATCCTGCCGATAATACAATTACTGAGGATTTATATGCCTGAGCATGAAATAATAATCTAGCTAATTTAGAAAAAAATATTGCTGCTTTGGAAGTAAACAAGCAAACTTAGTGTTATTTAAAGATTATTATTCTTAAATTCGGGAGAATATGGCCAATAATAGCGAAGTGAATTGATCAATTTATTAATTTAGAAATTAGGGACTTCTTCTTTAGGGAATGTTTCTTCACAAACGTCAACGTTTTGTCAAAATATAAAAACAATTAGTTTGTCATTATCATTCAATCAAGGCAGATGAAGTCATTTTGCATAGGTTTTCCCTGCTATGTTTGGTTCGAGGACACACAAGGGCCTTCCTTCTCTGACACTCCCTCGCTGCTATTTTGTAAGTTAAGCTTCAGAGTTGTTTATAAATGTTTAGAGGTTTTGGTATTATGAAATAATGACTTTTACATATAGTCGTTGTGAGAACAACTCCAGTCTTACCTCGTACGATGAAATGTAAAAAAAAATTAAAAAAAGACCCCAGTGAGTAGCTTAGAGCTGGAAAGAAAGATATATGTAGCACTGAAGATATGCAGCACTGAAGCATGTGGCGCAAACAGAAGTTTCCATAATAGGAACATGTGTTATAGCAAAGTCAAGCCTAAGATTTAAAATAAGAGGTGCATGTGTTTTGTAAACTTATGCGATGTGAATTCTGCAAATTAAAAAAAAATTATATCATTAACTTACACTGGTTGTTCACAACTGACATCATATTTGAAACATTTTTAAAATAAAAAAAATTATCATTCATGATTTATCCATAATTTTCTAAATACGCTTTAGCAATCAATAATCTATTTTTGTCAACTGTTAATGATAAAATCTTAATCAAAACTTAATCAAGAATGATAAAATCTTAATTTAAATGCTACATTTGAATGACAATTATTATACTCTATTATATTATATAGCCTATTATATATTATCTTACATGAGCATCTACTGTTTTCGGACAACTTTACATTTGATTTTATATTTTTTATGTTCCTCTTGTGTTTTATTACACATTTGGACCTATATGCTTAACGTGTTTTCTTTCGATTATGTTTGGTCGGTGATCTGAAGTGGCTGCTAGGGCAAATATTTGGCTCTGAAGAGCTCTTTGGGATTGGGGAGAGTATCCACTCTCAGAAAAGTCCTCACTCATCTGTAGGTGTGTAATAGATTAAGGGTATAAAAGGGGCGTTAGAAAGAATTTGAAAAAGCTTTACTTTTGCGCTTGAGAGTTTGCACTTGTGCAAAGAGCTTGGCAAACTTTCGGGCACGCGTTGCATAAGCACTGTAATCCGTGAATTAGCACCCCCACAGATGTACATGCAAATACTATATATAAGCACTGAATTACAAACAATAGGTATTTTTTGTAGATGATATGTAGGTTGTGTAACAGATGAAAATTGTGTTAATTGAGACACATCTTTTCGTTTAATTTCATTCTCACTTAGTTATTTATTTCATGCTCTTTGGCCTAAAATGTTAAGCATTTTAAGCCCACGATATTAACGATGAAACCACGACCATTTCATGTGTTTCTCATTAAACGTAGGTGTTGTAACAAGACAACAATTGGATAACGATAAGTCTGTTGAATCAGCTTTACACCCATAATTTCGTGTAGACTTGTAAGCCGGTGGAGATGCAGAGCGGTAGATAGCGAAGATAGTAGCCCAGATCCCATTCAAAACCATGACAACACGGAACAACCCCGGATTTATTCCAGAGAGTTAAAGGACATTGTGCAGGGGCGTCAATCAAGCATTATTCAAGCACTGAACAAATGCAAAATCTTGACTGGAACAAATGCTTCCAACGGGTCTCGGACGCGGGGCTACATTTCCCTCTTTTGTTCCCAGTCGCTGGTTGGCATGTATTTGTGTTCCCTTTTCTCCTTCGCTCGACCACCCAGGACGACCAGAGGAGGGATATACGCACTCATACGAAAGTGTACATAGGCTATCGTCCAGGTGACTTATGAAACTCTATCCGAAAATGACGAAAGAAATAGTGTAGTGGCACGTTATTTACTTAAGTTCTGTTATCCTCAACTTACTTTTAATTATAGCCTACGCATCTTACTTTTAAGGGTATTAATTTTTGTTTTTAGTATTGTCTAATTAATTGTCTTGCTTTGTAGTGTACTGGTTTAACTTTTTTGTACAGGCCAATAATCTTACTTTATAGTATGCTGGTTTTAGTAACACTGCACCTCGTATGGCATTGATGTCTTTGTGTAAACCTCTTTCAGTCACGCCTGGACATCGAATAGAGAAAATTATATATATATATATATATATATATATATATATATATATATATATATATATATATATATATATATATTTTTTTTTTTTTTTTTTTCATGCTTGTTTTTTTATTTATTTATTCAACTTCATTCAAGCGTTAAAAAGAAAAAAAAGTACTGTGAAACTTGACAAAACAATGCTAAACCCAAGTGCAAATTGTCTATATTTAACATCATATGAGGGACATAATGCAGAGTAACATACATTAGACGTATATTATATTATACTGGGACTGCAATGGAACTTGATGAGAATAGACATTGGTCTAATACAAATATACAACTGTATAATACATACTCAATTTTCTTCTACCCCATCTTATAGTAATTGGAAATAAACAGTTCAGTTTTAAAAAGTCATATTTCAAACAAAAGAATAAAGTGCACTTCACTGGTGGCGTACTTTTTGGCACACTCTTTAGTACAATACGGATAGTACCAAACGAATGATAGGATGCAGCCGACGCCTAGAGCATCGTGCGGAAAACAGTTCACTGCCTGTCTCATTACCTTCTCTGCTGAAGTGAGAGTCTCGACCCAGCATCAGCCTATTTTGGTATCTTTATTCACCCACAAAAAAATAATAATTAATTACTTAATTAACCAATTAATTAAATTAACTAATTAACTAATTCATTAAATGAAAATCGCATTTCTATGAGTTATCTCGTTACTGTAAATATTTGTCTGTATTAAACTCCATCAACAAACCGTTAGATCGGGTTTATAAGGGGATTATAAAACCTGCATTAAAATATTACATGTTTACCCTGTTTTATCCCTGTTAAAACCAATAAAAATATTGTTGAAAGTAACAAACCGTTAGATCGTGTTAATCACTTGAAAATTATTTACATTATGGCCTATTTTAGATAAACATGCTCATTTGAAATGGTGGAACGCTGAAATTTATTGACAACTTTAGATCAATTTATATGCAGCAATGCTCATCCTGATTTTACACTTATTGTTCTTTAGAACCCTCTTAATTAGTTCTCTGAACGTTTTTTTAATGCAGTTTATTTAATTGCATAATCATTCGCCCATTATTTATCGCACATCCAATACACTGATAAACTATCAGGGACAAAAAAAATACTAATAGAGAACGCTAGATGATCACTTAGTGCATCACTTTGTATGCAAATATCCGATATGTTATTTGGGCGGGAGAGGGAGGGGATGCTCTCTTGTTGTCACTTGCCACCCAAGACGTGATTCAGCCTCAACAATTACCATTATCTGTGTCCTACTTTTCACGACTTGGGCGAATCGGTAATGATGAAGAGGGTTTCCTTCAGTCATTGTGAAAATACTGGCCTATTCTTAGCCGAGTTCACACCTACCGTCGCTGGGACTTAAGCACTCGAGTCATTCAGGTGCTTTGTGGCCGAATAGGGAGGCGGCTACTGTTTAGCTGCGCTAAGTGGTGTTTATATAAACAGCGCCACGCCAGTGTACACATTATCACTTGGAGTCAGATCAAGCACCAATCCACTGCTCGTCCTTGGATCAAGCTATTTAAGACAAACACATTCGGCTCTGTCGTATCATGGCCGTGCCTGCCAGACTCAGCTTTACCGTGAGGAGTATTTTGGATTTACCAGAAAGTGACAGCGAGAGCGCAGCGCATCTTCTGCCACTCCATTCGCTCTCTGGCTCTCCTTACTCAACCTGGGCAGACAGCGAAAGAGGCCACTGCATGTGTAAGTTTTCCCCCGCTCAGAAAGGCAACAGAGTGTATGTTTTCTTATCGCTGGGATAGTTTCTTCATGCTATTTAATTTACGAGAGCATTTTTTTTGCCGTATACTTTAACTGCCACATTACTTTTGCATTCCATACTCCTTTACTTATTTTTTATGGGCGCAAGAGATAAATGTGGCTATCCATCTTGTAATCAAGTGTGTGTGTGTGTGTGTTTTATAGGCTTATAGTGGTCCCAGAATACAATTGTACATAATGAAGGCCCAATGGATAAACTCTCTATACTTTTCTGTAAAATTATAGCCTTTCATGGTTTACATAACCGGAAGAAGAGTTAAATTATAAACATTTTTGTTGTTTCAACGTGGTATTTTTTTTAAGCCTCAGATGAGAGCAATCTCGAATCGTCCCCTGATTCGGCCGGGCCCAATGATCCCCCCACCGAGGCAGAGCAGGAGAAGAAGAAGAAACGGCGTGTGTTGTTCTCCAAGGCCCAGACGTATGAGCTGGAGAGGCGCTTCCGACAGCAGCGCTACCTGTCTGCTCAGGAGCGAGAGCAACTCGCGCATCTCCTTCGTCTCACGCCCACGCAGGTCAAGATCTGGTTTCAGAACCACAGGTATAAGATGAAACGAGCGCGGGTCGAGTGTGTACATGATCTCGGTCCTCCTCCGGTGGTACGCAGGGTTGTGGTGCCGATTCTAGTGCGGGATGGTAAACCATATCAGAGCTGCATTGGAGAGACCGAGAAGGGAGACTGCATTGTTACGCCATCGTCATGCGGCGCTCGTGGGTTCCAGCGTTTTCAGCCACCAACTTTTGCGCTTCTTCCGCAGTACCAGCACTTTACAAACCCACCTGTTTCCACACACCATTTCATTTGGTGAGACTGTCCACTGTGGACTAAGGATACATGCTTTTATTTACACGTGTAGTGTACACAGTAACTGAGATAATGCCATTTGCACATATTTTATTTTATAGTTAGATATAGTTGTTCTTTGATCTGATTTTTGTTTGTAACGGTAATGACACTCGACTACAGTACAGTAAAAAGGACTAATTTTGTTTTAGACCAAATGTATGCATGGTAGTTAAGAATTAAAAAAAATAAATAAATAAATAAAAATATATAGGCCTATATATATATATATATATATATATATATATATATATATATATATATATATATATATATATATATATATATATATATATAGGCTGAAGGACATGTTGCATGGACTACAGGATTTTTGGTAACACAAAACGGGTTACATCAATTTACAGCGTTAAGACTTCTAAAAGTTGATGTCCGCCTCAACATTGTACAAACTATTCAACTATTAATTTTTTTTTCTTTCAATCGATGTCGTTGTGCTACTATTAACTGAATATACTGCATATGGTTGTTATACAATCATGTATGTATGCAATAATTACTTATAATTAAAATAGTTACAATGTAAAATGCTATTTTATGTCTTAATAAAGTTTGGTTTCATTTTGTTAAGCCGAGTTCCGCTATTCGTATGAATGCACTCAGATTACTTACAGGGGCATACTAGCGCTCAGCAAGACATTTGAGTCTTTTATAATGTTAAGACGTTATCTTCAATCCAGGACAGCAGAGACCAATTACAAACTTCAAGCGTATACTAAGCATAATAATAGTGAGCAAACACAGGATTAGGCCAGAACGTGTATTGGCTGGCCGCTGGTCTGCCCCAGTGGTAATGCTTTTGAAACCACTTCCAGAGATGTCTTTATCGGAGTTCAGTATTCAGAGTTAAGAGTATTTATCACAATACCAGTACAATCTAATGCAATATTGTGTGTATAAGGCTAAGAATCAGTGTATCTAAGCTAAATTCTCGAAGTGGGAAAATGACTGAAACAGTGATAGGGAAAGTTTATTTATGAAAGTAAAATGTTCTGCTGTCATGGATAGGCTGTGATTTCTCATGCAACCACGACCCCCAAACTCATCCTAATTCTCAGTGGGCATCATTGGTGTCACCTGGCCCTTTGTCCCTCTCTCTCTGGTCCATATGGAGAGGACAGTGACTGAAGCTGTCTCGGTCTACATCTCCCCTCCAACACTTTGCATGTCTGAGTCTGAATGGACCATTGTGTGCCATCTAAAGGGACCGAGACAAAATCCTCAGCGCCTCAATTCTCGTGATGTTTAATCAGTCCCTGGTGACAAATTTATGGGGTTTAACAGCACAATGGTGATTTAGGCTTTAAAAGCGACAAAGCTTCTAAAAAGTAGAGTTTCTAGTTTTACTGAAAACTAGAGGGAAGGGCAATTCTCTTAATGCTTTACCCATGTTAACTACAATTTCCTTTAATATTCACAGACAAGCATGACACAGACAGCCTAGTTTCGTAATAAAATGAATGCAACAAAATATGATGCCTTCTTTTCAGCCTGAATTATACCCATGCCTAGAAGTGGAATACAACTCTGGTTTTCAAAAGGCCGGATATTGTTCCGTCTGAGGACTGTCTCAGAAACAAATATCTAGAAAGTGTCGCCTGTTGTTTAAAGGATTGTAGTTCAGTTTGAAGAAGAGGGTAAAACACTAACGGTGCCACGACCTGTTCGACCTGGGTCTTCTGAAAGATGACTTCATGCTGTTTGAAAATAAAACCTTGAAAATAACCTTCTATTAGACAAATCTTTTCTTATGAAGTCAAGTGTATTAATGTATGTTAATAGCTAAACCTTGAATTAATAGCTAAATCCTAATTGACGCTTACATTTTTTCATGGAAACAGAATAAGATCTCTGTTTACTTACTCTATGTCTGTGTACACCTGACTGATATCTTAAAACAGATAAAATTATTAAAAATTCTTATCAGTTGGAAATAACGTTAAAGTGGGACGAAAGAAAGCATGGAAAGCTTACCAATAAAGTAAGTATTGCTAGCAATCAACAGTGAGAACGGAAATGTTAAATAGTTGATTAGATTAGAATTTATAGCTTAAGTATTTAATACTAATAAAAAGTTTATTAATAAAAACATGAACAAGAGGACTGCATATTTGTCCATGCATGTAATCTAAATAACAATGTTAATCTAAAACACTAAAAAATGATAATAAACAATAGATAAATTCTGTATAGGTCATAATTACTCCCAGGTCAATTATTCCCGCTACGTTGTTGCCAATAGGTCTCATGAGCCAAAGCCTGGAGAAAACGACTGGTCATGAATATTAGTCACAAAAATCAAAATTTTTCGTCTCAATTCGGCTACTAATTTAACCTTCGAATTTAATAAAAAGTTCTTCTTATAATAGTAATAATAATCACCATGATGTTGATTATTGTTATTATTATTAGTAGTAGTAGTAGTAGTAGTATTATAGTCGTTACTGTCTTCCTTTTATACTAAGTAACTAAGCAAAAAAACTACCCGTTAAATACTGTATTAACATTTTTAATTTACCTACACACTAAAGAATTTTTATGTTGGCTTCGCATAGCTTTTACATATTGATATGACAATTTTACAAAAACTAATTAACTTTGTAAATTGCATTTAATACGTTTAACATAAACATGGCCAATTTTACCGTTATTGGCCACTATTTATTTTTGTTTACTTGAGTGGACATTCTGTTCTTAATTAAAAGTTTTTTTAATGCTAATATAAATGCTTAAGTTTAATGTAAAGCTGTATGCATATTTATATTTAAGGAAGATTTGATGAATAACACGTGCAACTCACTCCTCTCTCTCTCTCTCTCTCTCACACACACACACACACACACACACACACACACACGCAAGACATTAATGAAAATACTAGCATGACCCACTAGGTGTCACACTAGCACTATACGTTTTTGTTTAGCGACCGCTACCCAATCCCCCCATCACACTACTGGAACGCAAAGGATTTTCAGTAGCCAATCAGAACAGTAGGCTTCTACTGTCCCATCAGTTCAGTCCATGTCCAGACTGAAGGAGACGCTTAAGTATAATATTTAAATTCCAAATCGCAGAGTTAACAGAGAAAGACAGAGAGATAAGTGTTCATTTGGTCATAATTCATAATTATTTTTATTTGGACAAGATCGGTATCAAATTTTACTTTCCTTCCCTCAGAAACAGCTTCAGAATAACAAACTCTTTCAAGCTGAAATATAATTTGAAATATTAGCATTTTTGTTCCAAAGAACGAGTAAATGCTTTCTGTCTAATTACCGCTAATTGACCATGATAGCCGTGCTCCAGCTCAGAGGAGCAAGCCTGATTTAGATAATTAAGAGAGCCTTTTGAAAACCGGATTAAGGAGGCCGAAGACTTCGAAGAAAGCATGTTATGATTCTAATTGTCATAATTGCGTGCGCGAAGCACACTTAATTATCACCGTGAGGTGCGCAAGGTGCACTCACCTGCTTCTACCCCCAGATAAATTAAATGCTGGCATATTGCTAAGAACTAAATGCAGTAAAATGCCGTTGCATTCATATGGACGTTGATTTTAAAAACAGGCAGTAAAGGACACATGCACATTCAGGAACACTGCTTTTTATTTTTCCGTGAAATTCATTTTCTTTTCTTTTTTTTGTTAAAATGCAGCCACCAGAAGACGCTGTCTATCCTCTGGATAAACAGAAAGAGCGAAAGAGGGGTGGGGGGAGCGAGAGAGAGAGAGAGAGAGAGAGAGAGAGAGAGAAAGAGTTTCTCAGTAACCCTCCTAATGTTTTAGTGATTATAAATAAAACCGACTAAAACAATTATTATTTCCTCCATTTAAAACGATTTTCTGTTTTCCATAAGGAATATATTTAGGCTAATTATATGAGTCACTCTCATTCACTCAGTTAACAGACTTAGTGTGTCTAACCAGAAATACAAACCGATTACAGTTTCCTGCGAATAGCAGATGCTAAAATCATAACCAGGATGTATAAAAAACTGATTGGAGCATAACAGAATTCAGTAAATCTCACCTAGATTAAATCCTGAAAATCAGGATTAAGGGGTTGAATATTGTTATGTAACGTTTGTAAATAGGAAGATTTGCGCCCTTCATTTTTAAATGATTGAAAATAAAAATATGTATTAATACAACTGGTACAACTAATTTGCACGCTTATGACCACATGCAGCGACTACAACAACAACAATAATAGTATAATAATAATAATAATAATAATAATAATAATAATAATAGTTATTATTATTATTATTATTATTATTATTATTATTATTATTATTATTATATCAATATTTCGCTTTTTGCATTAGTACAGTTATTGTGTGCAATCCTATTATCGTTTTTAAACAATTTTAACTCAAAGGAGAAGAACGCATAAATGAGTTCTTTAAGTTTAAGCGCATAAATGAGTTGACTGCTGGGTTGCCTACCTACTTGAGTGCCGTTAACTTTACCTGAGCGGCTCTCCTCCTCCTCCCGTGTACGGTTGTTTTGGACTGGCTGTCTGTGACAAGTGGATGAGAATTTAAACGGCGACCTGCTCACATCCAATAATCTCAGACAGAAAAGAAGTTAATCATTCACGCAGTCTCTTACCCAGCGCATATGTATTTATTTATTTATCGGTCGGTGTTCCTTCCTCGTTGCAAGGGCACTTTTACAACTCAAAGCACGATGGGTCTTAATGTAAATAAGTCTGCAATCACTAGAGGCCTCTTGTGACCATTAAAAGTCAGGAGTTCAACTCGAGTTTTTTAGGGATTGAGTGGTTCTCGAAGATTCAAGTTCTCATACTCGCTCTCATTAAGTGGTCCTCATAAACATCACTCTAAAATATCAACGTTTCATCCATATCTTCAGCTGAGTAAGAGCGGTATTAGAACTTGAGCGTGCATTTTACGCACAATGGACTTTACACATCAGTGCATGCATGTCCAAATGTATTTTTTAACGTTGTGTGGTTATGTTTATTTGCATCGAGGCAGCTTACAGCCATGTCTTACGAATTATGCGCTGGTGTACAGATGACAGCGTTGATTTGTATTGTTGCCTTAGCTGCTGATGCCCCGCCTCTGACGGTAGCCTTAAACCTGGCACCCAGCTAAAACAAACGAAAGTCAGTCTCGAGCTCCCACTCAAGCCAATTAAGGCGGACTTCACGCGCCCTCTTACGTGTCTATCTCGCTGTGTCGAAGCTGAAGCAACAGGAACAGCGGAGCTGGCCAAAAAAAGAGAACAAGAAGAAGAAGAAGAAGGACAGGTTCCTTTGCCTTCTGATTTCTCCAACACAGAACAATGTCGATGAGTCCTAAGCATACGACTCCCTTTTCTGTGTCCGATATCTTAAGTCCTCTTGAGGAGAGCTACAAAAAAGTAAGCATGGAGGGGAACAGTTTGGGGGCTCCTCTCGCCTCGTACCGGCAACCGCAGGTCACACAGACTGCGATGCAGCAGCATCACATGGGCCACAACGGAGCCGCTGTGCCCGCTGCCTACCACATGACAGCCACGGGAGTGCCACAGCTGTCCCACACAGCTATGGGAGGCTACTGCAACGGCAATCTGGGCAACATGAGCGACCTGCCGGCTTATCAGGACGGAATGAGGGGCAGCACGACAGCCACAAGCTGGTACGGAGCAAACCCTGACCCGCGCTTTTCGACCAGTAAGTGAACTCGATCTTGATTTTTCGTAAACCGCAAGTGGCACACGTACTGACCTCAGTGCGCTCCGTTTTAGTTTAATGCTTACAGACGGAAAACGGCTGATTTGTATTCGACTATATGTTTAGTTGCTTGTTAAAACAAATACATATCTTACATATCCTACCTGTTCAAGTACTTTAGGCAGCGTTTACTAGACGCACGCAGTGTTTGTAGCCATTCGTTTAACACGAGGGTGAACAGCAGGCACTTTGCTTCAGAACCATATTATCCAGCTGTGGACACCTAACCAAAAATAAATGAATGGACTTTTAACAATCCAGTTTTAGGCATAAATAACAAAAGAAATGGCAAACAGACATAATGCATGCGTATTGCCAATTTGCTCTATGATCAACTACAGCTGCACATGAACACGATTGTTTCGGTATTATTATTATTATTATTATTAGTAGTAGTAGTAGTAGTAGTAGTAGTAGCAGTAGTAGTAGCAGTGGTAGTCGTAGTATTTTGTGTGATAAATGTTGTAATTAATGACGATTTTTCACTTGCAGTCTCTCGCTTTATGGGCTCCTCTTCCGGCATGAACATGAGCAGCCTTGGATCCTTGGCAGATGTGGGTAAAGGCATGGGATCCCTAAGCAGCGCACCGAGGAGAAAGAGACGCGTGCTCTTCTCGCAGGCGCAGGTCTATGAGCTCGAGCGCCGCTTCAAACAACAGAAGTACCTCTCGGCGCCGGAAAGGGAGCACCTAGCCAGCATGATCCACTTGACCCCGACACAGGTGAAAATCTGGTTCCAGAATCACCGCTACAAAATGAAAAGACAGGCCAAAGACAAAGTGTCCCAGCAGCAGATGCAACAAGAGAGCGGTTCATGCCAGCAGCAGCAGCAGCAGTCTCCGCGACGGGTAGCCGTGCCCGTGTTGGTTAAGGACGGCAAACCGTGCCAAGGCGGCGGTCATACTCCCACTAGCGCGGCACAAAACCATCATCATCAAGGCGCTAACGTCATGCTCATGGCTAACAATGGCGCAATGGGTCAGCATCCGAGTCAGCAGGTAGGCAGCGCAGGCCAGTCTCCAGATTTGGGCCAGCACGGTACCAGTCCCTCTTCCCTGCAAACACCCGTGACTGGTCTATCACACCTGAACTCCTCTGGCGCTGACTACGGTACGGCCTTGCCCTGTTCCGCTCTGCTGTACGGCAGGACGTGGTGACGACAGAACAGACCGCAGACGGATAGACAATATCTGTAGGCATTTTGACCTCGACGCCTGCTTTGACCGAGTCAGCAGCAACACAAAATATGAAATACTCTGTAACCGTTTTGAACAGCCCGGCTTGTTCTTACTTTTTGTCCTCCGTCCTCTCAAAATCCAGACTGGAAGGGTGGAGGGAGAGAAAAGGTTGATCAAGGCAGAATGAGAAAATAGCATTTGCCCAGTCTTTTATTATGAGGATGTGCGTCCAAAGATGGCGATGAAGATGGAATTATTTATATAGCTTTTAAGCGGAGACAATATATAAAAATCACATCATTCCGACGGGTGAAATAAAAAAACAGCCTCAGTTGGCACTTTAAGACGCCGCCTCACATTCTGACTGCTACAGTACATTCCTGATTCTTATAGATTGCAATGTAAGCCGTAGCTTGTACACTCCTGTAAACGGTTTGGATTTAATACATAGTTTTTAGCGATATGTATATGTATAATATTTTTTATCGATATTGAGGGTTCTATGTTATTTGAGTTTTACTGGTATTTGTACGTTTCATTTTCTTGTAACTTATAGATATTTGACTTAAGCGCAGTCATACAATCATATTAATAAATTATGAAAATGACACACATCCTTATTATAAATGGTTGCAAGAATTAATACGGTCTCATCTAACCGAAATCAATTCATTTTAGTTTTTCATACATTTTGCTAACGTTTGTTGAAAAAGAAAAGTTTTAATTATACCTAAATATATTCATGAGAATAAATAGCTGATGATTTGTGCAACGATTTATTTTGTAATACTAAGAATTTTGAGGACAAGGACAAACTGCAATGATTCTTATATATTTTCCCCCAAACATTACAAGTGTTACAACATTACGCCTGACTTTTCTTTACAATTATGTAAATGTTGTAAATGATTACATAGATTTTAGCATTCCTCGCAGAAGTAATGCGATATATAATATCCCATGTGCCTCACAAAACACGGCATATTTAATATCGTTACTCTTGCTATTTCACGCACATTTCGAGAGACACAGGATAAAGCAAACAGGTCAAAACGCGGTAAAACTTTATGTAGGTCTAAATTATGCCGCTGAATGACAAGAAGAGGTCGTAATCGTGCAAACTATTTAAACCTTTCTTACACTTAAGGGTGAAGGGATCACTGAGAGCCTTTCTTGCAGGAATGTTTAATATATCTTATTCGCAATATTGAATGCAACATTTTTTTAACCTCTCATCATTTTATGTTTATTAAATTTGATAATTAAAACCTTGGAAACGTTGCGTGTAATGTGTACCAAAAGTCAGGCCTTTGTAATGTCGGCACCTTTTTGAGGTTTCTTCTTTCGCGGGAGTGTGAGTCAGTGAAGGTGATGTGTGCGCACATCAAACAAACGCTCCCGAAAGCAAGCTTATCAATCAGATCACTGGCCAAACAAACCAGAGTTCACCCAAAGAACCGTGCGACACAATAGACACTGAATTATCAGAACAGCCTCTGTCTATATCATGCGTTTGTGGATGCTAAGCTCCAATTGTTTACGCAATGATAAAGTTCATAAACATCACCGTGGACAAGAGGGTGGGTGTTAAATAGAGTAGCAGGAGGAAAAGAAACGAGTAAAATCGTGTGTACTGCATGGTTCGCAAGGAATAACTGAAAAATAATAAGGTTACGTAAATGATTAGGAACTATTCTAAACTATTAATGTGTCCGATTGAAAATTAAACCTAAAAAATTAAGATAAATTAAATCAAAAGTCCACTTACATTTCATGTCGCAGTATATATTTCCTTAAGACAGGTGTCTTTGACAGGAACTTCTTACAATGCGTGCAGAGTTGCTTCCCCTGCTTGCACACCGAATAAGTGCACTTTTTCAGTTTCAAATATTAATCAAGAGAGTGCTTTCCGGAAAGAATCAAACCCAAAAATACTTAACAAAACGCGCTTTTCTCAACAAGCTGGATCGTAAATGATAAGTTTTAACAATTCAGTTGAACAGTTAGAATGTTAAATGCTTTGGTGTTATTGTTCACGTCAAAGCTTACGTGATATGGGGATATTGATTTTGCTGAATCCTGACAATTCTACACATTATAAATTAAATCAAATGGAATGAGGAGAAGATAGAAACGATCTCCTTAGGATATATGTGCTAGATGCAACCGAAGTGGTTTATGCTAATCTTAGTTATACTTGAGTTACGTTTCTTCGTTATGCGCACAATTTTCACTGAATGGAGACAGCTGTTTGTTTCACCTGGACGCATATGTGTTGACAGATTATTCTATCTGCATATAAATGGGTTCTAGAAAAGTTTATTCTTCCAGCTGTTTTGACATGGGTTAATCTACTTTAAGACCTGTACCCATATCACTGTTAAGTCACTTCGTGTTTTGAGAAAGAATACGAGCTCAAAATAAATATAGTGTCCAGATTTGCGTGGTAAATTTATTAAACTTTCTGCGAACTTTAGGAATACACATAATCGTTTTTACCTGTTTCTGCATTTCTTTGAAACCATTACGAAGATTTAAGATGGACAAACAGGTCCAGTTACGGGGGCTGTATGTCGCACTGTTTAATGAGCCTCTTACTGTAATCGCGCACTTCTTTTGGATGATGAGTCGTTAAATCAGTGACTGCCTTTTTATCAATTCATTCTAACGTTCGGGTCTAAAATTATACTGCCACGGCCCTTCAGTCAGCTACGTTTACTTCATTATCTTTAACGTCCACCTACTATTGGTTGAGTTACTTTGAGCCACGAAGTGCACTTAAAAAATTGGGAGTGAAAAAAGAATCACTACAAATTCTTACAAAATTCACATTTTAGCTCCAAAGTTACAGTGCTTACATCTGACCCCTCGTGTCTTGATAAGAGCTTTAAAATCCGTTTAAATTCGTTATGCGACTTAATCTCCACTGGAGATAGGCAAAGGAAATTCCCGGGCGTTTGATGGATGGTACTAAATATTCCACAGCATGTGACTGAAAATTGACTGGCGCCCAATTAAATCACTCTCTTAAATCGAGTACCCAGCCAAATAATAGAAAACATATTCGAGTTCCCTTTGAATCTTCGTGCAAATGTAATATGTTCAACAGCAATCGTGATGCGCCAAGAGATTCTATTAAGTTCTGTTAGAGACTTTTTGTTGAATCCGCCGTGAAAGACTACAGATTAAATTTACATGTCTGAGGCTTGCTTGGTGTGTGGTCTTTGTGTAGAGCTTACGTGAAGCGTGTGTGCTCTCCTCGCTGTCTTTCAGCACATACGGTGCACAACTACAGACAACTACGGACAGTCCTCACTGTATTATGAGCAAAGGTCTCGGTCTCTGCTATCAATTAGTCCCTAATCCCAACGTAATCATAAAAGAGACAGGGTGTGTTTGGGACCTGCGTCTTTGATTTTTTTTTATGACACATCTAGGTCAGCGGAAATAATACATTTGTACGGATTATTCATCGTTTTAGCAATAGATTAAATTTCTCTAAAGTAATTACAACCAATTTGAAGACTTAAAAAGCCTAAATTTGTTTTTGTTGAATGAAGAAATTTCGGCACATTTTAATATATACTTACTCGAGCCTTGTGGTGAACTTGTTAGGTTGTTAGTGTAGTGCTGAATTTCCTATTAGTTTATAAGTGTGTATATATTCATTGAGTAATTTTTATCCATATTTCATGGTCACTAATGGAAACCACAGAAATACTAGAATATAAGGGAATAATGGAAATAATGGAAAATAATTGTCTTACAATATAACATTTTCTATTCTGATTTCTAATCACATTATTATTATTTTTATTCGGCAGCTAATATGCGATTAGTTGACGCCACTGGAAATCGAGGTACATTCGATTTCTTTTTTTATTATTTGTCTTTTTCATTTTGGGTTTTTGATATGTTTTAAGACTGTAAAAAAATCAACATGCCAACATGGCCAAGTATTATAGTCATCACGTGAAAAAAAAACTACAATTGACTAAGTATCCGACATATGAAGTACAGTGTGACAGCTCACTTGATCGCTGATTTAACGTTGGATTTTTTTATTTTAATCGAAAGACCAAGTGAGCAGACATTTTAGACGCGGCATTGGGGAGCTGTCCGTGGTGCTGAAATATTCCACCTTAACAGTCATGAGTGAAAAAAAAGCATATTATACATTGTAATAAAATGACAAAAATTCCCAATACCCAATTTTTAAACCTGACTGCAGCTAATATTTATTAATAACACAAAGAAATGAGAGGAATAGGTTATGCAGTTATGGTAAGTGTAAGGTCCAAATGTCATTCATTTACATCTACTTTCGCCTATAACGTTGTACGCTTGATGTCAGCTGTACATTGAAATATTTTGTGACAACATACAATAAACTTTTGATTTAGTCTACAAAATTGCCCAATAATAGGAACCACTACAAAAGTCCACTGATATACCTGTTACACTATTTACGAGTTTTTAAACTTTTTTCTTGGAATTTTTTTTTTTCATATTCAAGATTTTAAATGGAATAGTACAATTCTCCTGTTGGGTTCTACGTATACACTTATCCAGACTATTCAAAAAGGTACAGTTAGACAATGATGTGATGCTAGTTTGATAATCCATAATTAGAGCTTTCAGACTTATAGCAGATTGTTTACCCTATCAACACACAGGTAAATGTACAAGCAAAACTTGCAATTTATTAAATTCATGTAAGTTGTCAGTCATTGTTCAAATATACAAACAAATGGTTCTTCCATTCCGGGAGGTGGGGACTGGGGCCAGGAGTGGCAATAGTCACAGTGGAATTTGGGTGGCCTTCTCGCGTGCCCGGTATACACGTGTGCCTGTTTGTACATGTCGTTGCAGCTGGATTACTTGAATTTTTTTTTACGTTCCATTTGATTGGTTAAACGCTAGTAAACCTAAAAATTTCCCACTGCACAGCAACATATTTGTTGAAACGATTGGTCCTACCTTATCAAAGAGTCCTATTGGAGGAAGGATTTACACTAAAGCTGCGTCTATAAAACAATGCCGCAAGTTCATTTTGTGTAGTTTTACTGCGAGCTTATGAAAACATCTATATTATTCTAAGTATTATAACGTGAAGAACAGCTTACAAAATTATATTAGTCTACAGGTTGCGCAATTTGACAGTCTAGGTTATTATCGAAAACGCTTCACTATTAACTTGTATGAAGAATGTCGGTGGCCCGAATTTGCAGACATTGGCTGTAGACTAACACAGACAAAACATTTTAAACTGCATAGTTTCTTTGACCTACATCTTTGAAACATAGGCTACCACAAAAGTCTAACGTGGTCTAAATGTATCTCTTCTTCCAGCAAGTTGAGCGACAGCCTGGATATAAATAAAACAAACTCCGGTTAAAGTAGGGAAATTCCAAAATTAGTAGGCTATACCTTAAATATAATGTACACTGGGTTGATTTCTTTCATTATTGTTCTTATTCTTAAAGTTATTTTAATAACAATTATAAAAATTTTATAATGTAATCAAAATACGTAAAGTTTGGAGTTTAATTGTTATATATATATATATATATATATATATATATATATATATATATATATATATATATATATATATATATATATATATATAAAATATATAATATATAGTCCATCTTATTTGCCAGAATAATCTAGGTGAGTAGTCGTAAAAATTATAAATTACCATGTGGATCACAATAGATCCTATTTGGTAACGCTATGTAATTTTGTCATTGTTACTAAATGAAAGTCAAATGTTCGTATTCACCGTTTTCACCCTTGCTTGATTCTGTGCTACATCCATTCTACACCCCGCCCCAGCAACCTTTACCACTTTACATATAGCTCTTAACAACAAGGGCCTATACGTTGACTTAATTAAAATTTCGTCAGCAACTGCACGGTAAATTAATCCACATTGTTGCATTATGCTTCCTATTCAAAACGTTAATTTGCGCCCATGATAACGTACAGAAACACTGTAAGAGTTTACGCAATACTGGTGATTGTGTTATTCTGCCTCTTGCACCAGATTTGTAAAAATCTGGATAAAATCACAAAATACATCAAAGCTCTATTTTCCTTCCACATCCCTCATTTTACCTACATTCCAAAATTATGTGACAAATTGCACAATTACAAATCAACTGCAATCACTTCCTTTATTAAATCTTACTAAAAATTCTTTAATTGTCCGGCATCTGCTTGTTGAAGCTATTGTACAGTGCATACAAAACAGGTCATTTGTGAGAAGAAATACTTAGCCTGCAAAGCAGAATGCATGATGCTGTAATACTTGACCTTTCAGTGTAATTGTGGCTGCAATGAAATGCATCGCATTCAGTGTTATGTGAATGAAGCCTTTCCCATGCGATGAACAAAAAGCGTCACATGTCACATTTTCATACCTCGTCTTTCTTTATCGTTTTTGGTTTAGTTTCTTTACGTAGAAAATTATTCTTTTAATGACCACAGTCGTTCAATCCACATAAAAAACGAAATAAAAAAACCCTTTGCATGTGCTCATAATTTGCGCAGATGTTCGCATATAGTGAAATAAGCTCACAGAGTGATTTTTATAGCTACACGGTATTAAATGATAAATCACTTTGGCGATCATCAAATTGTACACGCTTTCGAAGTTAGTACTTGGATGCAAACCTTAAAGTGATACCACAAGCCTTCCAGTCACTGAATAACAATTGGAAGAAGGGAGATTTGTGGCGTAAATTAAGCTCACACTTTTGGAAATCAGCTCTCTGGGCTCATCGACTCTAACATAGTAAATTTAATGGTTTAACAAGAGAAATGCGAAGCAGAGAAGTGGTACTCCTCCCTGTTCTTATACTGTACCAGCGGGAATCCTTTGGTGGTCATCGAACCATCACTAACCGTGTTAGGGTCGGGGCTGTCACTAAATGGCGTATAATCACTCACCCGCTGCTTTTTTCATCAACTTTTTGTTGTCTAAACACAGGCAGTTTGCTTAGCCGTATTTTCAGTGGTAGTAATCATTAAAACGAAATGGAGGCTGTTCTGAGCGAGAGGAGTAACCCTAATCGCACTAAGCGCCTATTCTGTTCTGTCTGCCTACACTGGCAGACATATAAACACTGGCAGTGATGTTACTGTCTCTCTAACAGCCAGTGGATTACATTAACTTCTTGTTATGGCATTTGAGGCACTGTGTGCCCATAGCCATGAGTGTGAATTTTAGCCGAATAAACACATTACTCTCTTCAGAAATGTTGCTATTGATTGCGACTCACTCTCAGGTTCTAATAAAGATGTGCACATAATTTACCTTCAACGCTTTTACTTAGATATTATTAAAATATATAAAAAGTATTACAGGTCAAATACACTTTTTAAAGGCACAAAGGTGAACGGTAAACTCAAGGAACGAGTCAGTCCAAAAAGGTATACACACTTCAGAAAAATAAAAATAGTATGATGTATATTATATTAATATTATATTAATATCATATATAACGTATAGCACTACTTTTTGTATTAAAATATTTATATATATATATATTATTTATATATAAGTTTTTATTTTCCTGTAATATAATATACATTGTTTGCTTCCTCTGTATATATAAACTTAAATGTATCTTTAAGATTATATGTCTGAATAATTGATTAAGGGTTCATGTAATCTTGCTATAAAAATAATAAGATGTTTATTTGTGTATTTGCATGGAAACATTTAACACTGTATTAACATTGTATAAGTGTTAATTTAACATGACAGATGAGAGTTGGCCTGGAAGTATAAAAAGAGCGACCGTCGAGTACCAGGACTATGAATGTGTCTTGCTCCAAAAGAAATCCGCACAAACGACCAAAGTACTGTGATTTCAGGAAAAGAAGAAAAAACTTTAAATATGTTTGACTAGAACGTCCTTTCAGGGGCGATATAAATAGGTAAGATATATAATAAAACAAACCATAGATCCTTAGAAGAATGCAGTGCCAAGTACAAAAGACGAGGCCTAGTACTGTATGCTGTGTGCCTGACTTAACATTAAGACCTGTTGAGATTATTTTAGTCTTTTTTTTTTTTTTTTTTACTGCAGAACCAAGAGGAGGTATGCTATTTGCCCTAATAAAATATGTCATTAGGAAGAATTCATGTGACACAAAAGGAACGGCAGTCAAAATTGCCCCACTGCTGTTCGGTAATTATATAGTTTGCCCGGGCAGCGGGCTGTGGCGCATCGAGGCAGGTGGCAGGTCCATCATGCAAAAGGATTGGCGGTGCCTACATAATTAGCCGGCGCCAAGTCGCCCAAATTAACAATTAGCTAACATGCAATTCCCTCTGTGAGGCACGGAGGCTCGTCGTTGTGTGACCATTGTATTACACGGGCAAGTCGCATGTATAGCGTATCATTTGTCATTTCCACGCTCCTTTCACAACTCCGTGGCAAAGGAAATCAGGCGCGCGTTCATCATTAGAGTCCCTCTGATTGGTGCTACTGTTTCCGGAGCATTCAGAGCAGTCTGAAAATCAAATGGGTCCTTTTTTTAAACGGGTGTAGGAGATAGCCCCCCTCCCTCCCTCCGCACCCCCACCCGTATGTTTTCATACACTCATGCAAAAAAGTTGTCCTTAAAACCAAAAACAGCTAAAATGATTTCTCTTATTATATTAAACATAAATTCGGCAATTACACTGTCCGTTTACCACGAATGCACAATGCCTATGCTCTTCCTCAAACCGTTTTGGACATTACTGCAATCTTATTTATTTATTTATTTTTGTGGCGAACTTGACTATAATAAGTTGTAAAGCCTTGTGCCTTGATTCTTAACACCCTGAAAAGTTAAAGTGGTTATTGGTGAATCACGAATGCCACATTTTATTGAATTTTCTGCTTCTTGCTCAGTAGCGCCATATCAACACAGAGGTAAAGCAGAAGAAACAGCACCCAAGGCGTCATAAATACATTCGTATAAAATGAAGATATCCTGATGAGATTCGGAATGACATGAACAGTTGCTCCTTCTATTATAGGTGTAATTCTGACCGTAAAGGTCTTGCTATTCTAACCTCTTCCACAGATCCGTGTAGAACCAGCAGTTTGAATGCACGGAGCACTGATCGGCAAAACAGAGTCCACCCACCTACTCATTATTGCGGCTGCCCTCCGCCATGACACGAGAACAAAGTAGCCATTAGGGCGAATTAGGGCCAGGAATGGCAGTCATCAGCAGCCAGTTATCTGTTAATGAAGGCAAACACATGCAGGGCGATACACTGGAACCGATCAATAGCGCGCCTGGACAATGCCAGAGCTCACACAAAACGAGGGGGATGCAAATCAATTGTACCTCGTGTTTGTTTTGAGACTGCCGACACAATCCCAAGCAATTACTTCTGCATTAAAGTCAATTAAACATAGAGGCTGCAAGTGACAACAGTTGTTTGTTTTCCTTGGTTTTAAAAAGCAAAGAGTGACAACTTTATTGTGACGATAAACCATCTGGACATTTAACTATACTAGTGCATTTAATTTTCCAACAAAGAATTTAACTACAGCCTCAGCGTTTAATACTTTAGAAAAATCTAATCTATTAACCGAATACGTGGATATCCAAACTAATAAAAAACTACTAATAAATTAAGAATAAAAAAATGGTGATACACCAACCGTCACCAGCAACAACCCTTCACACACACAATTTTGGCAGAGAAAGTGTGAACTCGAATCAACCCTTTTATACCGTTTTGCCAGATGATCTTTGCCAAATTCACAACCAACTGAGAGTCATTCTGAGTACTTGACATCAGGGATGTAATGACATACTTAAATTTACTGAGTAAACAAAAAGAGTTCAAATAACTGTATCGGCCGGTCATGTTTTAACCATAAATAATGATTAAAATAGTAAATTTTTCTTGTGTTCATTCAACCAAGAATATGTGTGTATATGTAGGCTTGAGGCCTATCCCAGAGAGCACAGGGAACAGGACAGGGTATACGCTACCTACCACAGAGCACAATCAAACACATACTTACACACCCAATAATACCCTACAGGCATTTTGGAAACACTAGTCAGCCAACATTGCATGTGTTTGGCAAAAGTACAAAAGTAGATCATGCAAACTAAAGCACACAGACCGGGGCAAGATTTGAATCCCAATTCTGGAGGTGTGAAGGAACAATGGTAATCACTAAGCTAACATTAACATAAAACATGACAAAACCGGTGATTTCACTAATTAGTTCTAGAAAAAAACTAGTGAAAAACTGGTTATGTGACACTTCTGGAGCCATGGCCATCTGGGTCATCTCAAGGCTTAAACCCTGGACAATGGTGAAGAAAACAGCAGCAGTCAAGAAGCCATCTTCTGTACATGATGTTCAGAAAGCAATCAAGCAGGCTTGGACGGAGCAAAAACACTAGAGTACTACAGACATCTTTTTGACTCTATTCACAGTTCCAACAGAACTTGGAATAGAGTAAACAACTTCATACTAAATATTGATTGTTTTATAGTAATGACATTTTTAATCTCTCACACACACACACACACACACACACACACACACACACACACACACACACACAAAGACACATAAACACACGCACACAGTTCGCTTATTTCTTCATTACTCTATTTTGACCTTACCCCAAATGAGAGGTGAGCTTTATTTGGCTTTATGAACACATTGCATCCCATAAGCGCTTGTCTTTCCCCCTCACCCTCCTTCCCAAAGCCATGTTAGCTTTCTAGTACAGGACCATGCCATGCTGTGTTTTGGCAGAAAATCAATAAAGGGGAAAATCTGCTCTAATCATCCGTACATTTACCATCACAATCAACAATCAAAGCCAAGACCTGAGTCTTTATTTGTAGGCCTGAGCTGCCCAATTTTCCCACTGTGAAAAGCAGGCTAAATTAGAACCCTTGGTTCCTGTTAGCGGCTCTTAATGGCTCTGATTTGTGAACTGCTAAATGAGGTTATGTAAATTGATCCTGAGTGCAGGCAGGGGCCCCCAGGTGACAGGTGCAGTCACCCAGGAGAAGGTGGGGGGTCAGGGGGGTGAGAGTAGGAGTGAGAAAACTTAGCAGCGCTCAGAGTCTGGAGACCCCCCACCACCACCCAAAAAGAAATTATGGAGTAGATGGATTTTCAATTAAGTTCTTCCAATGTATTGCATGATATTCATTGCTGAAAAAAGCTTGTAATTTGTTAAATAACCAGACTGAAAGATTCTGATGTTTTAAATATTTAATTCTACATTCCATATAGAAAATTAAAGAAATAGAAAACCTGTATGAGATCATCTCCATTTATTGAACATTTATTTTCTACAATTTTCCCCCTTAAAATATCAGAGTTTGTATTGCTTTTGAATACTTAACAGAAAATAATGTTGAGTCAAAAATAGGAGACAAAAATAGGGGAATAAATGTAGTGCATATATTGGTCCTCTACAGATGTTTTATGGTGAGGTCAATAAAATTTAATATATATTTATAAAATTATTTGTTTCTAAAAGTCAGGACAAATTTTTTATCAATCTTAAAAATCAATATACTGGCCAAATATATGTTTTATCTACATTTAAAGTTGTTAAGAGGGAGATATTTTATTAAAATCTACTTTTTAATAAAACAAAATAGTTTATACTGTACTATACCTGGCAATTAAATTGTGCTGTGCATTGCATCAAGATTATGTTGAATTAGGGTTAGACAAATAAAATTTTAAGATTAGAAAGTTTATAAACATATTAATAATAAGCGTCATGTTAAAATCTTAATTAATGACAAGACTGCCTGCTAAAATGAGCAGTTTTATTCTGCCTTGCTCCGTGGGAATACTGAAAGCAACAAGCAAATTACAAAAAGATGTCAAGTGCTACAGTTCCCTTATCCCTGAAAGAATTAAACTGCACCCCAGAAAGAACTAGAGCTGAAAAGCTTGTCTCCAAACCCTTCCTAAAATGATTAACCTGTCCAGAGAACATTTTGGAGTTTAGAACCAAGAGCTTTGTGGTTGATGGTAATTGTTCTTTTTTCCCCTGTTGTTGCGTTCATCAGTCTCCCCTCATTATATAAAAAGAAGAAGAAAAGATGTATGAATAGGGGAAGGAGATTTTCCCACAGCCTTTCAGCAAAGAAAAATACACCATTGTGGGCAGCCTCCCATTCTGAACTCCATTACACATTTGTTTGTCAGTTCATCCTACTATAAATGATAGACAAGCTTTTCAAAGTGTTCCTTGGGAAGAAAAAAGAGACAAGAAAGAAAGTGACAATATCACCAGAAGGGCATCAACTGACATGGTTGATATTGAAATGGTGTCAAATTCATCAACCCAGAGAAAGGCAGGGCAAAGATTTAAAGATTCAAAGATTTAATGAGTGAGCACACACACTGACACATGAACAAATGATTCTGAACTACATGATCGTTTCCTCTTCAATGTCAGTGAAAATGACCTTAAAGCAGCATGTTGGAATTCCATCATGTGGTATAAAAATGCTATCACAATCTACAAGTAGTACAGTAGATCCCTCTACTGAGCTGTTATCTTATAGCAGCAAGTTGCAAGTTAGAATCTTTATAAAGAGAATGCAAGTGATGTACATTGAAAAAAATAATAATGCTGAAAGTGTAGTATGCACTTCGAGATGCTGCTTCCACATATGCATCTATAGCAAATGTTAGCATAACATGCACATACAGTACAGTATTATGGCTCAACAGGTAGCATGTTTGCCCATTTTTAAAGAGGTCAACACAACATTATTTATTTTACATTCCACTTTAAACGATTGTAGTTATAGTACAAGTCAAAGGTTTAGGACACACCTTATAATTCCATAGTCTTTCCTGGTTTTTATTTCTTTCTACATTGTAAAACAATGCTGAAGGCATCCACAATATGCAATAATGTCCTTTGAACAGTTTATATTTAGATGTGTCTGCTACTTATGCTCTGTGAAGCCTTCACAACGGCTGTAATCTGATGCTGGTAATTCTATACAGTATGAACCTCTCCTCTGTAGCAGAGGTAAGTCTTGGTCATTCTTTCATGGAACGCTCTTCATGAGAGCCAATTTCATCATGGTGCTTGATGGGTTTTGCAAATACACCTCAAAATATTGTTCTTGCAAGTCCTGTTCAGATCAGTCCTGTTGGGTTGGGGAACAAAGTTTCTAATATTTCTTATGGGGAAATTAGCTTTGATATTCGAGTGCTTTGATATACAAGCACACTTCACGAACAAATTACCAAGGTTCTCAATCCAAGGTTTAACTTTAATGGTTGACAGCTTTTCAGCTAGGGCAGTGGCACAGTGAATATTTGGTCCATTTTGCTATCTGAGATGCACTCGGGTACACTTGCATCTGCACTATAAATAGTATGTTGTCCTATGAATCCAAATCCCACCTCCAAAGTTATTTTGAGTGATCGGATCGAAACGTGTCTCTGAAGTACACTGGACCCCATTCGCACCTGAACTAAACACTCTACTTACTGTACCATAGGGCTCGGGCATTTTGATGTCACACTGCAGTCCATTCTGTGAAATTTGCCATATTGTATGCTATGTGTTTTGTTTCCCTGTAGCCAGCTCATACTTTGTTCACCCTAACAGTCAGGTGCACATAGCCTATTTGATCTTTCTTCTGTTATCTTTTTAAATTTTTCATTTCATTAATATATGTTATTATGGTAAGACATTGTTGTGTCACAACATGCAGCAGGGAAAAAAGACAAAAGAGGAATGATTGCATGAGTAAATAAATAAATGTATTAATTGCCTTTCTCTTTAATGTGTTAGTAAATGTTAAAACATTTCTGCTGTTGTTTATCCATTGATAGCCTACACATTATAAGACACTGTTCATGTGGAGCTTCCTTACATTCATCACAGCTTTCATGTGGAGCTTTCGTACATGTAGCCTAACAGATGCTGATCTGAGAGTGGCATCAATCTCTATCAATCACTATTTATTTCTTCATCTAAATTAAGTGAATACCATCTGTGCACATTAGGTTATGTAGCCTAGCTGATCTAGACAAAAAAAAAGTCACATCACTTTGTGAACTGTACATGTTACTGAAAAGATTTCTAGAAGATTTCTAGTAATTTCTAGTTTAAACCAATTTCTCTTGGTATGTTATTTCTTCAAGTTCTCACTCACCACTTAAACCTGTGAAGTCGTCATATCCTTTAATATGCCACATCTCATTAAATGTGTATAGAGACAGTATAAAGAAAAATAAAGTTTGGAAGGACGTAGCAGAGATCAACAGTGCCTCTGATTGTATGTAGCTTGCTTCGCTAATCTGATAAAGCTTGAACAAAACCTAGCACATGATAATGCATGTAAAGCAAACAACCACTTTCAAAATGCAAAAATCTGATGTATCTATATGTATGAGGTATATCATGTATGCACACAAATATCCTTCTGTTTATTTCAACACCCATAACCCAGCACTATCTGTGAATTACTGTTAAGGGACTACCAGGCTGACTCTCAGCATTTCAGAAATAATTATCCTGTTCATCTTATGATTGATTGAACTGTATGATTTTCTTTTCAACCAAAATTTCTAAGCAATGAAACTTACGTTGCCATTTTTGCACACAATGTATGAGGGTAAGTCAAAATTATCCGCACTCTGGCTGTATAATTTATTTAAATGAACTCTTAGAAAAGAAAGTTAATAATTTTTTGACATATATCCTTGCTCTTCAAAGCTTTCATATTCCGTCATTAAAAATGTTTTAGGCTGAGCTGCCGAATGCACCGCTGTCTTCAATTCTTCATCACAGCTGCTTTTAAAGAACAAAACAAGGGGAACGTCTAATGGAGCAAGATCGGGACCTCAAAACTAATTTTTTTACAGAATGTTGAAAGTCTAGGCAAAAGTGTGTGGACGTACATTGTCATGCAAGATCACAACGCCCATGGATAACAGTCCTCTGCGTTTAACAGTAAGTGTCTCACTGTAATGAGCACTGTAGATTGTTGAACTTTTTTCTGGTAATGTTCCAATACTGGCCCTTGAGAATCTCAGAAAATTGTAAGCATCAATTTTCCAGCTGATGTTTGATTAATTAATTTATTTTTTACTTTTTCTTAGCCAGTGATTGATAATGTTTCTGTTCCATACTCTGTTGTTTACTCTCAGACTCTCAGACCAGTAATGATTCTCTTTTAAAAACTCTTATCTTCCAATTGATCCAAATTTAGTTTGCAGATATTCAAACGCTTGCGTTTATGCTCTGTCATGGGCAAAAAAAGTGTTTTTTTTTTTCATTGCAGGTGGAATTCTTTTGTGAGAATCATAAGTGGGGCATCCATTTTTTCTCGCACCGCAGTTCCAAATGAACTGATGTAACACATTCACACCTGCACAGCAGTGATTGGGGAGACAGTAGCCATGTAAATGGAAAGCGCTGATGAGACTGCGGCCAATGGAAGATTTAATATAACCGGACTATGGATAATTTTTTACTTTCTCTAGTAAATGGATAGGAAAATAGCAAAAAAGTATGACAAAATATGTTTTTAACCAGAGGTGGAAAGAGTAATAAAATTTTGTACTCAAATAAATGTCCTGTTACTTCAGTGAACTTTTACTGAAGTACCAGTAAAGTTACACATATATAAATCTACTCAAGTAAAAGTAAAAAGTAGCTCATTAAAAATTTACTCAGAGTAAAAGTTACCGAGTTACAGGTTTTTAACAGCGGGCTGAGATGGGGGATGGAACACCTTTGCATAATAAATCTGTCCCCTTTGTTGTGCTTGAAATCAAAGTGGTGCTTAAATATGGTCAGGGGTTTTCTTCATAAGAAGTTGTTGGCATTTCACTTTCAGCTGGGTCTGTATCACTGGCACCTGTTTTGTCCGTCTCCATAGTTCTTGTGAATTTAGCGCGTTTGTTCTTCCCGTCCATCAATCAATCAGTGCAGTGGTTTCCGGGGTGCAATTTTTTTCCTTCCCCGTTGTACTATTTTTTTTATTTATTAATTTTGATTTTCATTCATTTACTTTTTACTCAGTAGCGAATATGATTTAAAATGTAGTTAAGTACAATACTTCAAACAAAACATACTTAAGTAAAATTACAGATTTTAAAAACTACTTTAAAAAGTAGAAGTACACAAAAAATCTACTCAATTACAGTAATGCGAGTGCAGATAATACATTACTTTCCACCTCTGATTTTAACATACAACAACAACAAAAATCTTACTTTTAACGATATTGGATAGAGCAGTATGTTACAGTATGAGTAATTTAAAATCATCCAACCTTCTCTATTTTATGTCAAAAAAGTGTTTAACCAGTTAATTCCAGATTTTGTTTTTGTTTAGTCCAGATACCGGTACAGTTTAACTAAATAATTACGAAGTTCTAATTGCGTTTTTTTAAAGTCTTGTCGTGATGTGTTTCCGGTTGTGACGTAGATATGATCAGCCAATCAGCGCGGCCGCGTCATACGGAAGTGCAATGGCGGCGAATGGAGCGACTCAGGAGTCCTGCATGGATGATAAACAGAAAGCAAGCGCCGCAGAAATGAGTCCTGATGCGGTGATTAAACATTCCCTCCAAGAATGTTTATCTTCTTTAATCGGTTCGATGGCAGAATTTAGCTCTGAGGTTAGTTAAAGCATTTATTTTTAACATTGTAATGTTATGGAGAGCTCGAGCCGAGGCAAAATTCTTACGGCTAGTTTATTGCACAAACATGTCGGTTTAGACAGGCAGTACAGAGTACAGTGTGGTCTCTGTTTCTAAAATAAGCTCTGCAATAAATATGCTTCCATATAGCATATAACACAAGTAGTTAGCAGTATATTTATGTGAGCTGTGAATAGACCATTTGTATGAAGTTAGAAGTGTAAGTTTACCTGTATAACAGGATGATGATAGATATGCATTCCACTTGCTTTTCTTTTTTTATTTTTAGGTAAAATTAAGCCCTGGGGTTTTAAACATCACTGCCAGCGTGAGTGATCTTAATTTCACTGAACTAGGACCATCGCATGTGTACAACTGTTTACAGAAGCACATCTCCAAGTTGCAGGTAAATACCAGATTAAGGAGACATCAGAAGTTAGAAAAGACTCTGTGGATGCTTGATGTGTGCTTGTTAGACAAAAAAAAAACAATTGCTTATAATGGCACATGATTTTCAGTAATATCTCATTTATGTTGTAATGAAATGGTATTTTTAGTTTGGACCTATTTTACTTATTGACATGTAAGTGTACAAACACTGCTTAGCCGAAAAAAGGTCACCACCTATATTTAACTAAGCAAATAAATAAGAGTCTCCCATTGAATGATTACTGTGCAGATCAATGTGATTAATGTGGTTTGACTGGCAACAAGTTGGTAGCAGTTTGTAGCTTCTCATCTCTGAAACAACCATGTCCAAAGACATATCTCGTCATTGTGTCAAAGATGTTACTCTGTTTCAGAAGTTACTGGCCTGCATCAAGCAAAAATTAAGCAACTAAGAAGATTGCTGAAACTACAAAAAAATGGTACAACAAAAAAAAAAGCATTATTAAAACTTGGAAGGATCATCTTCAAGGAAGAAATGTGGAAAAAACATCCTGAATGAGTGTCATGGGAGATCGCTTAAATGCTTAGTAAAATCTAATCGTTAGACACAAGAACTTGTGGCAAGTACACAAAAACAAAAGGAACTCATGGGATTGAGAATAAACAGCTATGTACCTTTAAGAAAACCAGTTATCAGTGAGGCTAAATTAAAAAAAAAAAGACTTCAGTTTGCTAGACAGCATAAAGAATGGACTGTGGAGCATTGGGAAAAGGTTATGTGGCCATATGAGAGTGATGCAACCATCATGCATAGTGCCTATTATACAAGCCTTTGGAGGCAGCATTATTATCTGGGGCTTCTTCTGTTGGTCACGTTCAGAAATGTGTGCCCAAAAATTAGGTCAGATCACTACCCGAATAAACTGAATGACCAGGGTTTTTCATCAGTAGGTGGAAAGTTTTCTTCCCTGATGGGACGAATATATTCCAATATGACAATGCAAGGATCCATTAGACTCAACAGAAACATTTTGTTACAACATGAATGAATATTATAAAGATTGTATTTCATAAACCCATTGAGAATCTTTGAGGTGTGCATACAAAGACTTTATGCAACTCTTCCATCATAAATGCGAGATCTTGGAGAGAAATTAATGCAACTCTGAATTGAAATAAATGTTGTGACATTACATAAGTTTATCAAGATTATGCCAAGTCCATAATCGAAGCAGCACTGTTTTTTGGCCGGGCAGTGTATTTTTACTTTTATTAGCAGTTTCCTACATTTCCCACAATGCCATTTGACTACATTATGTATTTCATCTGTCCACTTCTCTCACTTCCTCATCTGTATGCCATGCTTTAACAGACCAGATTTCAAAGCTTTACTTTTTGTTAATACTGTTATTGCCAGTGTGCATCTCAGCTTGTAGATTGCTAACTAGCAGAGCTGAGTCTCAGCTGTGTTATATAGCTGTATGATGGTATGTAATTTCAACTCCAGTGTTTGTTGTCACCACCAATTTCACATTGGATTTCTCAGTAATATATATTGTTTAAAAACTAGAAGTAGGAAAAAAAAATCATTTGCTCTTTTGGTTTCAGGAGATAACCATAAAACTGGAAATCGTTATCCCAGTATCCCCTGGGATATCAGCCTGGCAAACAAATGATAAAGATTTAAATTAATAATAAAAATACAGTACCAACCACATCACATATTCCCGAAACACTGAAGATTTCTGTTGAATCATTGGGGTTTAGTAGGATATACCCATGTTTTGTTATAGCAATGCATTGAATTGCCTAAACTTAACCTCCAAACATATGTGCAACAATTAGAAGTCCAATTTGTTTTGTTATGTTTATGTCTATATCCTTCTTTCCCTTTCTAGTTCGTTTCTGCACATCTGAAACAAATATTAAATACTAAGAACGCCTCTGATTTAACCAGTAATGAAAAAACAGAGAAATACATGGATAATTTGGCAGCAACATCTGAAGAAAAGATAGTGGTACACAGAGAGCTAATTCCCTCTACATCAAACCAACATGCTGCATTGAAAGACATTGGAATGTCCCAACATGATGACCGCAGTGTTCAGATCAAAGCTGGAAAAGCTGAGGTAAAATACTGACTAATGTTTAGTTACTGACTAATGTACAATATCTATGAATATACAGTACAGTACTCTCATTTTTACATTTTGAAGCATGAGGCATTTTTTGTACAATTATGTTGACCAAGCAAATGTATGGAGCGATGTCGCGGACAATATTCAAATGCAATTGCGTTTCCCATATGTGGACGCACAAAGTGTGCCATAATTCAAATGCAATTGCAAACTTTGCATTACCGTTTGCTGTTTCGCCTTCGCGAGCGCACACTGACTGCCAAATTTCAAATGAAAAAGAAAAGTCCATTTGTATTTCCCAGGTCTTACACGTCATGAGCCTGTCATATTTAAATAGCAAAATCAACCACCACGTTTGCTTTTTCACTTTCTCCGCGCCGCGCGTCAAGCCAGCCAAAATTCAAACGCAATCGCTAAACCATCTGCAATTGTATTTCCAACACGTTACACAGAAACCTGTCAATCAGCGTCAGGGGCGGGTCTATACTGTGGGGCGGGATTGTATGGGGAGTGACGTCACTTGCAGTCGCCGACCAAGAGGGGGATGTGCTTTACTAAGACATTGTTTTTGTTTCACCCGTGCTTCTGTGTGACATGAATTTTAACATGGTGTGGATCGAACATTTATGACCAATACGCTTTATCATGTCATGGCAAACATCTTTAACTGCAGGAAAAGATGGCAGAATCTTGCATAATATTTGATTTTGTTGCAAGCTAAGTACTATTGTTTTCTAGCTGATGAAATTCATAATTTCCGTCAAATAAACAAGAGGCAGTTAAAAACAGAAACCTTCCAAAATGGCAAGTCTTTTATTTGTGTGTATATTTTGTATGTATGCATGCATGCATGCATATCTGCCCTTTTATTTGAGCAATCAGAGTAATCTTGTTATATCCATCAGTGCAAAGTTTCCAGCCCAGAATAACCAAATGAGTTTTTGGACAGGAGGTGATGATGCAGATAGATAATAGTGATCCTGCTGAGGGGCTCACAATAACTAATATTCCCATCCAAAAATTTTTTTTTCTAAAATTGTTATTCAGGGGTCTAAATATACATTTACTTTACATCTGCTGAACAGTGGTGTGAAGCAGCTGAATATTGATATGTAGATGATGGAAAAAATGATGACCTAATGCAAAAAAAGGTACATTTTATACATTATCAATGCCTGCTGTTAAATGATATTAGTAGTTAAGGCTAATCTGTCCAATGTTACCTATTGCTTTGTCAAAATTGAATCAGCCCTAGGTGGTCTTGTGGTTCATGTGGTTACTGAATAATTCTGATTTGTGCTTTAGCCCTGGGAGGCAACTAGTGCATCGTGAATGGAGTACTCTCTCTGTGCTTGCTCTCCTTCAGTGAGCAATGAATAGGCAGCCTGTTGGAGAGTCCTGAGAGAGGTCCAGGCTCACACTGCATTATGAAGTGGATGCTCATTACTCAGTAAAATTGCATGTGGGCGAAAGACAAGGACATCTTTATTTTTATATTGGTTATACTTTTTGTAATGTACGGACAGTACAACCACATGACCAGAGCAATCTCTGCTCTCTGAAATGGTTTGAGAGTGTAAAATGTTTTGATATTTGGTATAATTGTGTCCACTGCATTCGCTGGTTACTCATATAGCCACCCCCCCGCATTTTGATCCTCATTATCACTCAACAACAAAAAGCCGACTGCAGATTGATTTCTTTCAATAGCTCATCAATTCGACACTCATTTACATCCTTCTCTCTTCTCCCACTCTTTTTTTCTCTCTCTCTCTCTCGCGCTCTCTCTCTCTCTCTCTCTCTCTCTTTTCCTGACAGATTGAACGTAGGATCTCAGCATTTATAGAGCGCAAACAGCTGGAGATCAATGAAAACAATGTGCGGGAGTTTTGCAATGTGATCAACTGCAATCAGGGTGAGGATGTGAGGGCACCAGAGGAGACATGTGGAAGTCAATGTTTTTACAAAGTGCTGGTAACAGGTCATGTTGCCTTTTTTTTTTTTTTTTTTTTTTAAGCTTCCAGTTTGGCCTGATTTTGAGCACTTTAAAGAAGTCAAATAGAAGTTAGAATCTAGAATACATCATCAGATCTATTTGCTTATGTACAGTAAATGGACAAATAGACAAAAACATCCCATATACAGTATGCTGATTTACGTATGTGTTTTACATACGTGTTTTTTTTATGTGCATTGTATGAAATGGTTTAAGAGAACTTGAAATACTTTTAGTGAGCTCTGGTAAAATTGGTTCTTTTATAGAAAACAGTTGTGCAAGAACGGATGCAGTCTTCACACCCTATCCAGGTTTCAAAAGTCATGTCAAAGGTGAGTTCACTTTGTGTATTTGTTTGGTCTGCTGATTGAAAGTTGTTAAATATGCTAAATATCTTGTTAATTAATTGGCCTTTCAGTGACCCGAGTGGTGAATACATACGGTCCCCAAACCCGAGGCGGGCGGTCCGAGCAGGGAGAGCAGCAGCAAGTCTCATACAGCCGGAATTGTGGAAACCCTGTCATTGAGGAGCGGCTGCACAACATAGAAGCTCACCTGAAGCTAACAGCAGGTCGAAAATGAAATATCTGCTATAAGACAATCTAACTTCCTTGATTTTTTTATTAATTATTTTATTTAATTTTTTTAAGCTGTTAGTTCTGTGGTCATAAATGCACGTCAATGAAATAAAACCGCTTGGCTAATATAGTAATACAGTTCTATGCTATATTTCTAAACAGTCCCATACATCGCTAAAATGTCAGTGTCCTCTGTGTGACTTGTAGCAGGCCCTGTACCTCAGAGCATTTACCAGCGACTAAAGAAGTTAGAGGATCGAATCTTGGAGCTTGAGGGTCTTTCCCCGGAGTACTTCCACTCCATGGTAAGTGCTAGGCAGGGAAATATAGAGGATGTTTTTTTGTATTTTGAAAAGGGGATGCTAGATACATATTGAATTCTTCAGTAAATGCTAGCTCTCTAGAATATGCAGTTTCAATGAAGTTAAAGTGCATTTTAAGAAATAGATGTCATTTTGGCAGCATTATGAGTTATGGTGCATACTGTATCTTGGTCACACATGTATACTCCAAACATTCCACTTTCCAAATCTCATCTTTTCTTTATTGTATAATCTGCCCTTTAGACTTTTACCATAGAACTGCTTCTGTAATCAAAACAACCATGAAACTTGTACTGGGCATCATTTTAACACACACTTTACTGGCTGACTTTATAGTGTACAATTGTGGAATTGTAGTGCTTTATATAATGTCACTTTCCATTGCCGCACAGAAAAGGATGGGTTAACTTTTGAATTTGGTTCTTCCTCGTGTCTCCCGCAAGATTTGTAGTACCGCTTTTGGTTCAAGATTACCTTTTAACAATTAAAATATTTAAGGGTGAGTCAAAAATTATCTGCACTCTGGCTGTAGAATTTATTGACATTAACTTTTAGAAAAATAGTTAATTCTTCTTGAGAATTAAAGTGTAATTTCTTTGCTTTTCAATACACTTTGTCCCTCTGTCAACAAGCTTGAGTATTCCCTCATTAAAAATGTTTTCTGCTGATCTGCGAACCACAAATGCACTGCTGTCTTTACTTCTTCATCAGAAGTGAACCTTCATCCTCATAGGGCTGCTTTCAGGTGACCAAAGAGGTGAAATATCGAAGGAGCCAGATCAGGACTATAGGGATGATGCTTTAACACCTCAAAACAAAGTTTTTGCAGAGTGTCGACAGTGTGCAAGATCGCAACACTCATGGACAGCAGTCCTCTGCATTTCATATGAAGATTAGACTTCAGCTTTTCAATAAACATCTCACTGTAATGAGTACTGTTGGTTGTTAAACCTTTTTCTCTGATAATGTTCCAATACTGGCCCTTTGAGGATCCCAGAAAACTGTAAGCATCAGTTTTCAAGCTGACGGTTTACTTTTAAACATCGTCTGCGATTGAGGACGTTTTCATTCCATACTCTCTTCCTCCTTACTCTCAGGCTGTTAGTGTTGATTTCGACAAGAGTAATGGTTCTGTTTCACCTTTTTTCAACTTTCACCTTTGACTATTAGTCCAAATTTTTTTGCAGATACCCAAATGCTACGGTTTGTTTTTCAATTAGTTGTTTCGGCACTAGGTACACCCTCAGATAAAAAATAAATAAATTCACAGAAAAATCAATACACGTTGCTCTTTTGTGCATATCACAAGTGGGGCATCCAGTTGCTTGCTCCGCAGTTAGAAATTGCCTGATGTACAGTGTAGGACAGTGTAGCCAACAGAATATAGAATTTTAATATAACCGGAGTGCAGATCATTTTTAACTCGCCCTCGTATATATGTGCATGCAGAGTTTTGTAATGCTGCCCATACAGTTGAATCAAAACAAATTAAGTAAAGGGAATATTAGTACATTAACCTTTGTTAGACTTGCTCACTGTCCAAGTACATTACCTGCAAAAGCTATTTTGTCTGCTGAATAGTACTTTCTCTTAACTGTTCTGCAGACTTTTGGCTTATGTGGTGTCCCCCCCCCCCCCCCCACACACACTTTCGACGGTCAATCAGAGAGTTCTTCAAAGCCATTAAAATCTGATGTGTGATATTTTTTCCTCCTCTTCAGAATTTACCCATGTCAGATTGTAGCCTATCAAAGTTAGCTGAGTAAGAGCTCTTGTTCCATTCTATTTCTCTTAGTTCTGCGCTGCACTGAGAGCTGGCTGATTTCCATGTCCTTTACTCTGTGTGCGTGTGTGCACATGCCCGCGTGGCCGTGTGTCTTTCTTTGTGTGTGTCTGTGCAAAAGAGAGAGAATGAGCTGGAGAGAGAGAGAGAGAGAGAGAGTGTAGTGCCTAGAAAGCAGGGCATCGAGTACACTGTACAATATGTTAAACTTTTCACATTGTGCTACTCCAATTTAGCAAAAACAATGAATTAATTGAGCCATCGATGCGGGAGCCAATCAGATTTGCTCTTGTCCCCAAATGTGTTTATGTCCATGCTGAAAAGTGATTGAAATAATCCAAGTTGCTAGTGGGTGATAAGAGGACATGGACACAGTAGATGAGGAGGGTTTTTGGGGGAGTGTGAATGTAGATGGCCTCTTCTCCATCATGCTAATCAGTGCTGTGCAAACGAGTGGCTGAGTTAATGCTGATAAGTCAATTGGCAGTAATGGGAGTTTTGTGGTTTGCTTCAATGTAATGCAAAATGTTTAATGGTATATGAAGTTCATGCCATGTCACATTAATGCTGGCAATTTTTTTTTCTCATCTTTCAAACAAATGTTCGTGCATAGTGGAAAATCGTTGGGATATTTGTTAAGCAGGTTTGCACTGTACAGGTTTTGGCTCGGGTTTCATGTTTAAGACAACATTCTCTGATAAGTCGAGATTGGCGGGCTTAGAACAAATAATGTGACGTTCATCGGCAGGTTATTTAGACAAAACAGTTCTAGCATTGTCAGAAATGTTTGGTTAAAATCAAGAATGACTGCTTCTGCAATGCACATAAAACATAAAAGCACTAGGAAAGGGAAATTCGATATATTGCAATACAAAACATGACAATATGTATTGGTGGTCTTGAAGTATGTAATGTGTTATCTCCGTTATACCAACAACTTCTTTATTTCTTTGCACTTAAGATAAAGAAAGTCTTGTGGAAGCCTGAAACATAACATGTTGATGTTTTCAAGTATGTGTAAAATTTAAAAAGGCTAAAAGCACAAACATACATCTAATATATGGCGTGATTATATTTTTTTGCGTGCTCTTAAACATGCACACTTTCTCTTAACACAGCAACCCTGTGCTCTCATTGGCACGGCATAAAGTGTCACAAAACAAGCTGATCTGACTCTATAGGAACTTCATTATGATTTGACTGTTTAAGATAATGTGTCATGCAGCTACACACACACATGTAGTGTACTCCGTAATGATTCACTGCCATGGGAATTTAGAAGTTTGTATTAAACAATGGAGAATGCAGGATTCAAAAGTGTTATTATGAGTTTTCTACATAAATGGTTGTTCTTCCAATATTCAAGAAAACCAGTGCCAGAAAGAGAAAAAAGAAACAAAGCCAATGGATTCTACAGTCAAAGATTGTTGTCTCTGAGCTTTTAATTGTATTGAATGGTAAAATTAAAATATCATCCTTAGGGGACACAAACCCTATAATGCTAAATAAAAGATTTTGCTCGATCAAGGCATGTTTAAAAATTTGAAGACGTGATTATTTAAAATATTGACTTGCTCAAATTAATTAATGATGGCATACCAAAAATATATTCTTCTTCTCCTTTAAAGATATGTTTTCTCTGTGCATAATTTTACTGCTGTTATATAGAGGACATGATTATACGACCACATTATCTGGTTGATAATAAGGTGAACATACTGTAGTAATTTTCTTTACTTGTAAGTCAATCAGTAGAAGATCTTAATGGTGTAATCTGATAACTCCTTTGGAGTTTGAGACTAATTGGAGAACTCCTTCAACGGTCTGTTATAAAATTCAGGCAGGATTTTATTGGAATCACCTCACGTCATCAGTGAGCAGGACGATTTCCAGGTCCCATATTTTATTTCCTTACAAGTTAATCTAGGTGTCCAATCCAGGTCCCCCAAAGTGTCTGTTAATGTTCCAGCTGAAATAACCCTAAGATAATGCATTTTCTCAACCCTCAAGACTCTTTCACTCCAATTCCTGAATGTGCCATGTCAGTATCTATGTAAATTAATTACTGTTCAGCCAAGTCTGACCAGAGCAGAGCAGCTGGGGAGGGTCTCTTTTTTTTTTTTTTATACATATATATATATATATATATATAGTTAAAAAAAATACACTGACATATTCAGTTGTTAAGAATGACCTCACTTTTAAATTCTCTTAAATTAATTCAACTTAAGAATAATAATAGACTTCTAGATTATTATGATATTATTTTTAATTGAAGTGTCTCTTGCTACATCCTTTTCACGGTTTATACATTATTTCAATCCTCTCGTGTATTTGATCCTTTTTTTTTTTTTTGTCTCAATAAAATAAAAAAAATGTAAAAATAAAAAATATACACACACACACACCATTTTGCTATACTAGACATTGTCGTAATATGGCGACGTAGGGAGAGAAAAAATCGCTGCTACTGGGTTCACTCTGTTTATTTTGTCCTTTTCCCGCATTTCCCTCTGTATAGCCTGTAGGATCATGGGATATTTCCGGTCCTCCGAAGTGTAAAATGAACGTGAAGAAAACGCACTAGAAGTGTTTTCCTTGCGTTCGTTGGGATTTGAACGCCAAGAAAAAGCTGCATTCAACGTTTTTTTTTGGACGCTGTATAACCGCGCAGCTGGACAAACGCACGTCACCAAAGCCTGTGTGAACATTCATTAACACCTATGTGTAGAAAACCCTCTGCGCTTCATCCGCACTCACCGGACACTACGAACGGCAGAAAACCGCTCGATTTTAACGCCCGATAAGAGACGTTTAATGTAAATTGCTCCCATACCTGGGAGGACTTGGGGCGCACGCTTTTTCCTGCAAACGCTTCTGTAACCTCCATTGCGCGAGCGGCTGTGTATTTGTGTGGTTATTTGTGCATCTTCTGGTCGCGCGCCTCAATAACGTGAGCAGCCCAACTAATCGATAACGGCATTCATTGACAACGAATTTCATTATCGATAATTATCGATTTTATCGATTAGTTGTTGCAGCCATAATAGAGAGGAAATCGAACGGGCATGTTTAAACCTGAGCTATACAAAAATGGGAAAAGGGCAAAAAGCAGGGAATGTGGGCAGCAGGGTGATGTAGTGGTTTGCTCTGGTGCCGCTCTCCTCCAGGACTGGGTCGAGTCTTCGAGTCCTGTCTTGTGTGGGTGAAGTTTGCATGTTCTCCCTGTGTTTGGTGAGTTTCCTACAGGTACTCTGGTTTCCTCCCACATTCCAAAGACATTCAGATGCAGTTAATTGGCGTTCCCAAATTGCTCCATAAATACTGTATGAGTGAGTGAATGTGTGTGTGTGTGATCATGCTTGTGCTCTGTGATGGATTGGCACCCCATCCAGGACGTATCTTTCTTTGATACGCTCCAATCGTCCCATGACCCTGTACAGAATAAGCGGTAAAGGGAATGAGAATGAGCGAGTTAGTGAACACAATGTTTTTTGTTTTATCATGCACACTGGAGATTTATCTGAATATCTAAAAATGACTAAAAAGTTAATTTTTCGTAACATGCCCTCTTTAAACTATTGCAAGTGGGTCGAATTATATTCATAAAGCATTCATATTTACATATAATTTTATCATGTTTAATAAGACACTGTCATGTGAACAGAGTTTACAGCAGAGAATAGCCATGAACAATTCGGGAGGTCCCTGGTTCAAATCCGACAACTGCCCCGTTGGGCCCATGCGCAAGGCCCTTAATCCACAGCTGCTCACACGTATAATGAAATACAAATGTAAGTTGCTCTGGATAAGGGTGTCTGCCATATGCCTAAATATAAATGTAGTAGATGCTTTAGTTTTTGTTTTTATTTAGGTGCTGAGGTTTACATTATCTTAGCTACTTGTTTTCTGGTAGTCCACTTGAAGAAAGAGAATTTGAAGTGCGGATCCTATATCATGAATGAAATTTTCTATAAATAAATCTTTTATACAGTAAAACAACCCTATTACTGTGTGTATATAAAGCCAAAATGAAATGCATGGGAAAAACCTGCTCATGCTCATTTATGCTGTCTATTCAGGATAAGAGTTTTTTTTGTTTAGTAGAATTCCTTTTTTTTATTTCTAACAAAGACGTATAAACTGATGATTTTACAGAGCACTTTTCATTCGTCTCAAGCTGTTTTAACATCTTTGATGAGCTCATATATAGAAGACTACTAGCTTTATGGATGCAGTTTTAGACATCTTGATGTCTAAAAACATAATTTCGCAAAGTCACCTCAAATGGTTTCCATGGACACAAACAACACAAATCCCCCGCCAACCAATTAGTTCGCGCTCACTGCATATCACAGCAGATGCCCAGTGTGTTAGCTCCTGGAAGTACTACATGCTAGCATGGCTACTCATGAAATGTTTACACATCTGCATTGCAACACAAAGGCACGCACATATTTTAACCCAGAAGTATAAACCTAACACATTGGGTAATGATCTTAAACAACTGCTGTAATAACATGTCTAAAATAGGCTTCTTTCTCCCTGTTTCTTTGGGAGACCAAAGAAAATTGCAGCTTTGTTTTGTTCCCCTCACTATATCCTAATCTGTTCACTCTAATCTTCTTTCAGAGTTACTCTCACAAACGTCCGAAAGTCTCCATTGCTCAGGTAAAATCACATTATAATGTTTATTAAGTATTATGACGAGTCACCATGTACTGTATAAATTGTGCATGCAGACAAATAAGCTGCCTTGTTTTTGCAGAACTACAGCCTGTCCGAGTTAGATGGAAAGATCAGTGCAGTTAGAACTGCTTTGCTGAAGAGAGCGAGTGACTTCCAGTCCAGAGATGTGAGGGAGTTTCCATTCTGACAAACACACCATTGTTACACACTGTACATCCACCCTGAAGAGTTGTCATGTTTTGTACACTTGATATCACGAATTGAAAATGAACCGTTTTTGTTAACTATTCATCTGTTTTGTGATTTATGAGGGAACTGAACATGTAATTTTTTATTTTTGTAAATATATTTTTTGTCTGCAAAAATCTTAAGTATTTGAATATCTAGCACACACACCTTCATGTCTGAGGCTGTTATTTAACAGAACTGTGATTTGTCACTGCTAGCTTTGGTCCATTGAATCCATTTCTAAGAATAGTATTTATTCATTCATTCAGAATTTAAACCTGGAGCATGAGGCATGGTGCACACACGTGCGTGCACACACACATTTACACATAGGAACAAGTAACACTAGCATATCTACCTGAGCTCTGGAATTTTTTTTTTTTTGGGGGGGGGTTGTAGAAGTTGCAGAACCAGGAGGGAACCACATGGACATGGGGAGAACACATGAAGCGCCAAACACTACTGACTTTGTCTGACTGTGCCACAGTTTAACAAAGAAACCTGAAGATTAATCTGTAGATGTTAAAAAAGAGGAATATTTACTTTAAACTGATTTAGTTCTCAAAACCAAGCTTTCCTTTAGCATATGGCTGTTATAGACATACATAATTTTGATTTGTAAATAAATGATTTTACAATTGGTGTGGTGAAAACAGGTTAGTAGCCAAACAGCCATCTGCCTTAAAGATACATGATGGAAAAATATAGCATTGTGACCATCAGAACCGAAAGCATGTGGAGCGCAAGAGGGAGGACGGACTGATTGTCAGGTGGCAGTCAGTGTGTGAGTGCGGTTGTGCATTTCTGGTCACCTCTGCAGCCTGCCATTGCAACAAATGACCTGATTACAGATTCCCTACGCTATGAACAGACAATTAGTCTGCAAAGATTGCTCCCTTTCTTCTGACCAAGAGCCTGTGTAAAGACTCATGTGCAGCAGTTCACCCAGGAGCTCCAGTCACATTTTGCCCTTTCTAGGCACAGTTGATTATAGTGATTTGAGCCTCTCTCTGTGTTCATTGCATTATATGCTGACCACTGTCTGCCGTGTTTGAAATTCATGACTAATGAGACGATTCTTTTGTTGTGGAGTAAATTAGAATTTAGACGAGTGGAACGGTAAGATTAACACAACAATGACTAATCAATGGTAGTATCACGTTCGAAGCTGACAGTGGTGTACAGGACAGAAGGGTTTGAATTTGCTGGGGTCATTTTGAAAGCACATGGTATGTGCACTGTAATAATGTGTAATCATATATAATGTACTGTAGCAGCAGTACAGCTGTGGCAGGTGTGGTTTTTTTTTTGCAGTCTTTTACTAATACATATAAAACTCATTGTTAATAAACAGATTATTTGTTGAGCATGTAATGAGGGGTTTTCAGTTTTTCTTGGCTATAACTTGGGGTTATTGTCTTAAAGTATTTAGTAGAGGTTTCTTCATTCACTCTGCAGTCTAATTGGAAAAAGCCATACTAAACTGACCTTTCATTGTAACTGTGTGGTACCGTAATGTTTCAGCATTTTTAACATGTATTAAAGGAAATATGGATGTACATAGATGATGAACTTTTGGGCTAAAGCTAAACTATATGCAGTGCTCTAGGTAAAAGACACACAGAATGCTTGAAGGGTTCCACATTAGCAATTTGAGTGTGTTTATGGGATTAGTTTAGTTGTATGGGGTTTGTGTGGTTTAAGTGCATATTTTTAATGGGAAGTTCTACTTCTTGTACGAGTGCTCTTGGAGATGGTGATTGCAAAAGACTTTGACAAGTTCTGTCTTTTTGTCTGTTGTTAAAATGAATGGTTAATTTCTTTTTAGTGAGTGATATCACATCGAGCCTCTCCACTATGAAAAGTTATTAAATGTGTCTGTGGTCTTGTCAAAACACAGGATTTGTCATAGTTCTCTGTGTGAGGGCCAGCAATCTCATCTTCCAGTAAGAAGGGAAGTGAAAGCTGTTTATTCCAGGTGTTCAGCCAGGACTCTTTCCTCTACTCTCACTTTTCTGAGCCCCAAAAAGGCCTGCAATGCACCATGGGAGGTGCATACTTGAAGACATGGACAAAGCAAACGGGGAGTTGGCCATTGTTCGCCATGAAACTTTTGTCTCTGTCTTGAGACCCTTATGTGGCTTAACGAGAACAAATTGGTCGCACAATAACGGATGGATTATGGATGTGAATAAAAGCTTTTGTTCGTAGATATACCAGGCAAAGATCCCTTCGACCCACATCCATTGAGTTGAGAATGCAGCTTAATAGGCAGGTGAAGGACCTCTCAATGAATGTCAATTTTATTTGTATTTTGTAAAAATAATGTAAAAAAAAAAAAATAGAATCCAGCATTTTATGACTTGTTTCGAAAGCAGTAGAGCAGTATCTATTGAAGCCTAATAAATAGACACTGATCAATGTTCAGCTCTGACTACCAAACAGAGAAGATTTGGGTAAGCAAGCAAAAAAGCTCATTTTAATTGTTTGAAAGTCATAAATAAAAAAACGTCATATGTGCTTCTTATATATGTGGAAATATATATTGTTTTAATATTATTATTATTATTATTAGATATTTTTTATCATTGTAACAGCCATATTACTCATGTTAAAGGCAGCATTTTTGAGCCCAAGAGGATTTATTCTGTTCTCTACCCCCCTCCCCACCCACTCCACTCTACTCTACTCCTCCATTCTGCTTGTGGCAATAGGTACTTCCGCCCTGATTTGCCCCCTGGTTTCTCACTGTCCCACACTTTCATGCTCTTTCTCTCCCATGTGATATCTCTTCTGTTCCCATTGGATGTGATTAAGACTTCTTGGCAGTCTCCAAGAAAAGCCAGTCAGATTTTCCTTTTTCCTCCCCCTGATGTCCTCTTACATTGTGTGAGGAAGAGGGAGAGACTCATAACCATTCATAACTCACAAACTCTTAATAGGCTTCAGTCCTTCAGAAAGAAGAAGCGAAGAACTACCCCCTACTCCTGCCCCCCAATCCCCCGGCCCTGCTGTGACTAGTCAGCCTCAGTCTTTCTTCCCCTATGGCTCCATGTCAAAAAAGACTGTTGCTCGTTTGTGTAGTGAACAATAAGGAACAAGGCTGAATCTCTAGCTCTGAACAAAGGAGAGAAAAACAGGTTTTTCATTCTGCAGAACATTAGATTCTGACACATTTTAGCATGGTGTTTTTTTTCCCCCTCTAGCCTGAGTGCAGTAGTGGCTGGGCTCTTTAAAAAGGACCACCTGTTGGCTAGTAGGCTGCTCTTCATTATGCCAGTAGCTATTATCACAGAGAGAGCAACACCACAGGGAAGTTCTAAAGTTAACCCTGCCAGTCAGAAGCTGCACACTCCCCACCATGCACCAGGAAGTCAGATGAATTATTGTGCTTAAATGCACATACAGTATACATACAGTATATACATATATATATATATATATAGAGAGAGAGAGAGAGAGAGAGATAGATAGATTCAAAGCACATTTTAGCTTATAGTGTAGGTATTTTAAATACTCCAAAATGCTTATATGCAAATATTTTACATAGTAACATTTCCAGATGTCTTTAACTGATGTTATCATGAACTTGCTGTGAAAGCCGCACCCTATTTCCACCCTGTTCGTTTTCATGTACATATAATGCTGTCCATATATGATCGCGACAAGTTTGCATTACAAATTTCCCCTATAGCAAAGTCTGACGCAAAGCCCCTTTAACAGCACTGAAGCTATGTGGCAAGCTAGCTAGGCTCTCTGGGGTTAAAATGTGGCAGTTATATTGCCAGGATGGAGCAGCGGGAGACGAATTCAGGCAATTACAATCAAGTCAGGGTGCAGTTTGAGTGTGGGCCTGGAGCCTGAGTAGGATGCTGATGAGACACTTAGCCACACATCCTCAGCCATTGGTCCTCTCCTCTAACTTCCAACCCCCCCTGCTGGACAGCCATGAATCCCTGTGACTCACACACACACCAAGGCACTACCCTCAACATGCAGCTCCACTCCATCAGCCACTGGAGATCACTTACAGGCCTAAGGGTTGGTCAAGATTATCAGATGAAATGGATAGCTTACATTTGAAAACAAGTTAAACTTCAAAGTAATTGTAAGAACCTCTAAAAAAGTCATAGTTATAATTTGTATCATACGCCTTTCATGAAAGTCCTATCAGTACTGACCTATAAGTACTGTCAGATTTCATTTTTTTATTTATTTTGATATCGCTTTGTCATTGCAGTGTTTCAAATGTTCTCCCAATGCTCTGTCTGTTTGAGTCAGGCCCTGTAAGACTCACAGTGCAGAAATGCAAGTGTGTGTTTCTCATCCTGATTACTCTGGCACCCCCAACCCCTACCTTGATCTGCTCTCGTCTCCTACAAGGCCAGCATCTACAGAAATCACTTCTGACCCCCTTCTAGTGACAGTGTCACAGTTTGTCGAGAGGAAAGAGCAGGGAGCAAGACACCTGAAAGCAATTAGGCATTTATGCTTGATAATTGTTGCCAAAGAAAACTCTGTGATTTTGGAGAGCTTCTTGTATTTTGTGTGCGCCCTCATAGCTCTCCGTCTAGCTGCGTTTTTTGTCATGGCAAGTGGCACACACCTGATTCCTGACTCTGATTTCTGTTTTAAAGTGTTTTGGTGTGTAAAGTTAGCATTGCGTTATTGATTTTGTTAACACTTTTGCAAATATTTTGTTGTAGATGATTTCTGTTGATAGAATTTATTTTCAGTTTAAAATGGAAACAGTGTGTAATAGACATACTGTATAGAAGGTCCTGCAAATATTAGTGTGTACTGTGAGATAAACCCTTAACATATGTAGCTCCATATTGCATTTTTATTTGTCACTCATTTTGTCTTATTTTGGCTAAATTGCTGGTTGGCCCCCTGAAATTTAACCCTGGTTATCTATTGCTCAACTTGTTTGCGAGCAATCCTCCACGTTCTGCTGTGTTATGGGGGAGGCCGTGGTCAACCTCCTCTAACCCAATTTCTCTAGTAATAGCTGTTTTTTAACAGTGGTTTATCATCGCCTGGACCCCAGACACGCTGTCCCCCTGGCAAATTATTCCATCTTTGCAGAGAAAGAGAAATTGGATTGCTCTGATCCTGTTTTGTGGCAGAGAGGGCGGCCGCAACATTATCCTCGGTTGACACTGGCGACGAAGAGGCAATCACACACGGCCACACTCTGACAAAAACACTCCAGGAAATCACACCACAACAAGCTCAGACTCTGCCTACAGGCCAGCTACAGCCATTCACACACATAATACATTACTACTACCACTACTCTACTACTATTGCTATTACAAGCCTGTCTTCAAATACTCAATAGTCTACTGAGCTTTTATTTTAGATCAGTGTGACATCACGGATTTTGCCTAGTACATTCCCATTGTTCCAGTACAACCTACAACCTATGTTTATAGATATATACATTTTTTGGACCCCTCTATTTGTGTGTATGTATGTGTGTGTGTGTGTGTGTGTATATATATATATATATATATATATATATATATATATAGGTGGAAAGTAATGAATTACATTTACTCACATTACTGTAATTGAGTAGATTTTTTGCGTACTTCTACTTTTTAAAGTAGTTTTTAAAATCTGTAATTTTACTTAAGTATGTTTTGTTTGAAGTATTGTACTTCACTACAGTACATTTTAAATCATATTCGCTACTGAGTAAAAAATTTAATGAATGAAAATGAAAAATAATACAAATAATACAACAGGGAAGGGGGAAAAAAATTGCACACCGGAAACCACTGCACTTATTAATTGATGGACAGAAAGAACAAACGTGCTAAATTCACAAGAATGATGGAGACCCAGCTGAAAATGAAATGCCACCCCTGGCCATATTTAAGCGAACACTTTGATTTCAAGCACAACAAAGGCAACAGACTTATTATGCAAGGGTGTTCCATGCCCCATCCCACCCCCGCTGTTAAAAAAAAAAAGTAACTCGGTAATTTTTACTCTGAGAAATTTTTTTACTTTACTTTACTTGTACGTCAGTAAAAGTTCACTGAAGTAACAGTACTTTTACTACTTTTATTACTCTTTCCACCTCTACACACACACATATATAAATAAAGGGGTCCAAAAATATTTTTTTCTGTGTGTGTGTGTATATATATATATATATATATATATATATATATATATATATATATACACGCACACATACAGGGGACCAAAATGCCTCTCTTCTGATCGTCACATGAACGACTGTTATGTATTTTTTAAGAAAACATGATGCTACATATTGCTGCCATAATTGAATTTGAATTTTTTAAAAAGTGTATACATGATAACTGTTGAAGTTCCTATAAATGTTTTAAATAGCTATATTACTTTCTCATAATATTGATACTACAAGAATATGTTGAATAGTGTAAATAAAATTTAAAAAATCCTAAAATTACTTGAAAGTTATATACTGCTATTTAATATGCTTTCAGTAGAACTATTTATTTACAAATATGTTGAACATTTCATTTTATTTAATAAACCTGCTGATTTGTTAAATACAGCCTGTTATTGTAGCATTTTGTCACAAAGCATTTTGTCAAAAGAATACTATAATTAAAGAGGTTTCATGAAAAAATATTTTTATTATTCATCATCATCATCTGCCATATGCAAGACATAGACTCCCCGCTGTAGTCTCACGAACCTCCTCCGTAGCCAACTTTTGCAAAGCAAGTGTGTATGCTTCAACAGATTGTTGCTGCTTATACAATATTTACCCCTCAGATCAGAATGTGACATTTTGAATGCAAGTCCTTACTTGCCTATATAATGTCTTTAGAACTGAGAGGGAAAAAGAAAAATTAAGTATAGTGTGTAGACAAAAATACCACACCTGCCCCTAAAAAAGAAAAAACACACACTCCCTGAAAAACCATACTCCGTCTAGTACCCTCTGTGTTAAACCATACTTTTTTTTGTACCCCAGTTTGCAGACTTATATATAGATATACCCATGCAAATATACAGATAGAAGAGCAGAACCCAATTTCATCTTTCATGGCAGAAATCAATCTCATATCACTCTCGTTAATCCGCAAAGGCTCTCCACAGATCCTGACACTAATAAGGTATTGAGCAGGTGAGGCCAGGGGCTTCGGGTGAAACAGGCAGACTAGGGGGGCTGGAGTCTGGCTCTCTTCCAGCTCAATTATGTGACTTGTATATAGGAGAGAGAGAGAGAGTGAGAGGGCACAAGATGAGAGGGAGAGGCAGAGCAATGGGTGAAAGACTTTGGAGAAAGAAGGTTGAAAAAGACATGTAAGGTTGAGGGGGTGGTTGAAAAAGGGTTGGAGATAGAGAGAGAGGGAAGGAGGTTAAAATCGATCCCATCTGTGGCATGATGGTTAATTAAAGCAGCTCTTGAGTAGGCTGAGGATGAGAGGCTTGGCTGGGCTCCTGCAGGCAGAACCCTGATTGCTGGGAGAATGGCTTCTTTCTCCACGCACGGAGACGAGAAGGGCTGTTGCTAACGTGCACAGACCTACTCATATACACAAATGGAAATGCATAAATGCATGTTTTGAATGAGATCCACATATGCACCCACGAAGATAAATCCTAATTTAAGAGCAGCGTTTGGATTTTTTTTTGTTTCTTATTTTCATTTTGGGAGTAGATTTATATGGTGTTATAAGTATACTGTGTTTTATTGACATATAATGTATAATGAGAATTTTAGACATGTGGACAAGTGGTAGTGTAATATAGCTGAGGTTATGCCATTAAAATAGATTCAGAGTGACAAACTAAGGCTGGTAGCAATAAGGTAAGATTACTAGACTGGAATTCAGAATCCCTGAATTTAAATGGTAGCCTATGATACCAAGATTATAATCTCAGCCCTGGCTCCTATAAAAAAAATAATAATGATGTTTTATCTGTTAGGAGGAGGGCCTTGACCATTCACCATTCTCATTCTCATTTATCATTCATAATCATGATATTTTTTCACCATTATGCCAAATAATTGTTAGGGTTTTTTTTATCTGCTAAAGGATGCTTTAGGTTACTGCTAGTGTAAAATTCATATTTCACATGCAAATTTATAAACTGGTGTACTTGAATAAATGTAATTTAAACAAATGTTATGAAACGTAATGCAGCAGTTTTTATAAAGGGCAAATTGAATGAGACATTGTCTCTATACAATTTATTCAATTGTATAGACAGATTTGTCTGCGATGGATTGGCACCCTGTCCAGGGTGTACCCCGCCTAGTGCCCGAAGTCTCCTGGGATAGGCTCCAGGTCCCCTGCGACCCTGAACACAGGATTAAGCGGTATAGAAGATGAATGAATGAATGAAAGATTTGTATATGGAACAAGTCAAAGCAAATGCTTGTGAAGTAATATGCCGCAGTATATGTAGCTAAGTGAACTGAAAACCATGCTCTTATTGTAGAATAGCTTCATAAACAAAATTACATGGGGGGAAAATGGGGATGAGGTTATATTCACAAATAAGGGTATATTCGCGTTACAAGCCACATTGTCTAATTCCCATGCATCTGTCCTCTGAAAAACATCTATACACCTTTGCTTGCATCATCTGGGTTAAAACACATCATATTGTACTTGTCGCACAACATGTGCGACTGTTAATTCATTTCAAACAATGGATGCTATATTATTAGAAATAATATTGGGATTTTGCTCTGGAAGACGGCTAGCAGTTAGGCTGCTGTATTTGTTGAGGTTCAGAAGAAGGAATAAAGGCATACACCTTGCTTTAGCTTTTTTAGCAACTGTTGATAGCACTGCTATGAAATCCCTGTGTTGTGCTGACTGAAGACATCAGCACCCTACGCATGCACAGAGGCAATAAGTCACATGATTTCCGAACTGACCATTCTCATTCAAGTTTCAGACTGCCTTTAAAGTCTGATCTGTGTCACATTAGGGTAAAAAACAAAAAATCTGGAATTAAGTCATTCAGGATAGTAAAGTGAACGTAGCTTAATATTAATAAAAATTACATGCAATGAAAAATAGATAAATGAGCAAGAGAGCAAGAAGGCATGAGGGCTACAATACAAATTTAAATATGCAATGCCAGTCAGCAGATAGTCCAGGAATGTAAGCACTATATGCAGAACTTTAGTGAGCATGATTCAATTACAGCAAATTAACTTTTACTTGATTGTAAAAGTTAAAGTAAAATATTCAGTACTGTTTTAAGAGCTGATTGAGCTGACTATAAGTCCACACTTCAGGCATAAAATACTTGTTTAATGTTGAAGACAACCAATGTTGAAGACAAGAGAAACATATTTTAGTAATTTATTCATTCATTTGTATCACAGTTTATTAGTCTGAGGAAATTTTAAGTTAAACCAGTGGGCTAAGAATAGTTAACCAGATCTTTTAATATTTCACAGTTTTTACAGATCATAAGATGTGACCTCAGGGTCCAGTAGTGAATGCTTGTCATATTTTATACAGTATACAACATATTTAAGTGGACCTACAAATTTGATGTAGGTAGGTACTGTAGGTAACTACCTAACTAACTAGGTAAGGTTTACTGCTTTTAATACTGATTGGTAACCACTGGGATGTTTTCAGCTTACTCAGACTTTTAACATTATTATTCAAAATGCATATTATATGTAAAAAAAAAAAAAATTGGGGAAAGTGATGTGAGCGGTAAACATATCACGAAGTAATTTGCAAGAAAAAAAATAAATAAATAAGTATGCCATTTATTATTCTGACTTGAGGTTGATTTTTTTACTTTTACTTTCACTCATACACACTAGAGTATCAGTACTTCTTCAAACCTGTAAACGTTGTCAGAGAGTATAGTGTTAAAAAATAACACATGAGTATGTTACATGTAATATTCTGGGAAACTGTCATGGGTTGAGCCTGGAGAAACCGGGTTAACAGGACAAAAAGAAATAGTGTTATCAATTTTATATCTGTCTATTATAGTGACAAAAGACAGTATAAAGTGCCTTATCATGACAAATTATCTAGTGTACTTCAATCAACAGCTTACGGTGGTACAGATATTTACACAAAATTAAATTGTGTAAATTTACACAAAATTGTGCTTGATATGGTCAATGCTCTTTCCTGATTTTTATTTTTGTCTTCATTCTAAAACAAAACATGCATTAAATGTTTTTCCTAGTTTTTAAATATTTAGTATTGTTCTAGAATGTAATAAATAAATCACTAGACAAAAACATTCATTTAGAATCAAGGCAAAACAACAATCTTTTTATATACAGAAATCAACTCTAGGGGTCTGCTTGATCTGTCCAAGCACCAGTTGTAAAGATTTGCTTCAAGAGAGATCTAGCACATTTTATAAACCATACTTCCAGTCAGTAATGTACTAAATGTAATTTCTTACTGTGGCAAACCATTAGTCAAACTTATAGAGTTTGGTAAAGTACCCAATGTCAATTTGTCATCATGAAAAACAAAGAGTTTTTGACACCATTGGCAAGGCTGAAAACCGTGCTTCATTACTTTAACTCATTGTGTGCTTCTATCACTTCCAACATGGGGCTGCAGGAGTGTAGCAGCCGACATTAATTCAGTGTTACAAACGTACAAAACTGGCTCTGCTATCCATATATTAAGGTTGGATAATCTGGACTAATGGAGTCACTGGGCTCTAAACAGAGTGGGAATGAGTCAGTGATCCTAGCAGCAAGAACACCTTGCCTCTGTTTGGATCCAGAATATATGGGGTCAAGATCCATGATCCTCATTAAGTACTGTATAAGGATCAACAGTTGGAGATATGAAAACATAATACACATTTTCTTCGGTGTGATGGTCACCATGGTGGGGATTGTGATGAAATTTTCTAGTTAGCATGGCACAATGAGAAACTTTTTTTTATTATTATTTTTTTTACTTTTCCCTAATATACTGTAGTGGTATCCATTTCCCATCCATCACTAGGGGGTCTCGCACATTAATGCTACTACTCAATTGCGGAGGGCCAAAGACTATCACGTGGTTCCTGGGAAACAGCCAGCTGATCTTTTCAAACTGCATCGCTCACGCACCACAATACATTCAGGAGATAACGCTATTCGTTCCTTCCGCTTGCATGATCTCACAGACACCCTTGATTGATTGTAGAGCTGCGACTGATGTGAAAGCGCTTTCCATCCCAGTTACCTCTAGGGCCCGGGCTGCCGGAGGCTATAGCATCACCCGGGAATCGAACACTAACACTTTGACAAGGGCGAGCACTTTACCATTGATAATGATAAGTGGTAAAAAATGCAAGATAAACTGACATGAATCACCTTCATGATAATTTAAGAATAAATCGACTGTTAGGTTACTCATGGGAGAGTTTTTTTCAGGAGGCACCAGCATGCTTTATACTGGTGGATGCTAGTTATACATTATTATAGGTTTGCAAATTATAGACTTGATTTATACATACTTAACTGCAGAATATGCAAAGGTTTCTGTTGCAGTTTTCCTGTTACACTTGTATCTTGTTTCTTTTTTCCTGGTAAGTATACGTTTTTATTACTATTGCAGGTACTTGACCTTTCATTATTTCCTTGTTTCCAACTGCAGGTATGCTTGAAAACTTGCCCTCCAGAATGCAGCCACATATGAGCAAAAGTGTCAGAGAGTAAGTGCCGAGTTTCAAAAGGAGAAAACACAGTAGCACTATCTTCTTATGACACAACACTGAATCAGACAGATTAATCTGTAATCATACTCTCCATGTTGCAGAAGTGTAGCAATAAAGCTCATCCCTCCACAGGTGTATGAATTATGTATATGGAGATGATTTGATGGGTGTGAGAGAGTGTCTGATTGAAATGCCACATGGCATACATTACGCCGTCTTCTCCCTCACTATGCGTGGAACACCAAGGTCAGAGCCCCTTGCTAATTTCTGAAAGGCTGACAGCTCATGAAAGAAATGAGAAAATTATACATTCTTGCACAAATCATCTGTGGCTCTTCAGGATGAGTACAATACTGTCTACAACCAGCTTTGTGCAGCAGACACCTGGCAGCCACACAGCCTCAGACTTTCTGGCACAGAGAGAGTGAACACTGAGCAAACTCAAGACTATTTAACAAACTAAAATTCACCTTTCAGACAGCCATATGAACATAGTCTGCTGGTAGGCACTGAATACGAATATGTTATTTGGAACGAGCAGGTGATGTGTTCTAAACAAATATAGCTGGAAAGCAGTAATTTGCTTTATTTGTCTGTTTAATATGTGTTTGATTAAGGTTCACAGCAGGTCTAGTTAAGACTAGAAGTGTGCAACAAGGGATGCAACAAAAAGAAAAGAATCACACAAGTGGGAGGTTTATTACATTCATTTTTTAGGGATATGAGTCAGATATAAAGCTCAGAAACAAACGATTTAGGTTAGTTTAAGGATTTAAATTATGTTGCTGTGCTGGTTACATTTTTTCTAAATGTAGTTTGCAATATTTTATTTAACTTTATTTTACCTAAGTGTAGTTTATAAAGTTTACTAAACACATTTTGATGTCAGTTTGGTAAATGTTCTGATAATTATTATTTAATTATATGTACATACAGTGGGCGTTCAAGTCAATCCAGAACTTGTGATGAAGTTTCTCATAAAAGAAGGCATAAAACTGATAAAGTTAAAGAAGTGACAGTTAAAGAAGACTTTGAGACTTCTCTTATTGTCACAATATCCTTTCCATCCTGACCTCACTCCAAGTCATTTCCACATGTTAAAGCCATTAAAGGATTTTCTGAGAGATCAGCATTTTAGACCTGAGGCAGACAGTCTAGGCATACTGAGGAAAATGTCTACCTTGATGTATTCAAGTGCATTAGTGTAGCAGGAGATTTTATATATATAAGTGAGTGTATATATATATATAGTTACCATATAGTTTCTCTTGGGAAAAAAGAGAAACATATAAATATATATGTTTCTTTTTTTTTCAAGAGAAACTATATGGTAACTATATATATACACTCATCCAAAGGATTAATAGGAACACCTGTTCAATTTCTCATTAATGCAATTATCTAATCAACCAATCACATGGCAGTTGCTTCAATGCATTTAGGGGTGTGGTCCTGGTCAAGACAATCTCCTGAACTCCAAACTGAATGGGAAAGAAAGGTGATTTAAGCAATTTTGAGCGTGGCATGGTTGTTGGTGCCAGACAGGCCGGTCTGAGTATTTCACAATCTGATCAGTTACTGGGATTTTAACGCACAACCATTTCTAGGGTTTACAAAGAATGGTGTGAAAAGGGAAAAACATCCAGTATGCGGCAGTCCTGTGGGCAAAAATGCCTTGTTGATGCTAGAGGTCAGAGGAGAATGGGCCGACTGATTCAAGCTGATAGAAGAGCAACTTTGACTGAAATAACCACTCATTACAACCGAGGTATGCAACAAAGCATTTGTGAAGCCACAACGCGCACAACCTTGAGGCGGATGGGCTACAACAGCAGAAGACCCCACCGGGTACCACTCATCTCCACTACAAATAGGAAAAAGAGGCTACAATTTGCACGAGCTCACCAAAATTGCACAGTTAAAGACTGGAAAAATGTTGCCTGGTCTGATGAGTCTCGATTTCTGTTGAGACATTCAAATGGTAGAGTCAGAAGTTTGCGTAAACAGAATGAGAACATGGATCCATCATGCCTTGTTACCACTGTGCAGGCTGGTGGTGGTGGTGTAATGGTGTGGGGGATGTTTTCTTGGCACACTTTAGGCCCCTTAGTGCCAATTGGTCATCGTTTAAATGCCACGGGCTACCTGAGCATTGTTTCTGACCATGTCCATCCCTTTATGACCACCATGTACCCATCCTCTGATGGCTACTTCCAGCAGGATAATGCACCATGTCACAAAACTCGAATCATTTCAAATTGGTTTCTTGAACATGACAATGAGTTCACTGTACTAAAATGACCCTACAGTCACCAGATCTCAACCCAATAGAGCATCTTTGAGATGTGGTGGAACGGGCGCATCGTGCCCTGGATGTGCATCACACAAATCTCCATCAACTGTAAGATGCTATCCTATCAATATGGGCCAACATTTCTAAAGAATGCTTTCAGCACCTTGTTGAATCAATGCCACATAGAATTAAGGCAGTTCTGAAGGCGAAAGGGGGTCAAACACTGTATTAGTATCGTGTTCCTAATAATCCTTTAGGCGAGTGTATATATATATATATATATATAGTTACCATATAGTTTCTCTTGGAAAAAAAAAGAAACATAAGTAAGTAAAACATATATTTGTTTTACTGATTCAATTGTTGTCTTATAAGTCTTTTTGGATGCTGACTATTGGTTTTTCCTAGAGTTAACAGACTTTAAATAGTCATCATAATCTTAAAATCCTGTAATTGACCATCATATCGGACGGTCACCTCTAAACACCTGCTATGCTTTTCTCCAGTAAGAGCCCAGGGAAAAGAGCACTTGGACCAAGATGTACAGAAGAGAAGAGTGGAGAGGTCTTCATGGATGGTTTAAAGCACTAAGTTGTGAACAGGGTGAGCATGAAGCATGCTCGAAAGGCCACAGCACTCTGTCTGTGCTCTCACAAAATTAATTGTCACTTCTATTGCTATTAATTGCCAAGTTTTTTACCCCTGCTTGCTATTCAACCCAGCTACCCTTATCCCTCCTTCAGACACTTGTGAGTTGCTAAGACAACAGCCCAAGGATTCAAGAAGCACAGCGTTCTCATTCATTTCCAACCCAGTAACATACAGTATATACTCACATGCAACATTTCAAAAGAACATCAATAACAGGCCCTTTGATTTTTTTTTTGTATATACCTCTAAGAAAGGCAGAACTGGCCATATGTCAAAGTCAAGCTTATCATATTTGATTGCCAATACACACCCTTACCTGTTCATATATAGTACATTATTCCTCATTGTGCTGAGCTTGGTGTCAAGCTCTAGACCTTTAAATACACATACAGATTTAAGCCTTACAAAACATTTTACTCCCAAAGGTTAAAATATTTAACCTGTGTCGTGGGTTTGGGATTAAACATTCACAATGAGTCTTGGGCCAATCATTTACCCAGACAGTAACATTCCTCCTGGGCTCTGTCACACCCAACAAACAACTAAACAACAAACCTTCTCTTTCCTCTCTTGTTCCCTTTCTCTTCAAGGCAGCCACGTTTAATGGAGAGAGGCTGGTAATCTAGAGTAAACATCATTAACTGTTTGCTCCTATCGGCCATAGAGAGTGTGCCACTGGCTCTTTTGTGCTGCTATCAGCAGTTTAAAGAGGTTTTATGCTGTAATGGTGTGGGACGGCAGTGCCAGGACTTTTAAGTACCGCCTCGCTCGCCAAACCGTCCTACACACGCACTCTGGAAATGTAGAAAGTTGGCAGTTCTGAATGCAGGTCAGAAGACCAGTCCAGTGTAATGTGAGGAAGCACTAAGAGTTCGCTCGCTTACTCTGTAGCAGCAGAAAGCAGCGGATACAGGTGATTTGTGGATGTTTTTAGTTGTGTTTGGCCTGGGCTAACACAAGCTGGAAGAGTCCTCGGCAGAGATTAAAGGTGGCTGATTTAAGAGAGAATCGAAGGGCTTCCTGTGTTCGTTTCTTTCAGGGACACACACACACAGACGCACACACATAATGATTCAACACTACACAGTGCAAACAGATATATGCAAACCCTAGCTCTCTTGGGGAAAACATTACCTTAGCTAACACACACTACCCTCATTCATTATTTCGTGGTTGAGGTCACACACTTAAAAACACATTCACTCATAAATACACGCACACACACACATTTATAGTGCATATTGCACCTGCCTCTTCTCTGACCCCCATTACAGAGTTCAAGGAGAAATATGCATCAGATTATCCATCACAGGGTTGATGGAAGTATAGAGAGCAAAAGAGAGCCAGAAAGAGACAGCGAGATAGCAAGGGGGTTTAGAGTAAATGCAGGACTGATCACATCCCCCACAGTGGTGAGTAAATACAGCCTAATGGCCACTGATTAATTTTCATTGCTCTCATCTGCCCAGTAAAAGAGAGATGTAATGACCTGCACCTCTCTGCTTTTCTCTCTGTATCTTTTGCTCTTTCTCCCTCTCTTTTTCTGTGGCTCAGTTTTTGATTATAAATTAAAAGGAGTCGTAAATGGCGTAATGCTGCTTCTGGGCCTCTGATTGCTGTATCTGATTAGAGAATGTCAGTCTGCACATTTCCCCTTTTTCTCTTACGGTTATCCAGTGAGCTGCAACACTCAAGAATGTGCGGCATACACAATAGCACTTTTGCTTCACATTGCAGCTAAACGCTAAGCAGTACTAGCTCTAATCAAACACATTCTTTTAGCTTTTCATTCTCTTTACTGTCTCTGTTCTGTCTCCCTTTATCCCATTCTTCCTCAGATTGCATTCTAGTTCATTTGTACCAATGAGTTCACTTACAGTGTGCAAAATGGCAACAAGTGAAAAAATCACCAGCAATTAAAAAACATTCATACTTGCAGGTAAGAGGGTTGAGGGGTACCCGCTTCTTTTTTCCTTCATTGTGCTAGAGTTTTGTCTCCTGCAAAAATCCTGTAAATTGTTGTCTGCTAAGTTCTCTTTCACAAACAAGGAGAAACAGGTAATGACTAAAAAAAATTAAAAATAAAAAAAACATAAATGCTCAGCCTTCCATTGTGCTCTACATTGTCCACATTTGCTGCTTATTATTATCATTTGTTCATTCTTCAAATAAGTTCCTGATGTAGTTTCCATCCATAAACCTAATGTAAGAATATGAGTTCGCTCTCTCTTTCTCTCTCTCTCTCTCTTTCTCTCTCTCTCTCTGAACCCTGTTCTTCTCGCTATCATAGATATCCGTTTCCTTTCTGTGGTTCACTCTCTGTAAGACAGAGGTGAGCTCCAGCATAATGTACCTGTAGATACACAAGACAACACATACACTTTCCAACTGTCCCAGGGTCAGATTAAGTGAGTACAAATGTGAATCAATTCATTTGCCAAGGAAGAAAAAAAAGACAGGCAAGGACATTTTCTTCTTTCACAAAGGAATCCAAAATGGAAGGTTCTGTGTAAGAGAGTGAAGGAGAATGTTTAAGAAAGCATTGCTGGAAGAAAGGAAAAATGGGAAAATGCATGTTTAGAGAATGCAGTCAGATCCTTGTATATAAGAAGGAAGATGCACCGGGGTCAACGCTCTTCTTTGGTTCTTTTGTGCAGACCGGCCCTCATCAACAGTGCTGGAAAGCGTGGACCGAGAAGAGAGAAAAAGGAAGGTGGCCTTCTACCACCAGACTACTGCATGTGCTTGTTTTCTGTCAATGTGTGGAGGTGAGGAGGAGGCACCCCCCCCCCCCCCCCGCCCCCGTCACCACCACCAAAAAAAAGATGAGGTTGTGTGAGAAGGAAGCTGAGGAGGATGGAAAAAAGTGAAGAGTAAGGTGAAGAGTGAGGTGCAGTAAGGTGCTAATGAGAAAAAGGCAGTGTCAAGGTTTTGTTCCCTTTCTGGCCTCTTGTGTTATGTTCTTGACCGTCTATTAAAAGGGTCTAATGAAGCTCCTCCTGTCTGGAAGCCATTGTCTTCAGGATAGCTGAGTCCTTGGTGGAGCTCACGACCAGAGAAAAGAGAGTACCGATCACCGGTGATTCGTAAACTCATTGTACCTGTGTGTCTTCACCGATAAATAACCCCATTCATCTCTTCTTCCATCTCTTCAGCTTGTACCATTTTCTCCTCAAACTATCTCTCTCGCCTTTGCTGTCAAAGATCACAATTAAGAAATAGCCAAAACAAGAGCAGTACATACCAAGGTAGATACTAAACTTGCTGAAGCTGAAGCTAGCTCTATGATGAACAAAACTGAGTCAGCCAAATTCTTTAGTTCTTCAGCCTTTAGTTTGTTAAATATGAAATATGGATTGGTGTTTAATAAACTACAGTGTGCACTAGACACATTGCTAAATATAGTAGACTGAGTCTGACATTTAGACACAAGGAGTTTCTAAACCCTTGATCATGCTTCTCGCTCACTCGTGAAGCCTGCTGTGCCCCATCCTTAAAAAGTAAAACCACAAACAACACCAGAGGATACAGTAAGGTCTTTAATCAAGGCAATCAGTGCTGTTTTCAAACGTGCGCAGCACAGGAGCTGCGAGCTGGGTTCATCGTTGTCTGTGGTTTAATTACTTGTTTTTGCATTCTGATGGAGGGGGGTGATTGTGCCTTGTCACCTATCTCTGAAGATAAAGGACTAGCCAATTACTTTGTTTGGATGCTAATGATTGGGTTTCATTAGTGGCCGCTCTTAGCCCCCCTCACCCTGTAAATGGATGAATATGCTATGATTTCAATTATTGGAATTATGGAAATTGCTTTTAAAAGACAACACGGGTATCATCAGCTCTCCACTGTGACATAATGTCATTTTAATTTCCATAATAGTTTTAATTGTCGGAGGTCCCGTAGTGTGTTAATCATTTAATTGTATTGTCTTTTGCCTCCGGCAACACCTACATCCATCCACCACTCAATCACACTAAATCACAATCAGGATTAACTAAAGAGTTCGAAAAGTCCAGTCAGAGGCGCAATTTAAAGTTTTGAAACAGGGCATTTGAGATATGGTCTCTTCTATGAACCCAATTAAGAATTAAGTTAAATGAATAAAATGTATTACGAGTCACCACCAGAAGTCCAGGATGACCTTTCATTTGTTCCTTCAAGTTTCTCAGCTATGATTATAGTTAGACATAGCACAGTTCTCTGTGCTTTCCCTAGTTATATCATATAAACTAGATTAATTCTATATCCCAAATACACACATATGATCATGGATTCTGCTTGCTTACGATCATTGAAAAGGAGTTCAGATTAGTGCAATGGAATACAACAGGATCTTCTTTAGAGCTGGCCACAGCTTAAACTTTTGCCCTCTCCAGAAAAAGATGTAAGTAGGCATTAAGGTGTAAAAAGGTAGACAAATTACAAACCTCCACAGACCTGCACATAAAGAAAAAAACACCTTTGATATGTAAAACGGTCTTCACTCTCTGACCTACAGAGTGCTGTACAATCAAGCACAATTACCCTGAACCTCGATCTCAGTCTCAGTGTGTCAGCGGTTAGAAGGGAAAAAAAATAGCTTCCTCTATAAAAAGAGTGGGAAGTTCTAATGGGTATAGCCCAGCATGGCCTTAACAAACAGCAGCCCTTTAAGTCTTTTCTCCAGGGTCAATGGCTTTGTGGATGCACTTTTGTTTGTAGTTGTTGTGAAAGATGAACACAATATGCATCACGGTGGGATTGTGTATACACAGTGTATATATTTATTTCTCCTTATTTGGGTTAAGATCATGGTAAATCAGAAGCGTATCCATAGATCATTTTTAGCTTGGGAAGATGGAGGAAGTCAGAAATACCAGTGAGGAAACCCACAAATACACTGAAATATGTATAATTTTACTGTGTATGCATGCATATACAGTAGGCTATATATAAGAATGATCAAGTAGAAGTTTTGTTCTAGTATCAAATTCATATCTCCATTTATGCTCTATTGATCTAGGAAGGATAATTTTTATGTATAACCCCTAATTCTTCTTCATTTCCATGGCAATGGAGTCTGTGCTAAGAGAAGAGCAGCAACAATCAAAGTACAAACACTACAAGGCGAGACAAACCAGAGACATTAAGCATATGTTCATGACAAATTCAAAAGAAGAACACACTGTATAACCTGAAAGAAATTATGACCCAGTAGACTATAGGGTTGGAAGTATTGTTTACATGCATGTGGTTAGTGTGGAGACAGAGATGGCAGAGATGGTTGATTCCCGGAGGAGTCAGTATGCGGGTGAGTGACAGCTCTGAGCAGCTCTCTAACCTCTCTCGTCTGTCTCTCAGTGTGCCAGAAAGGGGCGGTCAAGTGAGCTCCTTAAAACTGGAAAAAAGAGAGACATTCAGATGCAGCCATGCAGAACACCATACCACCATCTTTCCTTAAGCAAAATGATGTCTCTTGAGAGAGAGAAAGAAAGAGAGAGAGAGAGAGAGAGAGAAAGGGAAAGAGAGGAGGTTACAAGAGCACTTTAACCAAAGTCTCCTAACCATCTTGAGTTCTCTTGCAGTGGCTTAGTGGCTAGAAAAGAGGTTTGATACAGTAAAATTTCACAGAAACACAAATTATCCTTTCATTTTCATTCGTTTTTGCCCACGCATCCCCCCAATCACCCCAATATAACTAAACAAACAAACAAATGATTTGCCCCCTCCCACCTAACACATTGTCTTGTTTAATGTGATTCTTGTTTGATGGTGGTTGTCCACTAATTCTTAAGAAGAGTGAGAAGGAGGAAGGGAGAAAGGGAGAGGTTAGAAAGAGTGAAACAAACAGATAGAGCATGTTATGCAGGTATTATTTCTTCTGTTAATTCGGTTCAATAAGTGTACATATTACACTAGAGAGAGTAAAGTGGGGACGTTTTGTGCTTGTGCTTGTACAAGCATGCCACCTGCTGGAAGTGGAGTAAATGTGCAGAAGGGTTTACAAGTTTAGAAAAAAGCTGACCTCAAAGAAATAGGCCACTGATAATAATAAAACAGGGTAGTAAATAAATTATATGTTCCCCTCTCTCTCTTTTCTCACTCTCTCTCTCTCTCTCTCTTGCTCTCTCTCTCTGCCACACACACACACACATACATGCGTATATACACTCTCATACCTACCTAGCATCTGGTTTATCTCAGGAAGAATTCTTCTATCAGGCTCCATTATGTACTAGGCCTATGAGAGGCCCTTATGGGAGGCTGAGCTCGAGAGAGAGGGTTAGAGGCCATGTAAGAGCAGAGGGCTGAGAGCGATTCAATCGCTCAACAAATGGACCCTGCTAATAGAGGCAGCCTCTGATCCTGGCCGCCAAACAGCTGGGGGCCTGCTAATAAGAGAGGATTGAACTGGAGAGAAGAATCATGGTGGAGCGAGAAAAATAGCTAGAGAGGACAGAGAGAGAGGGTAAGCAAGTGACAGCTATATCGGGCTAATAATAAACTGGCTGTAGAATTACACATGCAATGTAAGTTGCTAAAATTACAGTGTACAATAATTTGAACCTCTAGTCTATGGCTCAAGGCAAGGTAATAGGAGTATGATATAGATTTCTGGATTATTGGGGAAATTCTTTCGGCTATTCATCTCCAGAGCCTATCCCAGGAACAGCAAGCACGTGGCAAGAATAGATATAAATCCATCACAAATGTATTCATCCAGCTTGAAAGATTCAAGATTCAAGATTGAAAGAACTTTTACAAATATTGTATATTAAAGCTAAAGTTAAAATGTTAACCAAACATTTGCTTAACATATTATTATTATTATTATTATTATTATTATTATTATTATTATTATTATTTATCTATTTTTACATATTATTATTACATTATATAAAATCGCAAAGTGATTTAAAGAAATTTGTGACATATCTGTCAATTATTTTTCTTTTTGCGGAAGTTATTGAAATTTGCTAGTTATTTCATTCCTTAAGATCCTCAAAATGTACAGATTTACATTATGCTTAGAAGTTAAATAAAAAATTCAGAGCCTGGAGGAGAAGCAGTCATTAATGAGTCCCAATATCATGGTTTTTTAGTACTGTATATCTTTTTTTTTTGTCATAAGGGCTCAAGTTCACTACCTACTGTATTGTTAATATTTTCAGTTTTCCTTGTCTATAAGTTTTGACCTCCAATCTACAAAAACTATTTCCTGTTTGCGAAAATACATACTATGCATTAAAACCAACCGAATTAAGACATTTTGCTTTAATGATCAAATTTATTGTTTACACAAAGCAATTCACAGAAGGAAATATTTAACAAATGTAGAAGTATTTTTGGTAAAGCAGCATGAAACCTTATTATATTATATCATCAGTAGTATTATTATCATCATTATACATAAAAATCCTATATTATTTAAATTACAATACTGGAGTTCAGATTACATTAACCTAAACTGCAATATAACCCGTTAATATATATTGCCTATATTGGCCATAAATTAAAATGTAATTATTATTATTGTTATTAATCACAGGATATGTAATAAATTTTTTTTGTATTGTTTAATACATCTCTGTAAATATAATAAATTGTACAATAAAATCACCTTTGTAATTTGTGTAGCTTTATAAAGTTTGCAAATCAAGCTATCATGGTAACAGTTATACAAAAAACAAATCCACAAATATGTAATATAATGCTACTTAAGTAATGCTTTCAAAATTATTAATTAATACATGCAAAAAAAAAATTGTTCATGAAGAAATTAATCATATATGTCAAGAGCTAACTAAGTCATTGATAAATAAGCATTAAAATAGGAAAAGATTGACTTGCATTAGTAGAGATTATTTACATTAATCCTTTTTTTATATAACATTACACTTTTCATGAATTGGTTTGACTGGTTAGAAGCATTAGCTTCACTTTGCAAATTACAAAATTTCATGCATTGTGGATATAAAGACACTGTAAATGATAACATTGTGCTGGTCATGATATTATTTACAAAATGTATTAATACATTGTTACAGTATAAAAGCATTATTTATGTATTTATTTATATTATGCTTACTCTAAATATATATATAGGAAAGTGTTATTATTATTATTATTATTATTATTATTATTATTATTAACTGTTTGTTTCATAGTCAGCACAATGTTTATTTTGTAATGATATTTCCAATTATTTCTTATGACTATTAGTAATAATTGTAGGCAAAAGTGCTGCATCAATCCTAGAAAAAAAAGTTTTAAAATATGTGTATTAGGGAAGCAATACACATCCGTTTGCATCTGTATCCAGCTGACTAGCAGACAGCAGAACAGGGTCACAGGCCAAGCCCACAATGCTTCAGATCCCTCCCACTGGTAAGTGATACAATTCTATACAAACACACACATACACAGAGTGAGAGAGAGAGAGAGAGAGAGAGAGAGAGAGAGAGAGAGAGACACAGACAGACAGGATTTCCCAGCTCTCAACAGACACAAAGGGCTGCTTAGCATCCTCACAGCAGGAAAGCATTAGGGAGCAAAACTACACCACTGTCAAAAGGATATATATATATATATATGTTGATATATTGGGACACAGTTGCAGTGAGTGGAGGCCAGGTGTGCATTAGAATAGTTCTCATCCTTCTATATCCTATGTCCTATATCCTATATAGAAGGATGAGAACTATTCTACGCTGCCTACACTGAAACTGTGTCCCAATATAAGCTGTACATCAACGGTGGTAGTCAAAAGCAGTTCCGCAAAATGAGCACAAACGAGAGAACATTAAATAATTCCTCAGGGCCACAGCCACAATGAGCTAGCCCCTCTCTCCCACCATGTTTCCTTTGTTTGTGCCATTGTAACAGTTTTGTCTTGGACATACGGGCTGGTTTAGGCAACTGGGACCCCCAGCAGCTGAGTCTTTGTCCTGGGGTCACAAAGGTTGCCGGGATTGTGTTCCCAGCTAATTCCTCCTTTCACTGACTCCAGCAGCCAGTCTATAATGATCCAGGCAACGCTGCGCAGGGATTAGAGGTAACACCCACAGGGTGGAGACTGGGTGGGACAGTGAGTCTGAGGGACTTTGCCTTAACATGGTCTGTCTCTAGCTTTAAGTATCATTGGCTTGGACACTTTCTTTTTCTGACTAAGACACAGACACACACACAAACACACACACGCACACAAACACACACACGCACACACACACACACACACACACACACACACACACACACACACACACACACACACACACACACACACACACACACACACGCACCATTTTCCACCTCATTTCCCAATTGTGATCTGAGTAAACATGATTAAGAGGGGAAAGTGCATGCACTGAAGAGAGCCAGTGTAATTACATCAGTAATGAAGGAGTTGTGAAAAGAGATCATCAATCTCTCAGGTCCTCCCATCACACACTGAGTCAACAAACAAACTGAAAAAGTAAAACCTTTACTTATTTCTTACAGCCAAAAAACTTTTTTTTGGGTAACAAAACAGCAGAAAAAGATAATACTAATTTATAATATTTTAAAACCCATCAAAATAGTGATACCATTAGCTGTTCAGTTTATCTCAAAACAAAATATCCACAACCAATTTAATTAAAGTAAATTTAGTTACATTTTGTACTGCATAAATCAACATTCACAAATGAGGTAGTTCTACAGTACATTCATAAACTTGAAATGATTTTAACAAGGTAACAAAGTTATTTGATGTATATTATTTGATGTTTATTTAAATAAACCTGAAATATAAAGAAACAAATTTTAAAAAACATTGTTTCTTAATGTTTATTTCTTACTGATATCTGTTCTCTGGGTGTCCGTTTTGTAATTCTAATTCACAGTTCTAATTAGCAAACATATTAATTGAGTTCCTGATTATTGTAAACTTCCTTTCATTGATGGTATAAAATTAATTTTATTGATTGATTCATTCATTAATTTATTATATAAACAAGAACAAAATAATTAATAATGATGTTTATTATTTAGTTAAAAAATCTTCGCATGGAAAATAATGTATGAATTAACGTCTTTTAGAGAAATATTAGATTAGATTAGATTCAACTTTATTGTCATTACAAGTACAAGGCAACGGAATGCAGTTTAGATCTAACCAGGAATGCAGTACGCAGTAAGTGCAGGATAAAGGTATAAGTTATAAATACAATTAAAGGGATATGTGCAGGGAGAAGCTGTGGGTAATATTTACAGATGGATATACTGTGAGCATTATATAAAGTTTGCTAGTAACTATGTATATGTACAATGTATACAAGTTGCTTTTAATTTGCAGATAGATATGAACATAATGTACAGGTTGCTATTTTCTATAAACAGGAATTTACAAATAGACATGTACATGTAGATATATGTAATCAGAAATTTACAAATGTATTGTGCATGGATATTTGCTTTTATGTACAGTGTAGTGCAAAAAAATATTAAATAGTGCAATGATAATGGAGAAAGTATAGGGGTGTGTGAGGGGGGGGGGGGCAGGTGTCAGTGGGGGGCAGAGTTCAATAAGGAGACAGCTCTAGGAAAGAAGCTGTTCCTCAGTCTGCTGGTTCTTGACCTGGGACACCTGAAGCGCCTAACGGAAGGCAGGAGAGAAAACACTTTGTGGGCGGGATGAGAGTAATCATTAAAAATACTGCATGCTCGACGCATGCAGTGTTTCTTCTGGATGTCCTCAGTTGCTGGAAGTAGAGTCCCTATAATGCCCTGGGCAGTTTTCACCACCCACTGCAAATATAATGTAAAACTTACCAAACATTTCCAATTTTTCCTATGTATTTTAATGTTTCCAAGTAAAACTGTTAGAGGCCAAAATATATACCAAATTTTTAAAACCAAGGAAAATTTCTTAACTGCTTTCACAAATTTCATGAAATATGCTTTAATGCATTTCTGTGAACTATATGCTTGTTTTGCAAGAATATATTATTATTATTATTATTATTTTTTTTTTTATGAATTTCATTAACAAAAAAATTTCTGCACTCATTAATTAAGGCTGCAGCAGTGTGTGTGTGTGTGTGTGTGTGTGTGTGTGTGTGTGTGTGTGTGTGTGTGTGTGTGTGTGTGTGTGTGTGTACACTCATAAATTTTAGTACTGTGGTTAACTAATATAACTACAGTTTCCCTTTACGTACAGTATACACACCTTTACAATTTGACATTTTTAATTTAATACATTTGGTAAATTGACAGAAATTTAATGGAAAATGTTTTGCTGGTGAAGTTAGGGTTCATTCACTAATGTTCCAAATGGATTATTTTGTGTCTAACTGTTAACTTGAAACATGTTTTAGTAGTTTGTAAACTTTAAGGAGCAGGACTTTCAGTAAAACATGTTTAAATGTTTGTCCTAGTCAGTGAGGGCTCCAAGAGGAATACTGAGAAATGTACTCTAGGGTGACATTTATTTACATTTATTCATGTAAGCAGGCATATTTAAAATGTAAAAATACAGGGCAAAAAGTTTTAATTGTATATTACAGAAAACAATTATGTATGACACATTCTTCTCATTCCAGTTCAGTCAAAGATTGATTACACTTTTCATCTCTTATAGCACCTCTATCTTTATATTATCTTTATTATCTATAACTTTATATATCACTTTTGTTAATTTTTCTTTTTTATGTTATTCCTAATGTCTTCCTAACCTCCTCACTTATTCCTAACCTTGTCTATTGTACAGCAATATTTGTGAGTGTATTTTCATGTCAAAATAATTTAAAAAAATGCATTAATTTATTTTAATATAAACTATTTCATTAATGCAAATTTTTAATAACAAGCGTTTCTTAAAATATTATTTATTTAAACTTGAATCTTTATTTACTTTTATATAATATCAAATTATATTCTAATTAATTATTGCAGTCTTTGTTGCATTTTATTTAGTTTATTCTTTTAGATACATACTGTATGGCCCCATATACAGTACTTATTTACACAGTCATGACATCATAAGTATTTCATGAAATATAGTACCCTATGTACAGTAACTGTGTAGGTCACAAGATTTTTGAAACCTTGGATGATAAAATAATATAGAAAGCTGCTGTGATTTCTTGCCTTTTATGTACATGGTATGTTATATGTGTGTTGAGAACTAAGCTCAGATCTCAAGTATTTTGTAAAAAGTGTCTAAGCAGTGGTGGTACGATGGCATAGTACTTAGCACTGTGGCCTCACACCTACAGGGTCTATGTCCTGCCTATGGTCCCCGTGCTTAGAGGGTTCTCCGGTTTCCTCTCTCAGTCCAGACACATGCAGAATAGACTTATTGGTGTAACAAATTGCTTGTAGTGTGAATGCATGTGTGTGTGTGTGTGTGTGTGTGTGTGTGTGTGTGTGTGTGTGTGTGTGTGTGTGTGTGCTTAGCGATGTACCCTGTCCATGATGTACTCTGCTTTATGCATGAAGTCTCATAGGACAAGCTCCAGGCTTAAAATATATATTTGTCTTTAAACGCTCAGAAAAAACAAACATCCTAGCTGCAAATATTAAGCAAAGTTATTTTTAAATAGTTATTAAAGGGTTAACTATTAATTATTTGTTCAACTATTTTTTTTACAACAGCCACTACAAAGCCATTCTCAACTATATATATATATAGTATATGCCCTATTCCCTTACAATATTCAGAAGTGTTCCTATTGCCACAAGAACTCGTGCAACCACTCTGGGAGCCACTCATAGTCTATAAGTCAGCCCAAGTGAATGAACACTAAATTAAGAGCTCTCTAAATTTGTTACTGTGGATTTCTGATGAGTTACCTCCAGCAAAACTTGTCTGTTTTTTTTCTTGCCTCACTGTGATTTTGAAGGTAAACATTAATAGAAAAAAAGAGTGCAGGCCTTATCACATGTTCGTTCCTGTTATGTGTGCTTCTTTCATGATGTACTTTTCCTTCTTTCCCTGTCTCTAAATTATAAGACAAATTATTCTGCTCAAAGATCGAGTGCGTGCGAGACCCAAGAATAATAAGCCAACCTAATTATTGGCAATCTTAGCTCTCTCTCTCTCTCACTCTCTTTCTCCCTCTCTCTCTCTCTCACTCTTTCTTTCTCTCTCTCTCTCTCACTGCTAGACTGGGTAACACTGTGTTCGGCACGGGATAGCAGCTGTCTCTTGGCCATTAGCATTTCAAATGAGCTCGGTAAGCCTCAACTCGGTTATCAGGGGCCATAGCTTGTTCTGACGATGACTCTGGTCCACTCATTCAAGTGAACCACAAAGCAATGAATAGAAATGCATAGCTGTATCCACAGCAGTGTCATTTATTAATATATAGCCCTATTTGTAGGGTTCCCATGTCTAAAAGGACGCCTCAGTTCAAGATGCTTGACCATCTTCTTGTTGTTCTCCATGTAAGCACAGACCTTCTATGTTGGGTATGTCTGGGGCCTTTTAATGCCTTGGGTACAATTCTACAGCATGGAACAGTTAGATGTAGTATCTCATGGATGAGATGGCTCAGCTGCAATACTTATCAACTCTTCAGGAAGACCATCTGCTCCCAAAGAGAAATGAACAGACCTCCGCAGCCAGGGCAAAGAGATCTACAGGTGATTGTTCACCAAACCCTCTCTAAGCACTATTGTCATGGTAACCAGTACTTCAGATCGACAGAGGGCAAGCATGCATGCATGCGCGCACACACACACACGCACACACACACACACACACACACACACACACACACACACACCTTTGGCGTGCTATCCTTTAATTGACATAATTATTAATGCGGATATTTAATGCTCTGCCCTTATCATAAACTCATTATAGAGAAAAAAAAACAGAAAATATTTTTTAATAAAAGGTACAGATTTGTTACACCCCCTCTGTGACAATCAGGTATACAAAATAATTCAAACATGACTGTCAAATACAGTTGAAAATGTACTGTTTTATTCTTTATTTCATATAATATACATTGGTTATTATAATGCACCTAGTGTGTCCATGATAGTGTGGAGTACATAATTTATGAGTTTAATAGAATGAAGCTACACCAAAGGCATAAGAGAACCTGATTTATTGCAACACTTTGCCTTACAAAAGTGCATGCATTAATGAAGTTCTTGACCTTAAATTACATTTATAATATTTTCCAATCAAACTCGACTGACTTATGAGATGACATGCAGTGAAAAGCGTTTAATTGTGCCCTAAATATATTGAAGAGGTACATAAGAAATGCATGAAAGGATGTGGGGTTTAAAACACCTCAGAGTCCATATTCTCACTGAGTCTTGGACATCCAGACTTCCCAATAAAGGCAGTAACCAACGATGCTATTCAATTTTTACTCTTGCTTCTTTGTCATATTTGAAAAAGGGGGAGAGAGCAAAAAAAGGAAGAACTTTTCAGGCATCTTGAGGACTGTTGTGTCGTTTTTCATTGCTTCAGCGCTGTATTCCCACTGCTGCCTCACTGTGTGTGCATGCGTGTATGTGTGTGTGCTGTGCAGCAGGCTTTGTGCTGTCCCACAAAGAACAGGAAACTAGTGGGTGGAAGAGACTATTTTGAGGTCAGTTCCTTCAGTCCAGCTCTTCATCAGCTGCATGATGGATTAGTAGATAGAGAAACAGGTTCCTGAATCATGCTGTATTATCTGCTATAATACAATACTAGAATCGTCAAAAAAAAATTGGTGTTAGGAGAATGAAGCTCGATTCAGTCTGTTTTACAATTAAGGAATTAAGTTGTTTATTTATTGACTTCCTTTACATACTTCAGTCCGAATCAAGTCGTGAAAGGTTTGATAATTAACTGATGATGTGAATGAAACAGGGAGAGCAGGAAAAGTGCTAAGCTATGCTTCACGATTGATTTACAAATTGGAGTGTACGGAACCTGATTAAAGGGTGATGATGTTTATCATTTAATCATGACATTTGTAATTTTAATGTGCAATATAATTTGTGTGACAACTGAATGACAAAAGGATTGTGATGATCTGCCATCACTCTTGACTCCTGAGTCTTCCAGGGTTTACTGATGTGGTATGTGTGGGTTTTTTTTTTGTTTTGTTTTGTTTTTTTATTACCATGGCACAAATGGGTTGTGGGAAGGAGTCTAAACATGGCAGGGTAAGGCTGGTGACTCCGGTTGACTCCTTTAAAGACCATTAGTTTCCCCACTCCTGCTAATGGGGACACATGTAACTGGATTATGACAGATACTGGGGGGTACCTCGGTTTCGATGGGGTTTTGAAGGGGGGGGGGGTCAATGTAGGACACATGGGAAGCTTCAACACTCCCGCCCCTCCCTTGTATGCCCTGCTTTTGCCCTAGCCTGAGAACATCCCACTCAATCACATCCCTCTGACACACTCAGCCACAGCAAGCCATTCAGGGCTTCCACAGCTCCCAGGACCACATCGGCCATTCCCACAGCCTGCTCCAGAGAAACGCCCTCCACTGCAACCCAGGTCACCCTCACAGCTTTGAGAGCATCCATTCTTAGGAGCATTTGTGGTTTTTCATTGCATTTGGAGTTGAGTCCAGCCCTGCTCACTTGGACACAAATTACAAGCAGGAAATCTCTCTCTTTTCTTTTGGCATTTATGATGATGCAGGTTGAGAAAATGAGGAGTTATACAGTAAGGCTGGAGGCAGTACAGACAATGTCTGGTCCTCCCCTCTGTGCGTGTCTCTCTCTTCTCAGCCAAATTCCTCCACTTTGCCCAAGACACCCAGTCAATTAATAAGACATCGTCTCCTCCCCTTTGCAGCCCCTGCACAAGAGGCCACCCAAGAGCCAGCAGCCCTCACTAAAGCGGCTCCGATGGTGGGCTGCTGGAATGCTGAGCGCTTTGGGAACATGCACTAAGAGGGAAAAGAATAGAAAAAGCCCCATCATCGAACGATGGGGCAGCCGGTCAATTCTGGAGCACAATAGGAAATGTGGCCGAGTGTAGAATTCCACAGTTTCCCGCCTTATCCCTGACTCTAATTCTGAACTCATTTACTATGTATGCTCTGAAATGTTGTATATTCTACATTCATTCTCATCGTGCAGTACTTTTAATATACATATATTAAATTATATATATAATGTTCTAATTGGCAAGGTGAACACTATAACTTCCAGTAAGATGTATAAATTATTGTTAAAACAGTTATTTAATTTACACAAAATCAGGTAGGGGTTAGGAATTAAAATTATTTTAGATTTATCTTCCAATTAATGATTTCAAGTAACTTTTAAAAAAGCGTACCCTAATTAATATATATTATACAATATCCACATACTGAAAAAAACTAAATGTGCTAACTTCTGCAAAGAATTAGCACAGAATATCTTTTTTTTTTTTTAAGGAAAATTTTTGTTAGTTATATGTACAGATTAGAACAACAATTACACATTACAAATAACATAGATCATTAAAAGGTTATAAAAAATCAGAATCCCAAGTGAACGCAGAATAAAGAAATAATCAGAGTAAACTGCAGTAAATGTATATATTTTTTATTCCATTTAACAAATGTTTCATAATCATAACATTCATTCGAAACTTTAACAAGAGCCCTCAAGGACTCTTTTTCATACACAGACATATACCTCAAACCACAAAACTATTAATAAGACAAGAGAACAAACAGAGTGCATTCTCACTTTGGAGAAGTGGAGTTGATTCAACTCAGAATCTTGAACAGTCATGCAAAACAATCAAATTTATATCCCTAGTTTCCTAAAACACAAAATATCTTTTGCTCTGATCGTTATATTGTATGTATTTTATTTTATAATCATATTTCATATTGGGAAAACAAACTAGAAGACACCTAAAGGAAAATGGCTTGGCTTTACCAAAATATATACACCCTTAAGACCATAATTATAATCTTACTGTGTGTGTCTTTTTTTTCAATCCTATAACAATCTACCAACGAAATTAAACAAGTTATAAGAATAATGTTTATATATCCAGGCCAGCTAGAAAACTACAATTAATTGTTTCAGTTTTTATGAATACATTTATCAAATTAGTTTTTTCAAGTACAGAGCATTTTTGTTCTGTGCAGAATGAACAAACCACTGGTGCTGCTCTGTGAGCACTGGCAGAACTCCCAGGGCAACTAGGCCCTCAAAGGATGCTTTAGACTGAAATGTATGTAGATACTGCCCCTCGGTGGCAGCCTTTGATTGTACATTTGGCTGTTAAACAGCATCAGGTACCTTGAATTTTTAATTTTTTTGTCTTTGCATCCAACACCTCATTGATGCTTTCTTTAATGATTAAATCTAGTGTAGCATTAAAAAGTATAGTAGAAGAAGAAAACATATATATATATATATATATAAATAAAATGTGTGCATGTGGTAAACGTAGACTAAGGTTGTTGTTTTTTTATCTGAACGGCGGTCACAGTGATCTGTAAATATGAATGTTTCATGCCGTTTATTCATTACTGATATGCTGAACCATCCTTGCAATTGCAACATTAGTCCATATAAAATGATGGCATGGACTAGTACTGCATGCTGGACATTTCTGCTAGAGGGAAGCACATTTCTATACTGACCAGCCATAACACTAGCTAAGGTGAACCCACAGTACCCCATTGCCAGACACCACACCACACCCCCAGAGGTCACGGAATCCATATTTGAGGGATCAGAGGTGTTTTGGTATCACAAGAAAAACCTAAAATCTAGGTCATTTTAAATATGAATGTTTTCAATGTTATGGCTGATCGGTGTATATAGTGTACATATTCTGTACATACTACAGTACATACAGTGCATCTCAATAAAAGTGATTTAATTCTGCAATTTAATTAAAAAAGTCAAACTCCATATATTCAAGATTCATTGCATATGAAGTATCTAAGTCTTTGTTTATTTATTTTTATTTATTACAGCTTGCAGCTCCTGAAAATCAAAAATCCAGGAACTCAAAATACGAAAACATTTAATTTGAGTAAATGATTGAATACAGTGTATTTATCTCTGTCTAGTTCAGTACACACAATCACAATCATGGGGAAGACTGCTGACTTGAAAGATCCCAAGACGATCATCAACACCCTCCATGAGTAGGGTAAGCAACAGAAGGTCATCTCTTAAAGGGCTTGCTGGTCGCTGAGAGGTGTGTAAAAACATAGTAAGTGGGAAAGTGGGAAAGTGACTGGAAGGGACAAGTGTGGTAGGAAAAGGTGCACAAGCAACAGAAATGACCACAGGCTTAAGTAGATTGTTAAGCAAAGGCAAATCAAAACCTGGGAGAGCTTCTTAATCAGTAGAGTGAGACAGAAGTGCAAGACAGTGCATCAAGAGCCACCATGTACAAACCTCTACAGGAAATGGGCTACGACTGTTGCAATCCTTGTATCATGCCACTCCTGAACCAGAGACAATGTGAGAATCATTTTACCTTGGCAAAAAAGGAGGAAAAGGTCTGGACTGTTGCTTAGTGGTCCAAAGTCCTCTTTTCAGCTGAAAGTAAATTTTAAATGGAAATCAAAGTCCCAGAGTTTGGAGGGAGAGAGGCACAGAGGCACAGATTACAAAAAGATTGGATCTTGGTCAGTGATGATTTGGGGATATGCTGGTGTTGGTCCACTTTTTTAAATTTTAGAACACTTCATGCGTTTGTCTGTTGAGAAGCTTTATGTAGAAATTGATTTCCTTTTTCAGCAGGATTTATCACCCGCCAGCAACAGCAAAACTACCACTAACTAGTTCACTGACTGATATTACTCATCCAAGCCTGCTGCATTGATGCAGTAATTTGTGCTAAAGAAGTCCCGCTGGGTGCAAAGTTCTCTAAAGTAAATTATTTATGGATTGATCTGAGGTTCTGGATTTTTGATTTGCATGAGCTGTAAGTCATAATCGTAAGGAATCTGGAATATTTAAGTTTCATTGTTTAAATTAAATGACAAAAACTGCACTTTATATATATATATATATGATATATATATATATATATATATATATATATATATATATATATATATATATAATATATATATATATATATATATATATTTTTTTTTTTAAACTACCGTTCAAAAGTTTTAGATGACTTTCTAACTCCATGATCGTTCCTGATTTTTATTTCTTTCCACATTGTAAAGGAATGCTGAAGGCGTACAAAAAACGCATTAATCTCATTTGAACAGTTGATATTGAGATGTGTCTGCTACTTCTGCTCTGTAAAGACTTCATAATGCCTCTAACCTGTAATTGGTCATTTTTCAGACTGATAACTCTAAATGAACTTCTCGTCTGCAGCAGAGGTAGGTTTTGGTCTCGCCCTCCTGGGACGGCCTTCATGAGAGCCAGTTTCATTATGGTGCTTGACGGATTTTGCAAATGCACTTGACAATACTGTTCTTGCAAGAACTATTAAAGAAAAACTGACCTCGGTGTCTTAAAATAACAACCAACTGTTGTTTTTGTTACACAATTACCTAATTCCATATGTTATTTTATAGCTTTGAAGTATTGTTGTAGAATGTAGAAAATAAATCACTAAACAAAAAAAGAAATTTGCAAGTGACCCCAAACTTTTGAACAGTAGTGTATATTGTTTATATATCGTTTTTTTTGCTTCACTGATGGTAAACAATGGTCTTAAAAGGTATAAAGAAATGTAAAGCTATTGTGGTAATAGCTACGGTAAAGTTTTTTTCTTTTTTGAAGCTACAGTAAGGATTTGCTTTGAGCCCCACAGCTACAGATCAAAGCTTTGGCAGAAAAAAAGTCAATAGATAAAAGACATAGGCCTATAATGAAAATCAATGAATATTTTTTTACTTTGATATTGAGGAGCGTTCCTCGTCCAGCTAGAGCAAAAATGTTTCCCAATAGTACAGAAAGCTGAAGATTTTTTTCAAGATGCAGAAGTTAAGCTCCCAGGGTCAGAGACTGCCCGTCTTAACACAGTGTGCTGGTGTTAGTTATATCAATGTTAAAAGTTCCTCATGGTCACTTTTTTTTTTTTTTTACCAGTCAGAATTCTTGTTTAAAACTGTTGCTAAATCAGATAAAAGGGAAGACACTGCAACATCTTCCAAAGATCCTTTCAAACCTAAATGTCCCTTTAAGGGTTATATGAGGTAAAATCCTGCTCCCCTGCCAGTTCCAATTATAACAATTCATAGAAAAAGACCACACACTTCTTTTTAAAGCACAACATTTTTCTACTGAACACAACATTACAAAACAACCCCAGATTACTAAACAGTAGAAATTCAGAATAGGTGTCCTACAGCCAACCTCCTCTTAAAATCACATTACGCAGCCTATGTTGTGTGAGATATCGTTCATAAGGGATATGTCGAAGCTCAAATCATCATGGAGAAATGCTCCACCACCGTGAGCAGATGAAAGACTAGGCCGCCAGTCTGACCGCTGGCTGCACACAGAGATATGTACTCACACTGGACCCTCTGCTACAATAGCAGAAAAAAGGGCCACACAATTAACCAGCTCCTGAGAGCATTAAAGTAGGCCAACAATAACTTGTGATGAAGGAGTGCTCAGATCAAAGGAATGGGCTCTTTTCAAGAGCATGCTGTTACGATATGTGTTCTCTCTACCTCAGAAAATGGTAAAAGATACTCTCTAGAATATACATGAAACCCCTCACACAGCCAGCCAGCGTAGAGAGCTCTTTAGAACTCTGAAAATCTGCTGCTGGTATTGGCTGACGCAAAACACAAGTGCTTTAGAGATCAATGAAACGATAGAACAGAGTGCTGACCTATCTGCCCGAATCAGAAACATAGGTCTCGCCTTGGAGTCTGAATAGCTCTGGCGCATATTCATCAAAGCCAAATTCTCAGCCTCTTCCTAATGCTGTAAAGCGATGACCCTGTTTTTCCCTCTCTCTGTGTGTTCCCGTGCACCTGTCTTACTTCCCTTGTACTAGGATGCTGACCTGGGCTGCTTAATCTCCCAGAGGACAAACAGCACCATGGTAAAGCAACTAATAAGGGCGCCACCCCCCCTGAGTGGAATTCAATGTAGGACACAGTCTCTCTCTTTCCTGTTCTATTAATATATCAAAACAAAAAGGGCAGAGCAGGAATGAGGGAGCTGTGGGGGTTTGGCACAAAGTGGAGATGGAAAAAACAGCCACGTGCAGGTCTTTGATACTGGAAAGTGAGCTGAGCTCAGGACGCTCTTATTGCTCATCTGTTGGTCTGTCACGTAGGCAGAAGCAGGAGCACCAGTTTATCTGTATGTATGTTTCTGTGTGTGTGTGTCTACTCTATACCGTATATAAGCCCTCAGTGTTTCAGTTCGTGGATGTCTCCACTTGTTTCAATTAAAGGTAAAGAGGTAATGGATATGTGAGGCTGTCAATACGTAGGCTTGTTGGCTTTAAAGATGTCTTAAGAGGCATGATGTGTGTGTGTGTATGTGTGCGTGTGTGTTTTTTGCTCACGTTATTTATAATGCATAATGGTCCCTATCAGACAAGGGAAACTATTAATAAGACAAAGTCATGCTAAAGAAAGAAAGAAATGCGGCTTGTTTTGCATAGCAGGTCAACTGCAACGTTGAGTCTAGTGCTTATCAGTTGAAAGCCTTTGTAGTGCTTCCAATAGTAAAAGAGAAAATGCTAATACATCTAGCATTTTATACCGACAGTCCTTTAAGTTCATGGCATGCTGATTTTAAATTTTAACAACAGAATCTATTATAACAGGTCACATTAAACATTGGTTAATTCACCACCGAGTGTCTTGTACAGAAAATACAGAAAAATGTTCATACATCTGTACAAAGACATAATATCATGAGGCAACTGGGCCTAACCTTGACACATACACTACCATGCTACTACCATTCGTTCTGCTTACTACTTAGGACTCTACTCTGCTAATTTGTCATTACGTAGTAATTAGCACATGAAAAACATATTTATAGAGATGCAGGAGCATCTTTCTGTTCTTTAGTTAAATATGTGGAAGATAAATCTCTTTATATAAACTCCTGCTTAATCCTGGCTAGCAGTTAAAAACTCTCAGAATAAAATCTATCACCAACTAAAATCCTACTCTCTCAAAATAAATCCATCACAGGTGGAATTATGGAAACTGGTTCTTATATATATATTTTTTTAACATTTATATTCACATACTGTAGAAAAAAATAATAATTTCTACTCGCAATTTAACCTAATCTACTGCCTAATATAATAAATCTAAATCTGTAATATGATTTCCTTGACAAGTTAAAAATGTCAGAATACCCGCAAACAAATATCTGCTACTTCACCATAAATCTCAGATCAGACGAAGTCTGCTCAAAATCAAACACCGGTCTGGTATCACACTATGACCGATGTAGTCACTGATAGCACACTTCACAAATCAATTCACAAGAACATTGACCATAAACAACAGACTTGACCACAGGGCCATAAGAATAATTTAACATATGAACAATAAAGCTTATTTCTTAGAATTAAGAAAAGATCCCTTTTTTTCCTTTTTTTTTTTTTGGCCTAAAGCGATGAGACAGCACAGTTACTGGAGCATTCGTTCCAGTTAATGCATGATGCCATGCTTCTCTGAGTCACATTCAGCTTGGACTAATCCAGAAATCAGAGGATCATAAAGGGATCAAGCCTTTCTTTTCTTTTTCTTCACACACTCCCTACACTGTACTACCTTGCTCCTATTGCTAGTGAAGGGCTTGGGTGATTTCGGTTCCGGCGCTGCCACTTGCATGCTCTGCACCAGTGATAAAGGGAGACCTGGCTAATGTAGAGGAACACAGACAGAGAGAACAAGACAGCTCACTCTGAGAAGCTGAAAGCAGGTTGTGGATCACTCTGGGAAGGCTCGTCGTCATCAGGGCCCAGGGTAAGTGGTGTGCTGACAGACAGCTGGAGAGGAGTCTTCTCCTGAGACTGTGAGGAAGACGAGGATGAGTGTGTGCTCTCACTGGAGCTGCTGCGTGTCTCGGTGCCTGTACTGGTCTTTTTCATCTTCCTGCGCTTGGCTAGAGGAGCTTTATCCACCGTCTGCAGTCGGAAACCCTCCCGCTTACACTTGTTGAAGGCCTAGGAGAAAACACAGTGCTTCTTCACATTAGTGGTAGGCGAAACTAATAGAAATTATACAAGCTAAACATTTGTTCAAGTTTACAGATCAGCTTGTGCTAACCAGGATTAAGGAGTTAGTTGAGAAACCCCAGATCATAACACTGCCCCAGAGGCTTGTACTGTATACTGGACATTATGTATGATGGATGCATCGCTTCATGAGACCCTGATGAGCCCATCCTGTCATACATGGTTGGAAAAACAGACACACTAGCGACCTACTGTATATGTGCTATTGTTAAGAGCTACAGTCATTGGTTTCGTAGTGCTTGGGTACAACAACACACCTGCTCAATGAAGATTGATATATGCATTCGTTTGCATTCACTGCTGAGAATGAGAGAAGCCAATGTGTGTGTTTATTTCACAACAACGTTTTTTTTTTTTTTTTATAAAAATATCCATAAAAGAATCCCACAAAATTGCTGAATAGCTTATCTATGCTTTGGTTCCACTAACCATGACCCTTCTTCATCTATTTCACTCACATTGAAGGTGGCTTTAACACAGGTGTTTACAGAGGCGGTAGACACGCCCAGAATGTCAGGCGTCATGAGGGGGTTGGACGAGAGCTGGCTGTCGTCCTGCAGCCACATGTTATAGCGCAGCTCGCACATCTTTATCCTCTTGTTAGGGTCTACTGTCAGGAGCTCTGTTCACATTCCACAAACACACACAAGCACATACCATTGATTTATTAGAAACATACACCCCATTCATTCATCGCTGCTACTGTACATTTAGCTCTCAGCACACCAATCTCACCCTGAATGAGCTCCTTGGCCTGCGGGGATACACTCCTCCAAGCCTCGCCCTGGAAAGAGAAGTCTCCTTGTTTGATTTTCTTCATTATCTCTTCTGCACTTGTGTGTATGAGGCTCTTCTCCTGACACTGAAAGGGGACCTGGCCAGATAACATGGTGTACTGCAAGACAACATAAAAAAAACACACACACACAACAACATAGCACAGAACAAACGATTTAGATATTCTGATGACAGAAGGTCTGTTGTTCCAAAAATGTTATAGATCTACTGTAGATCTAAAAATGTAGCTGTTAAGATGTTATCACGTCAGATGAAAATAATCAGTAGGCAGAAACAGAGTTCTAAGAAAACGAGTATGATTCAGCTCCAACAATGCTGTTACTATTTACATGCCAGCATTGTTCAAGCTAAAGTGCATATGAAAACAGTCAGGCGTGTCGGGTTGGAGCTAATGGGACATTTGTACAGTACACAGCTCTCATCTGTCAACTTTAGACACAAAAGAAGCCTGATTATATGGTGAGTGGCGAGATCCTGCAGCCATGAGAGAGATAGGATGATTGTGCGAGAGAGTGTAAGACTCGAGGATTTTCCAATATTGTCCATCAGTATGCGTGTTTTCTACTCTTTGCTTTTAACTAGCCGGCTACTGTTATTGTCTACTGTAAATACCATATGCAACACCTTGAATTCGAATTAAATACAAATTACTCTTTGATAATACGCAAAAAAAGTCAAACGTAAATACGAATTACTCTTTGATAATACGCACCATGAAGAACGATGGGCCACAACACACGTTACAAAATGTTGTTCCAGATTTTAGCCAAATTACAAAATGTTATATATAGCAGCTTAAAAAAAAGGTTTCACTTCCTCTTTATTTGGCATCCTTTTGTCATGCTTCTGCTTAAAATGAAAAAGACTCAGATACACAACTGTGTGTGTGTGTGAGCACTTTATCTTTCACTCTCACATTCAGCGCTGCAGGGTCTCTTACAGCCTGTCTGAAAGCATGTCATCAAGTGCGACCCAATGCACTACCCTGCTTACCCCCTCAGGTGGCAAAGAGTAAGGGCTAACTCTCAGACAAACATGCATACACAGAGAAAGCAACAAAAAAAAAAAGAGAGAGAGGGAGAGAGATTTCATCCTTTGCATCCTTTCTATATTATGCAGTGAAAGATAAGTTCATGTTAGGTTAAAATTCCAACCATAAGGTAAGATTGATGACTTCAATCAAATCCATGGGCATTTTCAGTATCTTTACTTTCAGGATGGATTCAGTATCTGTTTTCTCCGTGTGCATGCACACAAACCTACATTTCCACCCTTCTGCTTTTTGATTCCTTTGTGTTCTGCTTTTATGCCAATGACATGCATTTTTATTTTTATTATTATTATTATTATTATGCTAATTAGCATTAATTCAGCTAATACCTATGTTCCATCATAGCCTTCAACTAGTGTAATATGGCCTTTATTATACACATAGAAAACTATGTTTAAACTCATATACATCATGTTGAATTAAAGCTGATCCAGAGATGAGTGAACCAGGAAGTAAGACAAACCATCACTTTTTTTTTTCCCTCCAAATATTTTCAGTAGTGTGATGACGGAAGGAAACATTGACAAACCTGAGACTTCCTACTTACACAACAACTTTTTCACTCAAAGAACTGAAAAGCAGTGATGCCTGACCTGAGTGGAATTTAAAATTGAATCTGTGAAACATTTACAGGCATAGAAATAGGAATTCCGGACTGGAAATTCCAACACTCTACCTGAACCTCCAATAAGCAACTGGACTCCATATTAACTTAAGGACATCATCTGTTATACTGAACTACTGAACTAGCCGCCTAACACACGGTGTGACTACACACCAATCCCTGCTTTCTGTTATCACCCAAATGAGGGTGGGTTCTTCGTCTGGTTCCTCTCAAAATGTGTTTTCCTCAAAAGTCAACCATCATCTGGAAAATTGATGCTTACAGTTAACCTGGGATTATCAAAGGCCAGTATTGGAAAATTCAAATTCAAAATCAACAGTACTTGTTACAGAGAGAAGCTTATTAAAGAGTTGAAGCCTAAACTTTAGATTAAACACGGAGGACTGTGATCCAAATGCGTTGTGATCTTGCACTTCTGCACACTTCTGCCCACTTCTGCCCACTTCTGCACACTTCTGCACACTTCTGCACACTTCTGCACACTTCTGCACACTTCTGCACACTTCTGCCCACACTGTCGACACCTTTGTTTTGAGGTGTTAAAGCTCAATCGGCCAAAAAATGATGAATTTGTCTCTTCTAAAAGTTCATTAAAATACATTCTATAGCCAGTGGGCGGATAATTTTTGACTCATCGTCGAAATGCAGTATTGTTTAGTAATATTCAAGACACAGGGACACATATACACCAGACATTAAGCAATAATCTTAAACTAACATTAAAGTAATCTAAAGGGATTGTTGTTTTACAAAGTAATTCATACTGTATAAGCTTTGATGTGGTTAAGTTTTCAGGATTAAGAGAGATTTACTGAACATTTATGGAAGGAGTGTTGGGTGAAAGTGCTCTTAGTCTTGGATACGCATAGAGATTTCTGAGTTTGACAGTAAAACAACTGGGTGTACCTGTGTAGAAGTGCGAGAGAGAGAGAGAAACAGAGAGAGAGAGAGAGAGATCTAATTAATTGTATCTAGAGAAACTGATAAGAGAATGGCTACAAATATAACACAAGAGAAGCTACGATGTCTCTTGGATGTTCCACATCATTCGATCTAACTACAAAGCACAAAATGGAGATGTGATCTTAGTTAATACATTTTACAAATTTTAAATATGTATATATATTTTTGGGTAACAGCACGGTCTGGACTGTGTTATAAGGATTATTAATAAATGGATAAATTACATTATCCCATCAATAAACAAGTAAAACTTTGAAATAAGCATAATTGTCAGCATAAAGTTTTCCAATTTTAGAACAAAGCTCCTTTCTGGAAGAAAAAAAAAACATGCGTGCTATACTCACCACTGGGAATTATTTGCTATTACTTTTCTAAGGAATCGAACTGACTGTTTTCCAACAATTCCGTGTTATTCAATCCGAGACAAGGTGGCCGTATTACCATGAATTTCGCACATGGCCCCAAGAAACTTATCTTAGACACGTTTGTCCGGGTCTCTTGAGCGCAATAAAATGAAAATACAATCCAGAAGAAATCTGTTGAAGATGAGTTTGGTACCCGTGCCGAATCACTTTGTCCCCTGACTCCTAACTCACACATTTTTGATCTGATCAGAAAATGAGACTCAGCATGTCGCAGGGCTTGAAAAAAACTTTACTGCATGGTTAAAATCATGTCGAACAAAAATAATTCACTCCATATACTTTCATGGGGTTTCAAGCATGGACGCACACAAAAAAATGCTTTTGGAACACTTTGCTCAATTTTTTAAATACATACATGAAATGTGATAGCCAATAAAATTAAAGCCTCCTCTCTCAAACAATTCAAGAAATCAAAGCTCCAGAACCTACGGTTCCTCTGTGCTAGATACATTCTCTGTGCCTGTGAGATTCCAATGCAGGGGTGTCTGCCCAAGCCACGCATACTCGATTCTCTCTCTCTCTCTCTCTCTCACACACACACACACACACACACACACACACACACACACACACACACACACACACACACACACACACACACAAACACACACACACACACACACACACACACACACAAACACACACACACACACACACACACATACCCTAATATAACAGACAGTTTACAGACTCATACCGACCCGTTTTCATCACCTGACCTGTCTTTTGATCAAGGAAAGCGGTGCGCTATTGTGGCCCTACTTCACAATTCCTCCAGGTATTGTATCTAATCAGGTACTAAAATCATATCCACCACAGTTTCAAACACAAAAACAATGGGTTGTCCTTACCAGTATGACCCCCAGACTCCAGAGGTCACATGACTCATCGTAGCCTCCATATTTGAGGATCTCAGGGGCAGCGTACTGTAGGGTGAAGCAGGGAGTCTTCAGAAGCTGGTTGTCAGGAGGCTTGAGCCGGGCAAAGCCAAAGTCGATGATTTTTATTTCTGAGTTCTCACTTTCATCAGTGAACAGAAGGTTCTGACAAGAAATCGGACAGATTCAAATTCAATACCACCATCGTTAACAATTCCCATTGATTCTGTCTCCATAAAACGTTGTAAAGTGGCCTACAGTGTAAAGTACTCTAAATATACAGTATATATTAGAGAGCAGCGTATTCAGTTCAGATTTTCAGTATGTAGGATTCTGCTGTGTACACTTCACCCTTTCGATACACACCCTTTTTTCAGTGAAAGGCATTTAGCAAAAGCTTTAAGATTCAATGGAGCGATAAATAAAAGTGTCATAAAGAGCCTAATCCCAAGAGATCTGGGCTCAGTTCACTGCGAACGGGACCCATTATGTGGGGAGTTGTCAAACATGTTCTCTCGATCGTGAAAGACCTTCCAGGGCAAATAGTGGAGCTGAGTGTTAAGTGGCGTGGCAGTAAAAGTTCAGCTGTACCTCTGGTTTAAGGTCTCGATGCACCACACCTACGTCGTGCATGTGGCTCACAGCGGACACCAGCCTCCGCATGATGCGGCTTGCCTCCGTCTCACTGAAGTGCTGCTTCCTCCGAATCCTCTCCAGGAGCTCTCCACCACGCAGTAGCTCTAGAACCAGATATGTATGCAGCTGCAAACAGAGGCGAGCGATTGTATGTGTACGAGAAGAGATGAAAAGCAGAAGGTAAATATTCCTTAAAACTTTAACCCAGGCCAAACAATATAAAAACAAAAATAAAAAAAATTAACTGATGGATGGCAGATTATTTTTTTTTATCTCAAGAATGGCATTGAATAACATCAAAGAAATATCAGGTATACACAAATATACATGAACTGGTGCTTACTGTACAGATCGAAGCAAATGGACAGCAGATGGACAAATAAAATGGACTACTTTTCAAAGGAAAAGGGTACGCTTAATACTCTTCATCTTACTCCAAGCTAACACAAGCCATAGGATAATAAAGTGCCTAAGTAGTATGTGAAGAGAGGATAATACATTTTTTAAAGCAAGTGAAATAGAAATGAGAAACTAATGTAGCTAGGAGGTTTTGCTTTGAATGTAGGGCAATAGGCATTCAAATACATTTGCCGTGCTCCACTTCCCCTGACTGAATAAGGCTGTAGGATGCCTAGAGCAGCTCCACTTCAGCCTCTCCATCTCATTATCTCCCTTGCACAGACACACACACACACACACATACACATAGTATACATATAGTCAATTGCCTACAGTACCTGATCATGGTAAATCTCGTGAAGCTTCACTATGTTGGGATGTCCATCACATAGCTTAAGAGCAGCGATCTCTTTCTGAGTCTGAGCCTCCATTCTTCACCAAAAAAGGAAACACACAAACGTTTATTTAAAACATAAACGCTCATTTAATGATGCACTTAAACCTAGACTTTTGAACCATGAATGCAGTGCAAAAATCTGACCTTGTATTTACATTCACAAGAATGCTCTAACCATGAATTACTTGTGTGGAAGTGAAATAGATGATCCTTTCATAAATCTTAGTATATGTATGTCATGTAACAAATAATGTCACATGAACCACACTAAATTAAAAATCTTTTATTAAGTTGAGATCTGTGATGTGAACTGATTACTTATAGTTAAATCCCAGTCTTAAATCCGATTGGTCAGAAGATGCCCTTTAATTTTCTCACACAGCGGCATGGCTCAGACAATAGTGCCAGCTGCAAGCCAAAGTACAGCTTTATATTAATGTGCACAATCTAATATGTTATGATTTCTATAGTAACAGCTAATGACAGATGATTTCACACTTGTTGGTTTCTTTATAACATGACCAGCTGTGTTTTTTTATGACAAAAAAATAGACTATTGTAAATAGACTGCTGTAATGTGCGAAATACAATAACTAATTAATTTTTGGCACATTCAACAAAAATTTATATTATAGTCATCAAATATCTTTGGTATTATAAGAATAAAAATTGTTAAGACATATTCTAAGAAATGAGGTGTTAATCTGGCTATCACGCTACCTTGTTTTTAAACATATTTAAACATCACACACTGGCGAGTTTTATTCTATATTGGGCTTCAAATTTCGTACACAGTCAATCATCGATTAATCATTAATAATTAACGATAACCAGATGCACATTTCCTCCTCATTTTCACTTTTATTTAAAAAGTTCTATCAGCATAATGAAGTGTTTCCCATACTCTGATTTATTAGTGGCAGTCTGAAACAGTATCAATACCATCCTCAACATGTTATATGTAATTTTCTATAATTTTTTTAAATTATTATTTAAAATGGGTAAAATCTAATTTAATCTTATTTAATGCAGACCATTGATTTGCTCGACCCTCACACACAAACACACAGACCTGTCTGTGAACAGCCCCGTCCCTCCATGCTCACACATCGACTGTGCACGCGAAGTGCTCAAGAATATACAACCAGGTTTCATGCTTTTAAATGTTCGCTCTACCTACAGTCATGTTGGAGTTTTGGAGTTTTTGTCTCTGAGAAAATAAAGATGTCGGAAAAGGAAGTGGATTGTAAAGCAGGCCAACTCAATCTGAGGTTCGTGAAATAAATTGCAGATTTAAATTGGTATATGGTTATATAGATAACCAGATGTTTGTGGTTTTTGAACATCCCATTCTAAATGTAGTCTCCCCTAATAGCATCCACTCTTCTTGTTTTATTAGGTTTTATTATCAGTGTTTTTACTTGGGTTGGTCATTTGGTTAATTTCTATTATTAATTTATATAAATTAAAGTATATTTGGTCACTTTTTAAAATATAATTATTTTCTTTATGTTTTCATCTTTCAGAGAAGACGATGCCATCTGCGTGATTAATTAGAGACTAATTTCTTCTCACTTTACTGCTTCTGTAACTGTATGTTCTGTTACTGTAAGAGACTGATAATCCCACATGCTCTGCAGAGAAATACACACACTCCTGCTTTAAACAGGCTGTGGTGAAGGGCAGAGAGACAGAGAGAGAGAGAGAGAGAGAGAGAGAGTCTCTCTAAAGATGCTGACATGGTGGACATTATCAGCACAAGCCCAGATCAGGTAGTGCTGGCTGATTTTCTCTATTAATTCAGTGAAGTTGAATTTATGTTTTAACATGATTTAAAAGAAAATTCCAATCCAGATTGTACATATGTACATTTGTTCATAAAGTTTATTTCTTTATTTATTAAAGAAATTTGATTTAAACGTTTAAACCAATAAAAAGGAAAAACTATCTTGATTTGATAAACGTTTCCTATAACCTGTGCTGCTTCAAATTACTGCATGGTCTGCAAAAAGGGGAACAATGATCAAAGCAATGTGTTTAAATATCACTTGAGGAATATGGAATTGGCAGAGGTTTGAAAACAGTTTTTAGTAAAATATTTACAAGTTTTTAGTAAAATATAATGCAGCGTTAAATCTTAATACACTTAATGCACCGGTTGGAATGACGTCATCTGCGTCCTCATCGACAGACATCAAAAGTGGAAAACTGGATGAGGCATCCCATAAGCACAGGTGCTGGAACATTTCCTTGAAAAACCTAATAAGATTAAGTGTTCTGACAAACAGTGCCTTCTTTATATACGCAAAATTATGTTTTTTATTTGACTTTGGAGAGATTTCCAGTAAAATGCCCTCTTTTGTGCCTGCCTGTTCTACCACCTACCACCAGAAGTACGGTATATCTCAGACCTGTAGGAAACAGAATTTTACAAGCTCTTCATACTGTATAAATACCTTTTACTGACAATCTTTACTGCGTATTTCTGCCCGCTCTTCTTGTGTGTGCACTCCCTGCAGATGGAGAAGCTTCCCTCCCCTAGTGCTGTTTGCTTCAGGTCCATCACATAGTTTATATAGAAAGGGGAGTCCTGAATAATTCACAAGACAAAATAATCACACATAGCACAGGACAGGTCCAAATACATAACCTTTCTCTATCATAGGACTTATGCAATACCAGTAACAAGAGTCGGCGCTTTATTACCTTCATCATGGCGCTACGTGCAACTGCAGTAGGTCCTGGTCTCTCCATTTCACCACACATCTGTACTGGGTCATCCATCACCACATTCCTCTTGAACAGGATAGAGGGAGCTATGAAGGAGTATCCCTGCACCAGACAGCACACATTCACACATACTGTACACAAAGCCAGGAGTGAGCAAACAAACAGAATGAGGCACATGTAGCATTCCAGGAAGCAGTGCTATAGCCATAATTATAATGTCTGCAAATACCTAGAGGCCATTAAAGTTTTCTTACAAGCATTCAACCTGTCAGCCATTGTATGCACACTATTTTTACAGTATGAAAACATACAAAGATAGAAACAACTTGTCTGTCAAGCTAATGACAAAAGTAAAGCCACCCCTTTTTGTAAAAAAAAAAAAAAAAAAAAAAGGCAAACCTGTTAGGGGTGTAACTAACAGATTCCGTCCAGATGCCAAATAAGTACAAGCTGTGAAAAACATGTCCTCAGGGAGAGAAAAAAAACCCTCAACCCTCTTGCTTTTCTCTTCCGTGGTGTCGAGCAGCTTGAGTTAGAAAGTCACATTTGTTGTCCATCTGCAGTAAGTACATCATGTATGGTGTTTAGCCTGCATAAAAGCCCCAGTCAGCAGTGGCCCCCTCACACACACTGAGCCTGCAGCTGTGGGTGCGACACTGGGTGGAGGAGTGGATGGATGGACGGAAGGATGGAGGGATGAATAGACGAAATGCTCTTAATTGCCAAGCCGAGCTGTTTGATTGCTCTGCTTTTCAAATCGTATCACGGCCCTCTAATGCAACTTAATTTGGTTTTGTGAAGGGTTTGGAAGGCGGGGGAGCGGGTTGAGGGCTGAGACGAGACGCACGAGTTTAAAGTTATCACTGCAGACGCAATCGTAGCAACGCCAGCAAATTACGAAGGACCAGAATTCCACAGTACATGAAAGGGGAGCGTTTAAAAAAAAAGCCAAGCTGAAGTTAGTAATCAAAGGTTGAAGGAGTAATTGAGGCAGGCATGGTTATTCTAGCAGACGCCAACCTTTCATTGCATGACAGTGTCGTTAATGGAGCTATTGATCCTGCAGAGTGGAGCATCCAGAAGGCAATCATAGATACGATTTCATTCAATGGCGCCGACATCAGCTGGCATCATGTTATAGGCAACATTATGGTTCAAGTCGCATCAAAAATAGTCATTCACATCTGATACTTAAATCCATCTCCACATCAGCATAATTACATGTCTCTAAACAGCCCTTCTGCTCGTTTCAATACCAACACAGCCAGCCAGGCTTACATTATTTACACAATCATTATAGAATGTCAAATATCGCTCTTTACTTTCACCCAAAGGCAAATAGTGGGTCAACTTCACCGCCACAGAAACTAACCCAATGTCCTTTCTTGTCTAAAAATCAGTTCAGGTTTGTATCTATAAACGTACTTAGCATTCTGAAGTAATACCTAATTATAAATATATACTGCACAAAAAGCATAGACCTACTTTTAAATAAAATTTTTAAAAAATAACATTTTTGTGTTCCTAAGAAGTCAGGCTCTTCGACCCTCACCTGGAAAATGCGGTCGCAGCTCTGAGGCAGTGCAGCAGGGGAGTAAGTAGGATCCATCTCCGTGAACTCTTCTGCAAAGTTACTCACGTCTAGTTCATCCCGGATGACCGGCTTAAAGGGAGCTGGCACCTTCTTAGCAGCCAGATCCTCCCAGATTATTTTCTGAATGAGACCAAAGTAGTTATTTTCAGTCACTACAGGCTTGTATTTTAAACAATGCTTTTCTTTTAGTCAAGAACTTTTAGATAATTATCATTTTGAATATAAAATAGGATTTTCCTGCCTGGTAAAACGGATGGCTTTTTACATTCTGAGCACCCGAGGGCCCCGAGCCTAGCCTTTTCTTTGGGTCTTTAATGAGGAGTCGTTGAATGATGTCTTTGGCCAGGGGCCCCATGTCTTTGGGGTATGGAGGATCCTTCTTCAGAATTCTCCTGTGATGTAAGAAGGAAAGAATAAAATCTAATAATATAAGGTGCCATACTTTCTTTTGGTTATCAGTGACCCAAGATCTAGACAAGTATTGTACTTTCTTGGAAAGCCAGCATACTTTAGGATCTGATTGTGCAGCACACAATCAGAAATATTATCACAATAGTATACGTTCAAATCTCAAACTTTTTGAAAAAGTCAGTATATTGGAAAATGGAGTAAGAAAAGTCCCGTAGTGCTTTCAGACCTACATTTTAGTACATAAAAGTCTTCTACTGGGATGTTTTTTTTTTGTCCTTGGTATTTTAGGCCATAATTCTCCCTTTATTCATGACATTATTAGTTAGAACATCTCATATAATAAACATCCACAAAAAACTACTGTGGTACGACATTTCAGAGCCGAATGGTTCTAAATTACGTGTGTGTTGTTTCACTATAAGTCCCAATCAATAACAGAGGCAGTTCACTCTATATAAAAACTGTAGAGTGAGCAAAAAACAAAACCCGCTACAAATGTATGATATATCAAACCACATTATCAAAATGAGACTTCCTATTTATCTCAACATCACTAGTTTCATCTTTTCCTCTCAAACTAAGCAGCAGTGATGTTCAAAAAGCAATGTGAAGTAATGTCCCGTATCAATAATGTTGGGCTCTAAGCGTACAAAAAAACTGCACTACTAGTACTACTACTAATGACCCATAGAAACACACAATGTAAAATGTACTTACTTGGCTATATCAGAGTGGGAGTTCTCATCACCATCCACAGTGAACGGAGAGCCACCAGTCATGAGCTCGTACATCAGCACCCCCAGACTCCACCAGTCCACTGCCTGCAGAGAAGAGCTATCTTTTATATCTGATGTATAGATATATTTCTTGTATGATCCATGTTTACATACACAACCTGCTTTGAAGTGTTTAATCTGATGGAAATATAACAGAAAAATTATAATGAGAAATCATTTTCTTCAACTTTGAGGGGTCCAGTATTCTGTTTTATGATTGGTTACAGGAATTCAGTCTCATCAATGATTGGTTAGATGTAAAGTAGAGATCCACTCAATCCTCTTCCTCAGTCAGTGACCAAGTGGACAATGGTACAACGCAAAGACTCGTAGGACATAGTTGTTCTCCCTGAGTTTATCAATCAGAAATGTAAACTTTAAAAAATACAAAATTTCCTTCCCAAAAACGAATTAAGAAAGAAATGATCGGATCGAGTGTTTACCTGGCTAATATGGAACTATTGAACTACAGTAGTACAGACCAACGCTCTTGTTCCAATAGAAAAGTCCTTCAACTTCAATCATGCATTTTTATTGCACTTGGACTATTAATCCCATTATTAGTGGAATATTATGGTTCATCTGAACACTTTATGTGGCTGAACTAAAGTCATGCAAAAACCCAATGGACAGTACTGTACCTTGTCATGTCCAGATTCTCCACCTTCTACAATCTCAGGGGCCATGTATTCAATTGTTCCACACACCGAGTAAGCCCTCTCTACCTACAAAGCAAGAAGTGGAGAAACAATTTCATGTTTCAGGCAAAGAGAGTACATGTAATGTAGAGTACATGCTTCTGCGGCACCGCAACCACAATATTAACATGTTTATGAAATAAAAATTAAACTGAAGCTAAAGGTATGTCTTGTAACTGGTATGCTTAGGTCAACTATGGGTTAAGAATGCATGTTTCACAAGAGCAATGCACACTAGGGCCTGCATGTACACATCTGGGTGGAGAGTAATGATCTATGAGCAGCGCAAAATGCTGCTTTCTTGGAAGCTGCGGTTAAGAGACACTACTATATCAATGTTCTCTATATGTAAGATAAAAGAATAAATTATAAAATAAATAAAGATTATTTAAAGAAATATTTAAATTCATATTTGTTTGGTTTTTTTGCTTAGAGGAACAACGTAAGTGTATGATTGGCCATTACCTCATCAAATTCTTTGCTAAGTCCAAAGTCTGTCAGGACAATGTGACCATTTGAGTCCAGAAGAATGTTCTCCAGTTTGAGGTCTCTGTAGACAATCCCTAGCTTAAAAATAGAAACAGCCATACACATTTTTTCTTTATACTTTTTTTGTGAGCAGATAGACTCTGTGTAAAATGTGTAAAAATTCTCGTCTTGTTGTTTTTGTTTTGTCGTGTAATCCTGTTTTTTAGAAATGAGCCCAGATGAAGTTTTAAGCTTTAACATTGATTTGGGTGACGAGCTGTAAATACTGTATGTGTGCTATAACCACACATTTGTTTTTTGTAAGCTCAAGCTAGAACGTGCCCTAGGTGAGGTTTTTTTTTTTCCCATGAAATTGCAGCTGTGCAGGGAATCAACATGAGGCAAAAAAAAAGTTCATCCGCTTTCTGTAAACAATGCCTTTGTGACCATTTGAACTATACTTGTGTCCATTAAATTGGCTGTCCTGGATTTTCTTCCAGCAACAGTGGATAAACAAATAGAGCAGACGTGATGTATAATGACTAGGTAAAAGGAGAAGTGAAGATTTCTTCTGAATTTTTTTTAGTTCTGAGGCTTGCTGTTTAATTGATTAGAGTTGTTGTGGGGGAAGATGGAGATAAAATACATATGATATGATTTGTATGCATGGTGGTATAGTCAAAGGTTAGGGCATTTTAATGTAAGGGTATACAGTACAGTACACACAAAACATAAATATGCCATGCTCCTTACCTGATGCAAGTGTTCCAGTGCCAGTACGATCTCTCCGCTGTACAATGCGACCTCTTGCTCTTTAAAATGGACCCTTTGCACCAAGTGTGTGAAGAGCTCCCCCCCATTCACGTAGTCTACAATCAAAGCCTGGCATCAGTCTAAAGTCTAAACTCTGCTATAACTTCAGCCAAACAATCTCTCTGTCTAATCCAGGTCAGGATATCATTATAAAGAAACACTTAAAGACAAAAAAGGAATATGCTATAGTTATCAGACTTTGCCAATATGCAAAACAATAAATATTAAGGTAATGTGAGCACACATTAAGTTCAGAATTAGAGAAAGAATCCACATACCTAAAATGAGGTGAAGCTTGGTGTCTGTCTGGAAAGCATAGTGCAGCGTAACGAGAAACGGAGACTGTCTGATATGCTCCAGCACCTGCCTCTCTGTACGTGTGTGCTCGGCTGTCTTCGCCTTCTGCACGATGGTGGCTTTCTTCAGCACCTTCATGGCGTACAGCTTGCCAGAGTCGTGTCCGCTCACTTTGCGCACCAAGAACACTTTCCCATACGCTGGTCGTTAACGAAGAGTGAAGACGTGAGATGAGTGGAACAAAGTGGTGGACAAGAAAAGAAGGCATTCAAGCAGGCTCATTGGTACTCACCTCCTGTACCCAGTACCTTCAGCAGCTCGAAATTCTCAATGCCAACACGTTCGACGTGACCCGTCAGGTTTGCTGGAGAGAGAGGAAAACAAGAGACTGATTCGATATCGTCTTACAATGTGGTAAATCGCTGCTTTGGTGTGTTCATGCATACTAAACAGGATTATGCAAGTCGAGGACTGGATATGTGTTCTGGGAAATAAAAGATGAACTCTGGGATAAGGCAGAAAGGAATGAAACACTGTAGTGTGTGCTATCATAGAATAATAAGGCACAATGCATTGGTGTGATGAGAGCCATCCTGAATCACTTGACACTTTTCCTATAACTGCATGTCTGGAATTGTTGTAATCCTCTTACACCACAATGATTGTACACACTCACGTTAAATTGCTAACGTAATCCTTAAACCCCGACGTCATGATGTCTTTAACTCATTGACAACAATTGATTAATCCATCCATCGATTCACTGTTTATACTAATTATCCTGTGTAGAGTTACAGGGGCCGCAGGGAACTTAGAGCACAAGTGTACTCCCAATGCATTATAGGCAATTTGGAAATGCCAGTCAATCTTCATTGCACGTCTCAGGACTGTAGAAACCAGATTATCCTGGGGAAACCCACCAAGGATGGGGAGAACATGCAAACTCCACACACACAGACCTGAGACAGGATTCAACCCCAAACCCTAAAGTTCCAAGACGACTGTGTTTGTTTTTCATGACTTTCAACCATTTCTTTGCACTTAATTTTGTAGAATTACTTGTTACTATGTTATAGCACTATTACAAAGCTCTGACACTGGAGACTCTTTCCATAAATGTGAAACAGACATCTCCTTAGAGAAGGCTTCATGATGATGTTTTTCTTTGTTTAAATTTTTTTCTATCCTACATATACTGTAAGCTTATGTGTATGAAGTGTTACTCTAGAAACAATAAGGCGTCAGGACTCGTGCAGTAATATACGTACAGTAAGTCATTTAAATTACATATGGTGCTACTGTCAGAGCTATCCTGCTATAAAAATATTTATCACCCTATCAGATTGGGATCGGGGACAGATAACACACAGCAACAAAAACAGAAAAAATCAGATGTCTTTCCTTAACATCTTACAATGAAGGTGATTTATTTTACATGACTTTCTGCAATGATGTTGCAGCTGCAATGCAAATGACTACGATTAACATAAAAAACAATCAGTGCACAAGCTACAGTATTAAGGGTAGCATTATTTAGAGATGTCTGACTGTCACTATATAAGTGAGGGCTGTTCAAGTGAAGAGCATGCCTGTACACTGTTGTGCTACGTAATGTGGACAAATAGTGAGGTCAGATATTCCTTTTAGTAGTCATAGCAGATATAAACAGATATAAACTAAGCAGGGTTATGCAAGTCAAGGACTGGATACTTGTTCTAGGAAATAAAAGATAAGTTCTGGGATTAAGTAGAACAATATGGCACGATGAACCAACTCACACACACACAGTGTTCACACATGGAGGCTACATGCTGCATTAACCATATAAGGGAGTTAATCTCTTTCACCTTATCCATTAGTGAATTGTCAAAACGCTCAGTTTCATACTGTAGCATTAAATGCAGCCGACCTCCATTTAACAACTTTATAAAAGTTCCTAGGATTTTAATGCTTTATATGAGATGAACAGCTCGGTGTATTTAAAAAATAGCCTGACTGTGAAGCATGAAAAATTCTGCTAAAACACAAGTTCACAAGTATTTTAATAAATTGCAGGGGCCAAAAATTTCAGTTTAAAGTCACGTTCTTGGGCAAGTCTTTTAGATAAAGTTTTTTATTTTACTTTTTTAGTATAAAGCGGAAACCGAAACTGAACCAAATATAAGTCAGAGCGGCGAGAGAACTAAAAGGCTTGCTGATTTTATTCCTGATTAATAAAGCTTCAGTTCTACAGTATTGCATAAGACACATTGCAATAAGGAAGAAAACTTATAGCGTTTGCTGTTATATGAAAATAATCAACAGAATATATAAGTTTCACTTAAGAACATGTAAGTTTTTATTTAGATATTTTTCATTGATATCAAATTATATTTGCTTTAACTGTCCATGAACAGTGCAATTCCTTTGATCACTTAATATATAACAGCTATAAACACCTTTTACAAAATCTATTTCAAAATGCTCTGTCTATTTTTGCTCCAAAACAAGATCCCAAATAAGCTACCAACCCTTTAATTCATGTCGGCTAGCTCCCTAGATAGGTCACATTAATTTGCACGTTCTCATTAAACGTGTTCCTGTCTTTCTTTTCATCTTCAGCTGGTGCACTTTCATAATTGAAGTCAACATTTTCTTACTGAAAAGTATCACTTGCCATTTGCTGTGATGATATTGCTAATACCACTGTAGTAATCATTTTAAACCAGGAAGGGCAATTTTATGTGACGAACATAGACAGTGAAGGGAATTATGGGCGCTCTTGAAACACTACTGAATCGATCAAATTAGTGGACTAGAACAAACTGTCGTCTAATTAAGCAATCTTGCACAAACAACAGTGCTGTTATATTGAATACCATCACGGCTGTGCATAAGGTTTTCGCTGTATAAACCATACATTAATATCATCCTACATTACAACCTACATTATTTATGCTTTGTCAGTGAAAAGCAACCTAAGAAACCATAGCTGACTAGGGCATTGACAAAGACTGACTGCGAACTATTGCGAGAATTGGAATTTTATGTCTCAAATTTCAAAAATCCATTTGTAATTTTCCACTTAAACGGCTAGAAAAACTGAAACTGTATTTTCTGATATATACAGTAAGTACTGAATAGTAGTGAGTGTGAGTAAAAGTCGTGTGACGACTGTCTGCTTAAAATATTGTCACATATTCTTAACTTGTGCAGGTTCATGAGGAAATTCGCTACTTAGTTTTACTGAACATCCTGCAGAACCAGCCACAGTCCTTCTGAGAACTTGGTCGCACCTGCTTATTTTTCATGCATGCAAAACCCTAAAGCTTTCATTTTGTTCTTTGTATGGAAAGTGGTCTAGTACATAACATGCTGCTTTCTTTTTTGACAGATATTTTCCTGTACTTTTTTTCTGAAATGCTCATGTTTGGTAATCAGATTTTTTTGGACTGCTTTAATAATTAAAAAGTCATAAAATAAACATATATAACAAAGTTTGTAAAACAAAAAGTGCCCGAGCCTATTGCACAATATTGTATATATACTGTACAAACCAACAAAATAGATTATGTCTAAAATGTATTATGTGTTCGGCATTTTTAGTGTCATAATTTCTATTTTTTTTTTTTATTTTAGGTATACTGCAAAGACACTAAAGATGCAAAGAAGAACAAAGCGCAAAACTATTTTCAAAATAAAGTAGTTGATGACACCTTCACAAAGAAGTTGTTTAGAAGTGTTGTCCCAAAGAAGCCCTAAGAGCAACGGGCAAAATGCAGCACTCAATCTTTGTGCAGGAGTTTGTGCTCAGATGAGGCCAAAATTAAATCCTTTTAACAAAGAAATCATTGAGTACAGTGCCATGAAATAGTATTTGCTCTTTCTGAATAAATATTTTTTGTATATTTGTCACACTTAAATGTGTTTTAAACTATGATTTCATTTATTTTAAAAAGCTGTCCAAACCTACTTGGCCCTGTGTGAAAAAGTAATTGCACCTCCTTGCCAAATCATGACTGAATTGAGCAGAGTTAAATTTCACATGCTACACCCAGTTGAATGAAGAAATCCTGAACCTGTCTAACAAAGTGAAGCACGCTAAAAAAGCTGGAAAAGCAACACAATCTAAATAAATTCAAGGTTAGATGAGAAACAAAGTAATTGACAAACGTTCAGTCTGGAAAGTTTTACAAAGCCATTTCTTATTTCTTAAGCCATTATTGTTTATTTAATTATTTAATTAATTCTACCAGGAGGTTAAAACTTGGCTCAAGAAAGGTCTGACCACTGAAATGATAAAATTTAAGCTCCGGTGAAAACATGTTGTCTGAATTGCACCAGCATACCAGTTCAAACCCACAAGCATTAAGTCGACTGAAATATTCTGGATGCCGGAATGTGCCAGATTCCTCTGCAAGTGTCTCAAGGTTAATTAGACATTACAGGAAAAGACACTGGACGTTTACTTATGATGTACATTAAGTATAGAGTGTCTATATACTGTACAGTAGCTGTGGAGAGTGACCTTACTGTAGTTCTAATGTAAAACTAATCTAATGTAAAACTAAGAGTGGCCATTTCATCTGGCTATCTGCCTGCGGTTTTACCATACCGTACACTTTTTGTGCATGGCAATGCCACAGCGTAAAAAGGAAAAAACCTGAAAGATAAAAGTGGGATTAATTCCCCACTGAGAAAAAGAAATCAGTGGTGTTATCAGTCATGAAGGGGGGAGATGAGACTAATCCTGATCAAAGATGATCACTAGTGTTTGAGTAGTGACTGTTTTAGTTCTAAATGACAGTCTAACATTAAACCTTACCTGATGAGATAGCTGGAAATATCACCAAATCGTAAACCTGCCAGGACACCATCCTCAAAGGATTTATAAAGTACAGATGGAGCTTAATAAAACAACATACACTGTTATCTGGTCTCGCGTCATGTGGTCAGTAGGATCCGTAGGAGGTAAATTTAGCCAGTGATTCATCATGTTTTGGCTTGCTGGTGTTATCTGTAGGAGGCACAACTGCCAGACAAAACGGCAAATGTTTTGATCATGTGACTACAAGAGCGCTGCGAGTTTGTATTCTCTCTATTACTGTAAACAAGTACTACATATCAAATAAGTATGCTTTTTATGACTGTGAAGGTGTTAAATAAATATGATACAGACATTTTTTTTGTTTTGAAATGTGCATGACTATTTGCAGAATTGCAGGAAACTAGGAGTTTTGCCAGAGATTTATTCATGCAAAGTTTATGCAAAGTGTGTAAAAATCACATGACTGCCATCTTCTTTCAAACTGCTGTGCTATGGAAACTCTATATTAATTCTAAAAAGAAAGTGTTTAGGGTCACTTTACATCTCTTCTTTGCAGAATCTGCCTTTGTTCGCATCTCTTGCTTTTCAGCTCAGCAAGGTTGCTTCCTCAAAGATTATAATAAGCCCTAGTCACGTGACTCAGAAAGGCTTTGAAATGTTAATAAAAAGGTAGCATAATTGAAAAAAAAAGCGGAAGTTTGACCGAATTTGTATTTGACGAGATTTGTTATGTTACACGAATTGTTTTTAATTAAAATAAATATTAACGTTTTGAAAATCTATAAACATTCGCCTTGTAGAATGTTTAGAACTTTGTTGTAATATTTTGAGGTAAATATATGAGTAGAACACATCTTCAAGAAAAGCTCTACACAGCATCCTCATTTCTTTACTTTCTTATTACTCGTTATCCTGAGGAATCCCAATCATCTAACAACCACTGGGATAAAGCGAGGCCTGTGTGCACAGTCTCATTCATTTGCACTTTATTTAGGCGCTAAAAAAATGAAACAGAAATATCTGACAAGAAAAAAAAAACTGAAAAACAATTGACCTACATTTGCGAGTCGGCACATTATAAAGGACCAGCTAACGTGGCTAACTATAGCTTCTCATTTCCTCACAGCTCAGGATATCTCTGTGGCAAACACCGCAAACTGCCTCTGACTGACTGACTGACAGCTGCAGTGCTTTTACTTTAGTTAACCATACAGTTCTGTGACAGGCCTGAATACTGCGGCTGCAGCAATAACAGCACTGCTGGTTACTAAATAAGAAGCACAAAGCCTGATTTAGACTAATTGAATCTGGAGTGTGTGTTACAATGCTATACAATGTTACAGTGTTATTAAAAAAAAAAAAAAAAGCAGGCACGCGTGTGCCCGGTGCGCGCGCGCGCCTCTTATGACAGGTCAGACAAGCTGTCAGCTCAAGCGAACTACCGATCGGAGTGAGAACATACCACAACCATATGCCTGAACATCGACTTACCGTTTTTCAGCTCGTGTTTAACAGTAACCACGTCACCTCCGGGTAAACCTTCCTCCGAAGACGGCATGTTTTGTTCAGAGTGCCAGCTTGTTGCCTGCTAGTGGCAAAGAGCAGCTGCTAATCCACGATCAGCGTTTAAACCACCGCAGAGATAATTAGGACACACAGCGGAAACGTCGTGTAGTTGCTACATACTTACAGGTAACAGACAAGAGAGCTACAAGTACAATGTTATACTCCTGCACCAGACTAGCTGGTCATATAAATAACAAACACACTGTACACACATACACACACGCACACACAGTCCAAACCCCCCTTCCCCTGCGAAAAAGAAACGCCCATTCAAGTAGATAAGCGAAATAACAGAATGCAGAATAACACCTTCCCTTCCTCAAGCTGCACACTTTCAGCCTACAAGCTCCGATCGATTACTTCCGACATCGACAGCTTTCCCTGAGAGCCCGATCACTGATGTCGTTTTCCATTGAAAAACCTCAAAAACACGCAGACACACACCACGAGGGACTCCTGCGCCATAGCGTACTCAAGCACAAGCTTCTGGGTTACATCTTCACTCAGAGTTCTTTTTAAATCTTATAGTTTTAAAATATTAAGATTATGTTTAACTTATAAATTGTTATAATTTTATTTACTGTAAAAACATGCAAAAATTGTTATTACTGTTTATATCAGGTCTTCCTCTCTGATAAATTTGCTTTTAATCTTCATATTTATATTAAATAGGTTAGTGACACCAACTGAAGGCACTGTGGCCTTGCACCTACAGGGTCCGGGTTCGATTCCCCTCTCCGGTCTGTGTGCATGGATTTTGCATGTTCTCTCTGTGCTTGGTGGGTTTCCCCCGATTTCCTCCTAGAGTAAAAATAAAAACAAATCACAGTTACATAAATGCAGATTAGGTTAATTGGTATTTCCAAATTGTCTGTAGTGTGTGTGTGTGCCATGTGATGTGCTGGCTGGCACCCTGTCCAGTCTTCAGGCTCCAGGCCCTTGTACAGAACCCTGTTCATAATTAGTGGTATAGATGATGACAATTTCGTGAGGTTAGGATTAAACATATTTAAGTGGGATACAAACAAAATAATAAATGTAATAACTTTGAATAAAAAACGCAAGTGACAGACCATCTGTCTGCCTCACAGAGCAATGGGAGACTTTGGATCCCATTATTTTTTTTTATACTCATTGCTTAACATGTTTATTTAATGAATATATGCAACTGGTCCATTATTCTAATAAGTACAGTAACATTCTGGCTATTTATTAGGGCACTAATAGTTTTTTCAGGTATTTCTGTTTTTATTATACACATTCAGTTTGAATGATCAACCAACACTATACTAATACTTTGCAGGGTGTTTTTTGGCTTTCAAACCAGCTATAGTTCTTCATGGAATGGATTCCACAATATGTTGTAGACCTTCCTTTGAGATGCTGGACCATTATGATGCAATTGCATCATACAATCCCTGGTGCATTTTTATGCTGGTAGAAGCCATTAGAAGATGGTAGATTGTTAACCTAAAGGGATGCACCATTACATGGTTAAAATCACTGAGATCATACGGTTTTTCACCATTCTGATGGCTATTCGATCATTACCTGAAGCTAGTGGCTTGTATCTGCAAAATGTTATGCATTGCACTTGTACCATGCAATTGGCTGTTTAGATTAGTGAATAGGTGTACATGTAGTGCTTATGAAGTGCTCAGGTGTGCAGGGTTGAGCATCTTTCTCACATACACTATATGGACAAAAATATTTGGCTAACCTGCAATGATGTACTGTATCTCAATGCACATTCTTCAATATGGAGTTTGTTCCCCTTTTGCAGCTATAACAGTTTCCATTCCTCTTGGATTTTGGAGTGTTTCTGTGGGAATTTGTGCCCACATTTGTTCAGAGCATTTATGAGGTCAGAAAACTGATGTTGGATGAGAAGGGCTGGCTTGCAATCTCTGTTCCAGTTTATGGGGTTGAGGTCAGGGCTCTGTGGAGGCCAGTCAAGTTCTTCCACACTGAAATCATATCTTCCTAGTTTCTCAGTGCATTGGAGCACATTCATGTTGGATTAGAGTCCCCAAACTACTGGCACAAAGTTTGAAGCATAGCATTATCCAAGATGTCTTGGTATGATAAAGCATTGATATTACCCTTCGCTGGGGATAAGGGGCCTGACTGAAACATCTGAATTCAATAATTAACAGGTTTGGCCAAATACTTTTGTCCATGTAGTGTATTACACAAAGCATATGTTAGGTACTGTACAAACATATTTACTTTGAAAATGGTGAACTGTTGTTTGCTGTAACCATATACATTTACCATACATATATGATACCAACCCAACCAACAACAACAAAAAAAACATAAATAACCATAACTATGTTTTTTTATGACTTTTTTTTTTTTTTAAGAACCCCTTTTTTCCACCCCTTTTTTTGGGCCATAAAGTTGCTTGGACTTTTATTTTGAAGATGAAGTTAGTTCTTGTTTCTCTCGTTCCTTTCCTCGGGACAGAATGGCGGCTCTTTTGGAATCGCTGTTCCGCGGAGACGTGGAGTTGTGCAGGGCTGTGGACTGGCTGCGGGGACAAACTGTAAGAATTTCACTTTGTATATACAAGGGGTGAATTTTCTGTTGTTTGTGAGATAGAAATGGTGTTGTCATCGCGTGGCAGACAAGACACGCGAATCTGGATAATTCACAACTTCATTTAGCAACAAGCTCATAGCTCTCCAGCAGGCTGTGTGAACACGCCATTTCCTCTCAGAGGCAGAGCGAGCTGGCCTGGTGACGTTCAAATAAATAATATAAAATGTAAACGAAGGGGCAAATATTACAGTATGTAGAATATACATTTTACTATTCGTTTCTATTTACGTTTGATGGGTTTTGTTAATATATATATTATTTGGTATACAGTACCAAAGTCAATAGTTTGGACACAAGCTTGGACTTGTGTCTACATTCAAGAACAATACTGGATTTTTTTTCTTCTTTCCAAACTATAAAATAACCCACATATGGAATTAAGTAATTTGGTAACAATCACAGTTACTATTTTGAAACATGAAGATCAGCTGTTCTGGAATAGATCTTGCAACAACAGTATTGTCAAGTGCATTTGCAAAACCCATCAAGCACTATGATGAAATTGACTCTTGAAAAACAAGACCAAAATTTGTCTCTGCTGCGGAGGAGAAGTTCATATAGAGGTACCAGCCTCAAAAAAACACAAATTAACACCATCTCGGATTAGTGCCTGGCTTTATGCTATCCTATGCCGACTAATGCCTTTAGTATTAGTAGTAGAAGGAAATAAAAATCAGGAAAACTGTGTATATGTGTGTATATATACTTCAATGATCCTAAAGGAAATTCCAGATATCCAGTAGCAGTAGTGACAGTAATACAAAGACGGCTTTGTAGATGTGTTCGCAGACTGTACAGTATATCTTGTGTATAATTAGTCGACACAGCGTAATGTGAGAACTGACCAAATGTTATTAGTTCAATGCTAAGTACTTAAAGCTACAAGATGAAAAGAATATAAATAAAGCCTATAAGTCACAAGCAATAGGCATAAGTGAATAATACAAGTAAAATGCACTGCAATCGTGATGTGTGATATGTGATGACATACTGTACAGTGCAGAGCAGTTTGACAACATTGCAGATAGTAGTAATTGTGCAAAGAACAGCATAAAATATGCTCCCAAATAATCATCATCAATTTTAAAATTGTGTTCAACAAGATGCATCTTCAAACAAACAACATATAGAAAACTAGTGCGTTTATCTGATCGACTTTGCTCTGAGTTTACTTTTGTGCCATGACAGGATTATAGCGGAGGCCAAGAGCTGCTGTTAACAGTCAGGAAACACGAGTTTGTGCCATTCCTCCTGAACTTCCTGAGGGACCAGAGCAGTAACACTCTGACTCATGGCCCCAGCACCCCAGCCAAGACCCCCAGCACCAGCAGGTCTCTCCGAACCCAGGGTTCCTCGAACGAGCGCAGGGCATCTAACAGAGCATCGGCAAGCCAAAGTTCTCGCAGTGCCAGCCGTGTCCAGCTCTTCTCACCTGCTCCATCCACTTCGCAACTGGACAACCGGAGCGAGCAGGACAGTCCGCAGATGGCCTCTCGGAGTCTTACTGGTATAAGTGCTTTCAGCAGCCCGTCGTTTAGCTCGGGATGGAGTCCTGCTCCTAGACATGTGGCGTCTGAACGCCGATCTGCTCAGCGCCATTGTCTTGCTGACTTTATGACTTCACCTCCAGACAGTCAGACCAGCCCTACATTTCAGCCACATAAAGGGCGCAGGAAAAGCAGCGGGTTTGGAGCATCTGCGTCAAGTCGTCAGACTGGATTGCGTGGTGGATATGTGGCAGACGCTGGTGGTTGTGATGGTGCAGGGAGAAACCACAGATCTGGAGGGAGGACTAGTGATCCGGTTTCACCCCCTACACAAGTAGAGCTTAACTTTAACAATTTGGAAGACTTTCCCCCAATGAGTGCATCTCAAGCCACCCCAATGTGAGTGACCTCTTTCTTCCCATATATATAATTATAATTTTTTTTATATTGCGCTTATTGTAGTGCTGTCATGTTACAATGAATGATGTAATTTTCCACTTGCAAAAATATCCATCAATGTTAGAATTTTTAGCAGCTTCATTTACAACCAAAGGCTGATGTTTGTGCATGTGTTTAGAGCAACAAAACCATCACGGCGCATCAACCCAACACCAGTAAGTGCTGAGCGACCAAACTCTAAACCTAAGAGCTGCTTTACTTCCACACCTCTCAGCAAGCCATGCAGTCCTCCTTCAATCCCGGAGGCAACGGGTACTGTGCAGAGTACTGGGAGCCCACTTTGTCTGCAGGAGGAGAGGGAACTACTAAAGAAAGAAAGGTATTCTTTCTGGCCCTTCAGAATATATTTAGTACTCTTTCTTTTTTATCCCATTTTTAGTGTTCTTGTTACTTTCCCCATGTACACCCTATGTTTTTCTTTAGATCTAAACTTGCACAGCAGAGCAGTTCCCCACTGAAGCCCAGCGCTATTGTTTGCACTCCGACCAAATCGATATTGAGGTCAGGTTCAAAGGTGACTCCTGATCCACAGCTACCCTGTCCCGACCCTACTAAAGTGACTCATGCACCAGAACTTGAGCTTTTAGCCGAGTTGTACTGTGCATGTATTTCAGGTGAGATACCACTAGAGGGTGCTGTAGAATAAATCCAGGTTTGAAAAACCGTTATTTTGAATCCTAAAATCAATGGACCATATGGGATAATTTGCTATGTTTTTAATGGCAATAATCAAATCTAATTTTAGTTTATTTAGTTCATTGACATTATCATTATCTCAACAGCTTATTTGCTAAATCTGAATATAGGCAAGAATCAATACTATCTTAGGTCAGTTTTGCATTTCTGCACGTGTTCTCAATCAGAAATCACTACCTCAAGAACTTTGAGATTACAAACTAATCTACTGATTACATATTTGTTTAAATAAAGGCTGTGGTGACAGATTTCACTCAGTCTCCAATTAATATAATCACTGTGAGGTGTGTGGGAGGGGGGGGGCACTAATATTTTTTGTCTTGTTTTTACTTATTTTGCTATCCATCTGTCTGTCTATCTATTTATCTATCTTTCTGTTTAATTTTAGAGAACCTTGTGCCATGTGTGTTCTTGGAGCTGTTCTTTGTGCTGCAGTTGCTGACTTCACGTAGTATCTCAACCTCTGACCCTACAGAAGGGTGTCCCAATGTGTGTGAGAAAAAGATAGGTTAGTGTTCTTCTCTCAGCCATTTCTTAACTCTCATGGAACATACCGTCTTCATTCTTATTTACCTACCTACCCTTTTTTTTTTTTCAGATTTTCTTGAGAGAACTTACTTGGGAAATGTCCACAGCTGTGTGTATTTTGCAGTGCGAGTTCTGGAGAATCAGTTCACGTAAGTGTGTTAATCTTTAGTTGTCCGCTTTGCTTTGATACTGATTGGTTCTGTTTTTGATCATTTCTTTCTTCCTCCCTCAGTTTACTTTCGCACCTGGACCACTGCACGTTGCGCCTCCTGGCAGAGAATGAAAGAGTAGCCACTTTCTCTCCAGCCCTACGCGATCGCCTGGCACAAGCTCAAGATATCAGCACAGCTAAGGTTTGCAGTCTGTAAATGACTCTCTTGTGATCCCATTCTCTCTTACTGTGCAGTAGTGTCCCAGCTATTTGATGGAAGACAATTAGGTCCAATGAACAATAAAGCCTACTCTTTATTGGTTTACTTTAAAACACTAAAATGTTTTAGCACAAACTTAGCAACTTGTCTTCATAGGTACTACCCAGCCATCCTACCTTCATTCATACGGTGCCTTTCCAGCCAGCCACTGACAACCGAACTAACTTCAGCAGTGATAAAGCCTTCCACATCTTTAAAAAACAAAGGTACAGTATAGTTAAAAACTCATAAGTCCATTTGACTGCCGTTACAGCAAAATCCAAATCAAATATTCATTCCGCGTATCAATATTATGTTGCAGAGATATTTTTTATGAGCTATTAAGAGAGTGGGAAGATTATCATAATGAGCCAGGGTGGGAGTTCGAAGCAGCACTTGGTCACCGGGTCAGGTGAGGTGCCAGTTCCGTCTATATTATGTAACTCTACAGTAGTGATTTCCAACATATGAAACATATTATAATGTATTGTTCTGTTATATATTTTTCCCCAGGGGAATGGTCAGTCAGTTAACTGCAGCAGGAAACCATTGTCACTTTGCCAGGCTTTTCCAGAAGCAGCTGGTTCAGGTACACCATGTTTTAATGTTTTAATTTTTATGTTTGTTTTTTCACTTTTACATGTAGTTTCACTGCCTTTCTTGCTGCAGGTGTGTAAAGGCCACAAGGAGCTCAACTCCCCTGGTGCAGCTCCAGATGCAGGTCTGCTGGGCATGGTGGGAGCAGACAGTCTGGGGAGGCTGAAACGCCTGCAAGAGCGTCTGATCCAGCCGCAGGCTCTAAGTGGCCCCTGCCCCCCACCCTCTTTTCCTGGACACCAGGAGTTCTTCAGAGATTTCCTACAGACAGCTAGCTGGTAAACTTACGTAGTCATGCTTATTTCTTCTTTTTCTCTAAAGTGAATACAGTTAAACCTTGGATTGAGAGCATAATTTGTTCTGGAAGCATGCTTGTGTATCAAAGTGAATTTCTCCCATGAGAAATTATGGAATCTTGGATTAGTTTCACAACCCAAATATATTCATATAAAAATAATGAATACAAAATATAAAGTAAAAATGTAACATATTAACCTGCACTTTATCTTTGAAAAGAATCCCAACAGAGCAGTGTTTCCGTGTGTGTGTGTGTGTGTGTGTGTGTGTGTGTGTGTGTGTGTGTGAGAGAGAGAGAAGCTGAAGTAAGTGGAGAGGAGGAGAAGGGAGGGTGCTACTATGTAGGATGACTTGCATGCACAAGAGAGAAGAATCATTGGCTCAGTTATGATCACATGGAACTCGGCAGACAAAGCGCATACGTATTACTCGTATATCAAGCCCTCGCTTTATTAAATAAAAATTTTGCTTGTCATGCAAATCGCTTACAGACCAAGTTACTCGCAATCCAAGGTTGCTCTGTAGCTAGAGTCTGTTTATAATAATAAATCTATTGTCGTGACAGGTAATTTATAATATTTAACTGGAAACCGTAATTTACCTGTAGGGCCAGTGTGGAATTATTTGGCTTTTCATTGCATGACTCATTAATACTCAGAGGTTTCGGAAAACCTTATACCATCAAATGCTTTATTTTTTCATGTTCAGGGTTTGCATTACTTTTCTAGGAAATGGATTTATTAAATCCATTATTCTTGGTTTATTAAATGACTGTTTTTATTGAAATATGCATGAGACTTGGTTAAACATTACCCTAAAAAGGGTAATGCTCACTTCGCTTTTTAATATTGAGATCACTTGCACAGTATCTACTTCTCATTGTCCTGTTCTCTGACTCAGCTGCCAGCTGAATCAACACCTGAAGGATGGTTTGTGTCAGCAGCTACTGCAGTTGAATGAGGTCTCTATCCTGGGCCCTGATGCCCCCTCAACCACAGAAGAGGAAGAAGGAGATGGAGACATGGAGCAGCAGGTACAAACCATGTGACTGGATAAAATAGTTTACTGACAGCCCTCTGTGTGTTTTTAAATGAATTTGCTAACAGTTGTATAATTGCATCGTTAAATTCCACATTTTGCATTATTTTCTTTAAATTCAGGTTTAATTTAGTAATAATTAAAAAAGATTCTAAATTTTTCTAGAGTCTTGACTCAACTTGTTTTGCTATCTCACTAAAAATATATATTTACATATACATTTGCATGGTACAAGCACAGATTTTGTTTACTTCATTGAGGTTAATCCAGAAGGGAAGTGCCACCTTTATCACATGGTATTGTTGAGAAACTTTTGTTAACTGGTTGCCTTTCAGATAAGCAGAAGTGTGTCGGAAAAATGTGTTGAAGCCTCAATGGTCAACTAATTTAGCAAATTATTAAACCATCTCTCTCTTCAATGTCTGTCTCCGTGAAGGATGAGAAGCAGCGATTCTTTTCAGTACTCCTCGTTGCTCGACTTCTCGCCAAGTTCCTTGGCTTCATCTCTTTTATGCCTTACCAGACCTCAGAGGCACCATCCAGAGAGATCCAGGTGGCTGCCATTGCTCTGCGCAGTAAGGTATATGCATGTGCAAAGCATGACCAAGACATCTCTTGCCTGAAGGAGTTATTATATAAATAATCATTTAGGTGTATTTGTTTTTTTCAGAGCGCCCCAGCACTAGATGTGTCTGAAGTGTTGAGGAGTTGTGTACGCAGGAAACGCACTGTGCTTACTGTTCCCTGGCTGGTTGAGTTCCTCTCCATGCTGGACTACACTGGCCCTTTTCTGCCCTGCTACAGGACTGCCCTGATCCTCCTACTTCAAATCTACAGGTTTGTCATATACAAAACATATGGTATGATTTTATTCTTTTGTAAATATCCTAACTGTGCGTGTGCGTGTGTGCTCTAGGAGGATGAGGTTGGGGAAAGTTGGAGAGCAGTATTACTTGAATCAGATGATGATGGTGGCAGTGCTGGGTTGGCTTTTCCAGGTGAGACAGATTACACTGAAATGACTTGAAACACGCATGAATGAAACTGACTAATATTTAAGTTGTCTGGTTCTAGATCCCAGTCTTTCCAGATGATCTGTTTTTTAGCATTGATGTGCAGGAACTTGAGGATCTGGAAAATCACACAAGCAATCATGGGCTGGTGAGTAAATGCCAGAATTTCAGTAACCAGACTCTAAAGTTAGAAAAACATTTCTTTATCCTCGCAAATACCTTTATCATTATAGCATAGAACGGTATTTATTTGGTTTCATTATGAATTTGTACCAAACATACTACTACATTTTTTGTTTTTTTTGTTTTTCTATCATATACGAGAGTGAGTCAAAATTATGCACACACAGGCTGTAAAATGTATTTTAATTAACTTTTTGAAAAGACACAAAATTTTTGACAATCTCTTTGCTTTTCAATACATTTTGTCAACAAACTTTCGTATTCCTTCATTAAAAACTTTTTTTATGCTGAGTTGCAAGCCACGAACACACGGCTGTCTTCACTTCTTGTGAATCTTTTTCCTCATAGGGCTGTTTTCAGGGGACCAAACAGATTAAAGTCCAATGGAGCAAGATCAGGACTTATCCAGATAATGTTTTAACTCCTCAAAAGTTTTTGCAGAGTGTTGACTGTGTATGCAGAAGTTTGTGGACGTGCATCCTCTGTGTTTAATCTGAAGTTTAGGCTTCAGCTCTCTTTAATAAGCATCTCACTGTAAGGAGCACTGTTGATTGATGAAACTTTTTCCTGATAATGTTCCAATATTGGCCCTTGAGAATTTCAGAAAACTGTAAGCATCAATGTTCCAGCTGAAGGTTGACTTTCAAACTTGTTCTTGGTTGGCTATTAAGGGTGTTTCCGTTCCATACACCACCATAGTGTATTTTTTTTTAAAGTGACTTTCGCCTTTCTTAGAGTAGCAAGGAATATTCAGACACTTCCGTTTATGCTCTCCCGTGAGTTGTTCCGGCACTAGGTAGTCCCTCAGACCACAAAAGAATTTTAATCACCCTTAAATCACGCTGCACTTCTTGCGTGCAAAAAGCAAGTGGGGCATCCATTTTTGCTCGCGCCACAGTTACAAATGAACTGATGTAACATGTTGGAGACAATAGCCTTGAACATAGTGCTGATGGGATAGTACGGCCAACAGAAGTTTTAATATAACCGGAGTGCGGATAATTTTTGACTCACCCTCGTAATAAAAGGCGCATGTAGTTAATAAAACAGTGAGTATCAATAATTACATGCACTGTTTATTCTGAGGATGTTTTAATAAAAAAAATTTTTCCTCAGGATAATCTACCCTTAGTGGACCAGCAGCTTCTCTATACATGCTGCCCATATTTAGGTGAGAGGAACTTGCCTACAAATGAGAGATTTTAACTACCTTATGTTGATGATAATATTAAGAGATATTGGAAATTGTTGAACCAGGGGAATTTCGCAAGCTGTTGGCAGCGTTTGTGTCAGGAAGCGCTTCCAAGGCTGGAGGCTTGATCCGCAAGATCACACCTACATCTGCTGAGCCCAGAGGTCCCTCCATCACTCGCTCTCAGCAGAAATTACAGGTAATACAGGTTATTATTGTTGGTGTGTTTCAACTTAAAATCAACAAGACTGAACATGCGTCTTTTGCAGTTTCTATCCTGTTCATGCAAAAGTGCACATTTTGTCTGCAACTCTTATTTAATTATTACTATATAAAATTAGAATTTTCTTTATCATAGCTGGATCTGGAGCAGGCCTTCTTTCATAATCAGCCTCCTTCACTTAAACGGACGGTAGAATTTGTGGCTGAACGAGTTGGATCTAACTGTGTCAAACACATCAAGTCAGTCCCAATTCTAATCGCTCATATTGTGATATATTAATGGGTCAGATTTATGTCTTCCTATTAAATTTGCATGTTTCCTATAAATTTGTGTACGTGTGTGTGTGAATCAGGGCCACATTAGTGTCCGAGCTGTTGCAAGGTGGAGAGGAAACACTCAGGGGTGGTTTGGGTTCAGAAAACATTAATGCATCCAAGCTGAATGACTCAATCTGTGCTCAACTCTGTGATGCAGGCATGCAATCCCTGGAGAGAGCCACCAGGTCAGCTTTAATGTTCATTCTAGTCATGCATGAGTGAGACTACATTTGTTTGGTTGCCTTATCATTTGTGTGCTTGTGTTTCCTGTACTAGGTTTTGCAGTGAGAATGCTCCAAGAGCTGTAAGGGTTCTTTTGCCGGCCGAGACATCTCAAGCTGTAAGTAGCCTCATGTAGCATGTTCCTTGTAGCGACAAAACTCAATACTTTCTAAACAGAGACTGACTTATGTCTTGCAGGTTCTGACAACAGCTGAGCACATTACCACACGTTTGGCAACTGAGAAAGCCTGCAGCTGGCTCTCCTCCAATATAACAAGTACTGTACCGAAGCACTCGCACTGAACTTCATGCATCACTGGTCAATATGACAAGACTGCTGTGTAATATAATTAAAAATAATATTTATAATGTGTATGCTTGCCTGTAGCTCTTATAAAGAGGGAGTGGAAGAGTACTTTCGAACGCGTGATGAAGAATGTGCAATGTCCTACAAGCACGGAGTCTGTGGATGCAGGAGGATCTGGCAAGAGTGCACATACACAGAAGAACTCCTCAGGACAGGATGTGTCCGCATGTCCACAAGATTGCTCCCACAAAGGCCCACTGGCATCAGATGTTATCATCGAGATAAAGGTACAGATGGGATCCATTATACCATGACTCCTCTTAATGAGAGTGATTATTTAATTTAAATATACATAATCAAAATGTTTTTGCATTAAATAAGCAATGTTTTGTGGTTAGAATTTGTTCAGCTTGCTTAGTTTATACATAGAGAGTTGTTCTTTTCAGGAGGTGCTGAGCATCGCAGTAGGGCCCAAGTCTGAAAAGGAAGTTTGTACAGTTAAACAGATCGGCTCACTGCTACATAAAGTAGGAGAGACGTTAAGATGTAGAAAGGTACCAATTGTTTGCTCTCATTTATCCTTTTGATATTCTGTAACTATTGTTATTTGCTTATTTACCCCTTTTGGTTCTGTTTGCAGTTCATGTCTTCAGTAGCTGAGCAGATGCTCTTGCGTTGTACTGTCTTGTTGGCCTGCAAGCTAGGTGATTATTTATTTATGTACACTACATGGCTAAAAACGAATTGCACAGTAATATTTGGTTTGACCATCTTTAGCTTAATAAATGGTGCACAATGTGGTGGCTTGTTCATATGCGATAATAATTCCTCATTCTCTCAGAACTGCTTTTTTACAATTTGAGTCATATGGGAAGAAATGAATAACCTGGCCATTTAGTACATTCAGGTCATCAGCTGACTTAATTTTTTGCTACATAATCTTACTGGGCTTAAACCTGAGCAACTGAAGCAACCCCAGATTATGCTGTAACACTGCCTCTAGAGGCTTGTGGGGTCTATGCATGATTGGTGCATCGCTTCATGCGCTTCCCTGATGCACCAGTCACTCTGGAATAGGGTCAATCTGGACTCATCAGATTGCACAAGCTTTTTCCATTACATCAAAGTCCAATCTTTATCTTATAACTGAAGCATTTTTCCCAATTGGTCTCACTAACAAGTGGTTTTCTTATGGACACAGCAGTATTGTCCTAATCCTGTGAATACTCATTGCACTGTAGAAATGCTCTTACTTTCACTATTGAATATAGCTGTGATTTTTACTGTTCTTTGTACCATCGAATTTCACGAAGTGATGCTTTAACAGAATTTTTTCCCCCAACATTTCTAACAGAGTTGATGATTCAGCACTATCCCTCCAGGTCCTAATATGTTGCACCATTTATAACCCACTTGCATTGTTGGGTGTTTTTTTTATTTATTATTATTGTTTGATTGTTGTTGTTGTTTTCAGTGTTTATAATATGAAATAATAAAATACAGCATTACAGGTTTAATACTTGATGTGCTCTGCATGTCTCTTTTGTAGTTTTAGAGCTACAGAGCTCAAGTATTATACCTGTAATTAAGTATTTTATTATATTAGTTATCCAGGTATAATGCTTATTGTGCATTGCATATATAAAATTGTGTGTGTGTGTGTGTGTGTGTGTGTGTGTGTGTGTGTGTGTGTGTAGTGTCAGAAGAGCTGCCTATGGTGCCCTCACCCAGGGGCGACAGGAAAGGAGCTGTTGATGTTGTATCTTTACTGAATGAGTTGGTTGATCTGTGGACTCGTGCTTCCTCTCCCCATGTGACTTTGCACCTTCTCTTCAGTGAATCTGTGCTCACTGCCATTATAAACGCCAGTGACCAGCAGGTTGCCCACAGTAAATTTGACATTACTGATATTTATTCAGTTATACATATGTGGTTACAGCAGTCTAAATGCCATAATGTATTTTCTGTCCTTCCAGAGATATAACTACTTGCTCTTCATTACAACGCTTATAGAAAAAGGCCTTCTGAGAAATGAAGAAGTGGGCTCAAACTGGGCGAAGCTAATAGAGTTATCTTTTACAGTGGTAATATTCTCACTAATGTATGCCACAAGGGAAATCTGCTCATAATCGTCATGTTTAGAGTCACATTATAATACTATTTATTTCTCACTGCTTTATTGTAGGAATCTATTGAGAATTTTCAGAAGCTGTCTCTGGCCTCTCCTTCACCTGTGCCTCCAGTGACAACTAATGACATACTGCAGATATCCCAGTGACCAAAAGAGGGAGACACCTACACTACATGTCAAGAATATACAAACATAAAAAAAACTGAGTTCACTTTAGCATTTTGGTTTTTAAACAATTTTAATCACTCAGTTTGTTAGATAATAAACATTTGATACTCCAGTAGCACTTTCAATTTACTTGGCAATTTTCTGATGCACAGCAATTTTTTTTTTAATGTTCTGACCGGTTTTAAGCCTTAATGCCTCTATCCTGCATCTTCGTATCTTGTATTTGCCTTAATTGAGACAGTTGCATTGTACTGAAATCTGATTTGCTTGTGGTGCAATATTATAGCATTTGCTTAGTGTAGCATTTGCAATCTTTTTGCACCTCAGATTGGGATTTCACTTTAAATGGAATTGTCTCCTTTTTTTTATAGAAATGATGACGTACAAATAAGTCTTTGATGTGGGTGGGGTGTAAAAGCTGTTTAAAATGTGTTTTTGTTGTTGTTTTGGCCACCATTTTGACAGAGCTTTTGAAAATATTTGTATGGGACTGGTGCAATAGATCCAGACCTTCCGCTTGCTTAGATATTTGAATGTAAAGTACAGTTTGTGGCCGAAAGTTCATGGACACCTCATCACCACACTTGTATGTGCTTTTGAACATGTTTAACAGGTTCTTCTATCATTAAAAACTTAAATGCTACAGCTTATAATGACATCGTATACAATCGTGTGCTTCCCCCCCCAACACACACACACACACACACACCGGTGTAAAGGTCGGGTGTCCACAAACCTTCTGCCATATAGTGTGTACAGGGCACATTTGTTGTACATCTATCTGAAAATTATATATCTATGCGTAAATGCATGGTACAGATATTTCACTGATAGAAATCCACATCATATTAACTCATTTATGTTGCGCATCTTATTGATTTGTTCTACTTTTATCCATTATCTAATCATTTGTCTTTGTAAGTGGAATTGTTTAGTAGAATGCTTTGGAATGCATTTTAATGGACACCTGGTTCATGTTGGACTTAATGTTGTCAGTTGGTTTTAAACTGTTTAATCTCAAGAATATAATAAATATTTAGTCATTCATTTATTATGCATATGTCTTTATTTAACTGACATTTAACGGATATTTGACCAGCTCACAAAAAAAGTGTCGGCGTGTACGGATATGAAATACTGTCAGTTACTGATGTTTCTCTGGGATTTCCTAAAGTAGATACATGATTCAGCTGCAAGATATAAGAAGAAATTTGCAAAATGCTTCTTTTTTGGTGAAGACATGGTTATCCGCCAGTGCTGTGTGTGTGTGTCATCTCAGTCCCTCCTCCTGTGTGTCCGGGAGGCGGCAGGAAGTTTGAGCAGCAGTCTGCAGTTAGTTGTTCTCGCAGCTCATGTGCTCTGTCCTCACTGTCTTCACTGTGTCCTCACTGTCCTGACCAGCATGGAGTGTAAATCCCGCTGTCGATGCGCTCCGACTGATCAGCATGACCGGAGTATCGGCTCTTATTTAACCGCTTATGGATTCTGACTCAGTGTTGTAATCCTCCGTCCTGTTCAAAACCTCAATGGCAAACGTGAAAGTCGCGATTCGAGTGCGTCCTCTGAACTCCAGGTAAGCAGCGTCAGAGGTGTGTTTTCTGTCAGCGCGGTCGGTTGGTAGAGTTTATGTGAAGGATTTGTTAGTGAAAGTGCACGCGGTGGAGAGCTGTTGTTGCTCGTGTTGCTATGTGTGGGAATTGCAGCGCTCACACACACACACACACACACACACTCCTGTTCTTTTCTCTAACTAAAAGCTCTGAGTACTTTATTATGAAAGTTTATTATATATATTTTTTGCATTTAAGAAGCTGAAGTTTACTTTATTCCTATGAGATTAAATTCGACCTCCAGTATTTGGGTATAAAGTTTATTGTACAGTTGAATTGCAAATTTGATAAGTCAGGAGAGCTTTTGTCGTCATTTCAACCACATACAGTTCAGTACACAGGAAAACAAAACGGCGTTCCTTCAGGACCGAGGTGCTAAATACATGGAACAGAAACTAACTATCTAACTAGCACACCTAATTAGCTGACTATCTAAGAAAAAAAACTAATTTACACCATTAAATGATCTAAAACTGTTTGAGCTCTGAGGAACTGATGGAAGATGTGCTTTATTTTCTTTAACAGCACCATTAAAGCCAGACATGGGGTGGCCTCGCTCCACCCTCCAGTACAAGCCACATTACTGCAGGATGTTGTGTTCAGTCCGGCTGTGGGGGAGAATAATATTTCTTCCCAGCACACTCTGTCTGTAGGGACTTGTGTATAACTTCAGTCACATTTTGCTTGGTTCCAACTCCTAATCCTACTGTACCGGTTCTTCAGCATGTGAGGAAGTTCCGAGGAGCTGGGACGGACCCAACATACAGTATGGACTATACAGAGTGTCCTAAAAGTGCAAAGCCCAAAGTGGTATCTACTGTATATAAATAGGAGAACGGTTTTGTCTGTACATTTTTCTCACTCTTTCAGTGATATCTTTACACTTCATACACTGGAAAGATTAAGATACTTTATTGTCATTATAGTGATGCAACGAAATTTGTAAATTTGGGATACCCGAAACCAGTCGCGGAATTGGCACACAAAACTGGTCGGTGAGAATGTAATGAAACGTCTATACTGCTAATCCTGTGTACAAGATCACAGGGGGCCCTGTAGCCTATCACAGGAGACTTAAGTCACAAGGTGAGGTACAATCTGGATAGGGTGCCACCTCCTCACAGTGTACACATACTTACATACATTACATAAAATTTGGGAACAATAAGCCTAATCTGCTTGCCTTTAGACTGTGGGAGGAAACCCACTAAATACTGGGAGAACATGCAAACTCCATACACACACCCGAGGTGGGAATCGAACCTCGACCTTGGAGGTGCAAGGGCGCAGTGCTAACCACTACGCCACCGTGGTGCCCCGTGATTAACTTGTACTAAAATCAATCACATCTTTTGGGACTTTAGGGGCCTTCACACAAAAGTTGCCATATTATACAGACATATACAAATTAATGCTTGTTTAGCAAAAATCAATTTTAACTTGATTTGCAAAACATCCTCTACATGCCATTTGTATTTAAAGAAGTAGCACCTTCGAAGGCCTTCATTTAAATGATCTTTATGTATTCTTTCCTGGTACCCCATGGACATAACATGCTCCTACAGGTAAAAAATCATATGGGCTTAGATCTGGAGAGGTTGGTGGCTTCTCCACATGGCCCAATGACCAATCCCAGAGTCCGAAAACTGTTAATCCAACCGTCCCCTATGTACTGGGATTTTTTGGACTTCTTGTACTGGACCTCCTCTATTAGGCAAGAATTAAGAACCGAGAGACAGAACGTTCTGCCTTTTTGGTCTGATCGTCTATCAGCTGTCTAAAAACAGGTAAAACCAGTAAATAGGAAGTTCTTTTCTACTACTGCAATGTCATATGTTGTTTTAAAGAAAATAACACCATAGATTCATGGGTCAGTTTAAACACCTAATCAACTCTGAAAGAGGGTCTACCAGTTAAACCAGCTCAACCTCTGTCAGACTAAGCTGGATTTTTTTTTTATCAGGCTTGACATTTAAATGTCCCCACAAACTCTTCATCCATAACAAAGGATGACCTCATGTCTTTCCTGTTCCTGTTATGCAAATAAGCATAGATTTATATAGAGTTCAATGACAATAGGGTCTGCTGCTGCTGCTACCTCTTTTCCTCTTTTCCATACTTCCGATTTTCGTCAACTAACCACTATTTAAGAAGTAGTCTGTTCTGTTGTGGTCCGTTGACATTTGCAGTTATCCATCTGGCAGAAGCTTGTATCTAAATTAACTTAGACGTGAAGCAGAACATAACGGCGTACAGCTGGTAATGAGCCGCAAGTTACTTAAGTTCCGCCTTCTCCCAAGTTTCCAGAAGCAATGGAAAGGCAGTTAGAGGGAGAACAGAGAAAACCAAAAATCATTACACAAGGTAAATCTAGTGCTTCTAGAGCAGAAGTAAACAGTACAAGGGAGAACAACCATTTTAAGAGATAGCATTTCATGGAAGTCATGCACAAAAATCTTTGTTTATATTATGTTCTTCTTTATGGGTTTTTAACCATTTCTGTTATAAATCTTCCTGATGGCCAGGAGACGTGAGGACAGGCTGCTGAGGTTTTGGGCTGGGCTGCCTCTGGGGTTGCCAGAGAAAGAGAAATCTTCTTGGTATTTCTCTGTGAGGAATAAAACACATTGTCGCTTTGATACACCCTGCAGACCTAAACATGGACAAATTAAAAATTAGCTTTTGAAAATGAACAACACACTTATGGGAACCATTTCGGATTTCACTCTCTTGCATCAGTCTGGAACAGCTGGAATGCACACACAGCTGCCCTTGCTGTTCACTTGCTTTCTCTTTTTCTCTCTCTCTCCCCCTCGCACATGCAGCAAGTCTGCTTTCTCTCAGCTGTGCAGCTCATGGAGGAGTTCACTAATCTGTTTTCATTTCTGATACACTCTGGAGTAAAGGGAGAGTTGATGAACCCGCCTCAATGTGCATTCGTCTTTATAGAGTCAACCCTATTTTTGATAAATAAGGTCACCAGGGAGGAATTTCATAATTATTTCCATTTTAAGTCAAAGCATTTCGATTTGGAATTTTGGTTTAATGCCTTAAAGTTTCATCTTTATGCCTAGTATTCAGTAAGTTTTACTTTAGTTATGAACCTAGTAGTGTGAGGAATGAAGGTTTGGAGGGTCGTGGGGGAGGTGGATCCCAGGAGACTTGGGTCTCAGAGCGGGCTACACCCTGGATGGGGTGCCAATCCATTACACAGCACACATGCGTACAAACTCAATTATACACTACGGGCAATTTGTGAACGCCAACTAGCCTGATCTGCATGCCTTTGAACTTTGAGGGGAAACAAGAGGAAACCTTCTAAGCATGGGGAGAACATGGAAACTCCATGCAAAGACCCGGGAAGGAATTAAACCCAGACCCTGGAGAAGCAAGGCGACAGTGCTAGCCACTACGGCACAGATTTATCAACTTGGCATGCTGTAATAGGAAATAATCAACAATGCGTAATATATTTGCAATACTAGCATTTACTGAAGTGTTTTGTTCCTCTTATACACCACCAACAACCAACCTTAGTGTTTTTACTTCAAGGAAGTTGTTTTTGTCCTTTTTATCACTTTCTGGTTATGTTTCATGTGAATAAAGTAAATTTTTATTATCCTTGTAATCCATTCTCTTTTCTACTTTGGAAGACAATAAGCCAAAAATGCTGCTTCGTGTGATCAATGCCTTTTGTCTTGTCTCACAGGGAAAGTGTGGATGAAGGGAGAATAGCTGTACAGGTGGAAGGCAAAGTGGTGAGAGTAAGAAATGTGAAGGTAAGTTCCGGGTATCACGACTTCCATGTTTCACCCCCAGTAAATAATAACTTGTGATGTCACCAGCAAACCATTTCTAAGTTCTGCTTCGAGCACTTATACATGATTATAAGGGAAAGATTTGAGTGCGGTGCTGATCTCAGGGTATCACATTAACAGGAAGCTTATAGTGAAGATTGTCCGCTTCCTGCATGATTATGCTCCTGTTTATTGAAAGCACCCACTACACATACAAACATTTGGCTTGTAGTCACCTCATCAAAGCTTTGACACAGACTTAAGAGTCTTGTAGTTAAACATGTGGAAACAGTGTGGAAATGCACTTAGTCTAACCCTAAATACCATACCTCTGTGCTCTGACTGAAACCAACACTACAGAACCTGATTTGTGGGATGATTGCATGTCAGAAAGAGTCGCCGCACTTGTTGAGAACAATGCAATTTTATACTGTAAATGTTTTCTGCAGAATAAATAAAGGTTTGGTCGCAATCACAATTGGCTGAGTGAATCAGAACTAATCATTAGATTGCACATTTTATTTATGATATAAATGTATGTAAGGTACATAGGCAGAGAAAAGGAATAACAGAATTTTACTCACAACAATGTAAATTAGTGGGAAAAAATGGATGAAGTTGCTTTTTTTCCCCCCCGAATTTGTGCCAAGCAACAGTAAAAAAAATTCTGTAAGGTCACTATACAATAATAATAATAGATTAGTAATACTAATGGGGCGGTATAGTAATCAGGACTGTGCCCTTGCACCTCCTGGGTCAAGGGTTTGATTCTTGCCTCAAGTCTGTGTGCATGGAGTTTGCATGTTCTCGGTGCTTGGTGGGTTTCCTCAGGGTAATCCGGTTTCTTCCTACAGTTCAAAGACATGCAGATTAGGTTAATTGACGTTAACAAATTGGCTGTTTTGTGTGTGTGCCCTGCGATGGATTACCTGTGCTTCGTGCCCTAAATCACTGGGCATAGGACCTCTCCACCACAGAGATAAGCCATATAGAAGATGAATAAATAATAATAATTGATAATAATCATCACAATAATAATAACCAACTACTACACATTTATACAGACAGAGGATCCCACAATCCAGAGTTGTTTTATTTTTATCTCTAACAGCACCTGGGTCAAAACTCATCTAGATAAAATTGGTCCGATGTGAAAGTAATGGCTCCCCAAAGCAAACATATAAACCATGAAAAGTCCTATTTTATCTGAAAAAAAAGTTGAAAAGCATAATTTTCAGCTTCCTTATCGCTGATGAATGAATTGTGAATGTCAGGCATCACTGTTTGTTAAAATGTGTTACTTACATGTCTTTATCAATTGATCAAAACTTTAAATATATTTAATCAGTTAACACCGGAATACATACAAACTTTGCTGTTTGTCTAAAAGTTTCTGCATAAAGTTTCTGCCAACCTTTACCACAGATCCAGACCTGCCACATGCAGTACATAATTACTTAATCATCCTGCTAGTAACACTACAGTAAGATCCAAATATGGCGTTAGTCAATTCTAGCTATTTAGAACTAATGGAAAGACTGAAGTCTCACATCTGGTTTACATTAACAGTTATGGCGTGCTGTGGTGCAGGACATCTCTTCAGACGAAAGATATTACAAGGGCCATAAAGCTGCAGCGTAATAGAACACAAGATATTACTAGTGCTTATTAAAGAGTTGGATCTTCACGTGTTTAAACACATAGGGGGACAGACAGAGAATCTTCACTCCATCATCTGGTTGCAGTATAACAGAAGACACTGAGACTTCTGCAGTGTCCTGAAGTGCGGTGGGTTATAAAGAGCTGTGCTTGTAGCTCTGAGTCTTGAGCTACTGTTTGAGATTTGATTCACACCATCAAGTTACCGTTACTGTGTAGACAACTACAGGAAACCAGAGGAGAGAACACAACATTGAGTGACACGAGTGAAGATTATAGAAGAGAAGTCAGGCTGCATTGAGGTTAGCTGCAGCTGTCGCTATGGAAAGAGAAAGTAGGAGGAAAAAATAACAGACTTCGGCTTACTCTTGTCCCAGAAGAAGTTATTTCTAGATTTTAGAGCAATTGATGGAGTGCTGATTGACTACTACAGGAATAAGACATGAGGATATACTGTACATAGCGGGAGAAAGACACACACACACACACACACACACACACACATGCTCAGTAATGCCTAATGCTTATGTTTTTTCAAATAAATTTACAGGATTCCAAATGAATTATTTCATGTGTTGTTTCATATATCCAGATTTATTTCTATCCTGGTGAGTTTGTATAAAATATTAGTTAATATACATGTTACATGTTACTATAGAAACACAGAGTGTATGGATTCAGAACATTCAGCTTTTCAGTAATGCTACGGGTGTTTAAATGATTTACGTCACATTTTAACCTCATCAAGGTATGATTATAACATCATCTAGGTATGATTATAAAAGTTTTGCCCAGCTTTTAAGACGAATGCCATGGCTGTTGAAACGAACATAAAAAGCTCATATATGTCATTACTTCTGTATAATGGCAATTTAAATGTTGTATTTTTGCTGGTGTTCTAAATCCTGAAACAGTTTCGACTGAGGTAATTTTCTATCCATGCATCTGCCTTGAAAAGATGTTGTCCATCACACCACTCCACCATCCTCACATATAGAACATACACCAAATTGCCAAAAGTATTCGCTCACCTGCCTTTAAATTTATATGAACTTGAGTGACATCCCATTCTTAAACCATAGAGTTTAATATGAGGTTGGCCCACCCATTGCAGCTATAATAGTTTCAGCTCTTCTGGGAAGGCGTTTCACATGGTTTAGGAGTGTGTTTATGGGCGGTTTCGACCATTCTTCCAGAAGCGCATTTGCGCGACCAGAGGCTCCAGGTGACTCCAGAGAGAGGCAGTTTGATCTCTGATTTTGGACAAGAAGATCTGGCTTGCTGTCTTCACTTTAATTCATCCCTAAGGTGTTCTGTCGGGTTGTGGTCAGACCAGTCAAGTTCTTCCACATCAAACGCGCTCATCCAAGTCCTTATGGACCTTGCTTTGGCACTGGTGCGCAGTCGCACAAAGATTTATAGGGCTATCATTGCTCTACAATGAACCCTGTTATGGAATTTCTCATGAATGAAGGTGTAAAGCTGATTGCTTAATGTCATCTGTAAATGTCAGAGTTTGATGATGAGATTCTTGACATTCGAATGGATCAAACATTTACATTTACATTTGCAGTTGTTTCTGTGAATGTTCAGAGTGTGGAACACCTGATCCTTGACAATCGACCGATAACTTGATGGCATCGTTTAGAAGAGATTCATTTTTCTGTAGAACTGTACACACAACCATTTATGAAACACCACTTGCACATTACAGGAACTTGGCTGGGAGATAGTGTTGTATACCCTGCACAGTCCTGACCTCACTTCAATCGATTTCTATTAAAGGAGTTCCTGGGAGGCCAGTGTTTCAAAAGCAGGCAGTTTGATCGTGGCTCTGGCGTACTGAGAAACTCTTCTACCTTGATGATATCTAAGCGTTTAGTGATACACTGGGATAAGTGCATTAGTGTAATGGGATTATATATAGAAATAAAGCTAAACATAAACATTTGTATTCCAGTAAAGTATTAACAGATTATCATTGACAGAATCATTATATTAAGTGATGGTCATGTATGAAGCTTACTAGATCTTAGATGTGTTTTATACTTGTCCAGCCTGAGTGAGGATGTAGAACATGAGACTGGGCCAGAAGCTTTAGAAAGAAAAAATACCAAATATCCTAGGTGTTATACACAGTTTTAATATGCATCCTTGTAAAAATTGCTGGTTCTAAATTTAACAGCAGAGCTTTAATGGGTTTAGTAAAGCAGCATTGACTTGTGAGGTAAGTCATGTCGAACGGAGCCAGGAAAGTGTTTTACCACAGCTGCAAACACGCCATCGCCATTGGTGACAAGTGGCATGTTTCTGCACGCTCCTTTCCATGCTGTCCTACCATGGCATGGCATCAATAAATGACACAGCAGAATGGCCACTGATGCAGGCTCAGGTATGTTTAACAGAGCTGATAAACTGCTGAAGACTGTGCATTTATTGCTTTAAGCTGACGCTAAATGGAACAGCGCCTTTCTAAATGTCAGCAGGGAGGCGTTCAAGCGTAGTCAAATCATTTATTTCTTCTGTTAAGCTTTAGAAAGGAGTGGAACTTTATTGCCACAGGCTCTGCTCTCGACCACCCATGAACAAGCTTGTGCAACATATTTGAACTTTAGGTTTTGGACCATTTATTAAAAATGTAATAAATGTTCCAACAGAAACAATTAAGTTTCTTTAAAACTCCTAAATTACAAATAAAATTTTATAAGAACTTTGTATGCTGCAAATTGTCATCAGCCATTGTTTCGTAAGAGCATAATGAAAGGAGGCTGGCTACATGTGTGTTTGGTATCTGTTAACTGACGCTTAAACTATTCTCTCAAAGGATATGATCTCATTGGTGCCTGCAGGAGTTTTGGCATTGCAAATGTAGTGTTTTCTCACACACTCTCCTCTGATACTTGAGTTCTCCTTCTTTCTTTTCCCCCTCTATGTTTTAACTCTCTCTCTTGCATCATATTTTTCTTTTTACAGCTGGATGGGCGTTTGGATGGGCGACCAGAGGCTCCAGGTGACTCCAGAGAGAGGCAGTTGGAGTTTGGCTTTGATTACTGTTACTGGTCTGTGAACCCTGAGGCACCCAACTATGCATCACAGGAGGATGTAAGCACCATCTAATGCATCCCATCAACACTATTATGGAGCTGTAGCTTGATTAGTTGTGGTGTAGGGTTGTGGAGGCTGATGCGTGCAAAGAGGACAGTCAAAACATCTGTAATCAAGGAAGCAAGCTGTCTACAAGTTATCCTTCAAAACAAATCACGTAGAAGAGGATGTGCATCTGATGGGGGTGTTTAATATAGCATGTTTAGTTTTATCTAATTATCCATAAGATCTAATTCATTCATTCATTCATTTTCTATACCGCTTAATCCTGTGCCCATCCCAGGAGACTTCGGGCACTAGGCGGGGTACAACCTGGACAGGGTGCCAATCCATCACAGGGCACACACACATACACACACTCACACACCCAATCACACACTACGGGCAATTTGGGAACGCCAATTAGCCTAAGCTGCATATCGTTGGACTGTGGGAGGAAACCCACCAAGCACGGGGAGAACATGCATAAGATCTAATTATAGATTTTAAATCTACTTTATGTAATGGAACGATTCTATTTACGTGTATCCTTGTTTGAGTAGAAAGCTTTCCTTCCTCAATCTGCTCTTTGTGTGCTATGCTGTAAGCCAAACTGTAGAGCATGCAGACACACACAGTCAGTGAGAATGGGCAGCATATGTACTGTACATCACCCCCTCCCCTCTCACTTTCTCTCTGTCTCACTCTCATTTTCTCGGTTTTGCTAAATCAGAGATTTTTTGTGTAGGCCTCAAGCAGCTATGACTTTGTCAGTGGGAGACACCTCTGGGAGGAAGCAGGAGCTGCTTAACTTAATTTTACTATGCTGACAGGAACCTTTGAGTAGACAGTAATGGCTTTTAGTGGAGAATAATATTAGTGGATGAGGAAATTGCAAAAGAAAAGGATTCACCCTGTTGGTTGTATGAGTCCTAACAGTGCCAAAGTCGATCATGGCATCTCTCTGGGTGGAAAGGACGGCCTTATCAGCGTGGAATTAGTTACAGTAATTACTAGTGATGGTAATCACCAGAGACCCTCTCGATATGATATTATCATAGCATGGTGTCGATTTATGCATTTCTTTTAGTATAACGATTTTGACAATTTTTATGACTTGATATAAATTTTGATTAGAATTTGTTATGATTCTAAACAAAACCATCAAACTATTTGTTCCCATCACATAGGACAGTGTGCTGTGTGCCACCGTGTGAATAGTTTAGAGCACACCACCTGTACAGTAGCATTACAGCGGAACAGCAATATTTTACCACCTTAAATGTTAATTTATTTAAATGAAAAAAAAAAAAAAAAGATTCTTGAGTCGGTGTGATGATGCATGAATTGCCACAAAAAAGAATTGTGATACTTAATTGAACCCCCCTCCATTTCTATTAATTACATGTATAGTATGTATTTGTTTGCATATGTGGTGAAAAAAATCATGGCATGCTAATCTTTACGCAGCCTAGCAAGTAGCGGTAATACAATAGTACAGAGCTGACTAGTGGGTGGAAACTGAAAGGTGATCAAGTAGAGAGAGGCTTCTTATGTTTAGATCATGTGATATAGTCAGTTGAGATTGCTAGCCACATTGTTTTGTTTGAAACTAATTCCCAACTGCTAAGTTAAAGTAAAAAATGTAACGGGAACATATCCTCAGAAATACGCAAGCAATATACTGTAACTTGTAGAAGTACATTATTAGAGCATTCTTCTGGGAAGGTGGAGGAACAGTCCTAGGGCATTTCCACAGGAGCATTGTGGACTTCCCCAATAATGTTAATTTGAAGAAACAAAATTAATACCTGATAGTAACCTGGGTAATGCTTTGAGTCTACATACTGTATCAGAAAATGTAATGTACAAAAAATGTTAAAGTGTTTACCAAATGTTAATGCTAGGCAAATGTTTATGATCATTTCTTTGAAGTATAAAGCCATACTAACCTGACATATACTTAATGGGGAATTGGCATCTAAGATAGAAATTGGTGTAGTTCAATTTCTGAGAATTTCTGAGAATCTGGCATTCTAATATCTGGTGTTTTTCTTTTCTACATAATGATACAACATATTTATTAGGATAGTTACTAAAGCATCATGAGAGATGCCACACAATTTAGTCACACTATATTATACTGCTACAAACATGATTCAGTCCATGGGATGAATGGATGAATATAAAGTAGGAGGGATAGTGCTGATCTACGCTTAGTAAGTAAGGATTATTGTAGTTTGAAATCATTCAAATGGATGTGGCTTTGGATATAAGCTTTGATCCTTTTATTCACATTATGTTTTTGAGTTGAATCTGTCACCATAACAGATGAATGCAGGGGATTTCCCATCCTCATGAGGCAGGAGTGTGCACTAAATGAGTTCTTCAGAGAAGAACTACAGAGTCACATGTATGAAGGGAAGTATAACCAAAAGTGACTGCAAAACAGTAGTTCACTTTTTGGTGCGATTTATACAGAAATAGATAATGTCCCTTGAGTCCTGCATTAAGTGAAGAAAACTATTGGAATTGGGTTAAGAACTGTTCAACGTGTGCATGAAAATAGGAGGGATAGTGCTGAACTTTGCAGAAGAAATATGGTTAGGAAAAATAAATGACCAGAGATCACGTACAGTAGTTATTAAACACTTGGTAAATGTGCATTACATACAAGTTATGGTTAATCAAGAAATTAAGAGTATTTCCACAATGTGATAAAAACTTAAAGGACTGGTACTAAACAGCTGTGTGGTCATTAGAAAACCACTTATCACTAAGTATAATTTAAAAAGGCTTGCACTTTCTAGAGGGCATGGAAAGAATGGCCTTCTGAGTAAAGGTTATGTGGTCTGACAGGTCCAGAGTGATGGGCGTGTCAAGTTAAGAAGGGAAGCACATGCACCCCCCTGTATGAGCCTCTAGAGGCAGTGTTATGACCTGGGGCTGTTATGCAACAATAAAATAAGTTATGCAACAATAAAATGTCAGATGATGACTTCACTATGATGATAACCAGGTTATCACATCTATGGATTTTTTTTCTTCCCTGATGGCACAGATATGTATACTGCAGAACATAAATTGTGAAAGAGTGGTTCTGGAGTCACAATGAATAAATTTTCCTGCTCCGTAATCAAACCTGTAGAGAACCTCATCTTTGTCCACCATGGCCCTCACGTTTGTCCAGGTGTGTTTGAAGTGTCTTCTTCTCAGTACAATGCAGAGAAAACTCATTGTATTCAGTTTCCATAGGAAAAAAATTCATCTTGCCTGGGTTAAATCTTCCTGGCCAGTTTCATTGAGCTGGATTTCATCAGCAGGCTCTTGTGAAGCAACACTTTGTTTTTTAATTGCTTTTGAGCCTGCAGCTGTAAGCCAAGGCTTTTCCAGCAGTAGCGTTGTGGCTCCTAAGAGACGGTTTCACCATAAAACTGCCAGTGGTGGAGAAACTTTCCGTACTTTCATAATGTTATGCATGGAAATATCGGTAAATATTATAGTCGGAACTTGTAGATAACGAAAAAGAACATTAAGAAGGTTGGTATACATTAAAGTTTTAAGTGAGCAGGAAGAAAGAATCAGGGAGGAGGGGGAGGTTGTCTCGGCCACGAAGCAGAGCAGATAAAGAGTAATGGAAACCAGCTGTTCTGCTCATGTGCTCAGAGCTTACAACTGTAGGCAGTTTCTGAAATCTCATCTATTAAGCGTGAGGAGGCACATGTGAGCCATAGAATGACTGTGAGGCTCAAGGCTCCAGTGCATGAGGTACAGTAGGCTCAGAAACAAAGCAGAAAGTGTGGTGGAGGGAAGAGGGAATTCCAAACCCCTCTGCAGCCAACAGCGCAGCTGCTCAAATGAAAGATTGCACTGCGTGGACGTCACTGGTAAAAAGCCGGCACACAATGCTCGTTTTCTTTTCCAAGTGAAGTCAGCTCTTGTGTTTTCTGTTTCTCTTATTTTCTCCTTTATCACTTCTCTCCATTCTGCCTCTCTCCCTCCTTCTCTCATGCACACACTCACTCACTCACCCACCCACCCACAAGCATCTCCCTCTCTCACTTTGAAATCAATGAGGTTTAATTATCAACTCTGTATTTGTTAGACTGTGTATCAGTATGTATGCACTGCTAGTTTTGAAAAATAATAGATGCACTGTGTGCGTATCGCATGCCAGCGGGTGTTTCTCCGTCACTGCGCACACTCTGGTTAACTTATTCACAGGCTGACATTTAAATTTCAGTTTGGTAGTTGTGCTTTCAAAAAAGTTTTCGGCAATGGGAGAGGAAACAGAAGATCTTGTATGTTGCACAATAAATACAGTGACAGAGGAAAAAAATTGATGACTTTTTTACAGAATTTATCCATAGATTAAAAACTGATGAGCGTCCATTGAGCAGCAACAGAGCAACCTCTGGCTGTACAGTACCATCCATGTTTAAGGATGCAACTATTACGATTTATGATTATGATTTAACCCTCCTATGTTTTGCTGCACATGAAAAACATTTTTCATATATGCTTTTAGAACTTTTCTTATTCTTGCTTTGGGTTTGATTTGATTTAGATGGTCACTAGGAGCAACAGGTGGCTGTTAAACACCATTTCCTTTTTCTTTCTTCCACCACGCAAACTTGACCTACAAAATTCTGTGAAAGTATGCCTGATGAGGCAAATTGAGTCACTGTCAGCAAACTTCCTTCCAGCCTCTGTCTCTCTCTCTCTTTCTCTCTCTCTCTCATACTCACACACACATGCATGAACTATTTGTGTCCCAGTTGCTCCCTTTTTACTGGTTCACATGAAAATATAAACAGGGTGTTAAACTTATCCATGAAACCAAACCATAATGTTGAAACATAGCCCTAAAAACCGATAATAACATAGAAAATATCTACATTTCATAGTAACCCATGATTTCCCAGTGACATGACATTTGTCACCACGTGTTTCTTTTGTTTCATGGGACTTAAACTCTTTGCCAGCTGTCCAGTATGGCCTTCTAGTGTTGGCTGACCTGCTTGCCTGACTAAGAAATCTTGAACAAATATCCTGTATCCTGTATTACAAACATACTTATGCAAACCGTATGCCCCTTTAACACTTTGTGTTCACAAATGTTTTTTTTTTACTAGTCAGAACAAGATTGATAAGAAATAGTTGAAACTTGTCATTTTGCTGCTTTGCAGTTCTATAATACACTGTTTTGCCGAAAATTTGTGTACTGAAACCCAACGGCCAAACCATGATGTTCATCATCATGTACAATTTCATGCCATTTTCTGAAGTGTCCGCAACTTTTTTTCAAATTCAAATCTTTCAATGACTCTAATTGTCATTTAGATGAAACTTGGCCAATTTAGATTTCACATGAAAAGACATAAACCTATAAAAAGTGTATTATTCGAAAATGCTAAATTGTTTGCCATGGTTACGGACACTACAGATTTTTTGTTCTTTAAGCTCTCACCAAAAACCAATTTAAACAACAATCAGGTCATATGCTTTTAGAAGCTAAAAGCAACTAGAAATTAATGATTTAAATAATTTTAAATCATTATTAGTTTGGAGTAAGACAGTATAACACTAAAAAATTAGCAGCTGAAATTTTTAGGGAAGCACCTCTCTGTTGCATAGAACTCAGATGTAGCTTTTTTGTCTCATACATTGTCTGTATAATCTATAAAACAAATTAAATGAGCACCAACACCATGTCTCATCCGATCGCTAATATGCTAATATCGCTACTTATGTGCTAATGTTGCGTAAAAATTGGGACTATGAGTTGAACCGTTCCACTCCAACCCTGACATCCTGACAAGATATCCTAAGAACTGAATTTTAATAATGTTGTAAACCACATTATTCAACCAGCACCTAACTTTCTCAAGTAAATGTATGCCCTTTGACCTTTGACCTTATTGAAAGTGATTTAGTATCACCAAATCTTCTAATCTCTTAGTCTAATCTTTTTGGCATACTGTTTCAGCAGCATATTTTTAATTATGATCTTCAGTTTGGAAGGCGACTAGCACAAACTTGTGAATGTTACAGAGCTTTGGTTTTGCTCTGTATTACTAAATGAAGTCATTCTGTTGCGTATTGCTGGATCATCACCATAAAGCTCTCAGGCAAACTGTTTTGCTCTCCTGGTACCGTAAACCTTATCTGAGCTTATGTAGCATGTTTTTAGCTCTGGCTTAGAAAACGAGGTGCCACTGACACATTAAGCTGTAGTTCTGTAGACTTCAGTGGCTTTTCCTGAAGAAATCACTAAGATGGAGTTTATGAGGGCTTGAGTTTCTATAGGCCACATGGAGCAGTCTCTTGATCTGCAGTCAACCACAAACAGTGTTTTAAACACTTTTAAATGATTTAACCACAGACACACTGTACAAGGCTAGGACAAGAAAAAGGAGGCCAACTAAAGCCTGTGTATGTCTGCTATTGTTTTCATATGGATTTTCTTCAGGAACACATCCGTGCACATAAACACTGGCTCCGAGAGACACGTGCTTCCTGCTGATGGAAGTGTTTAGTCTATTTGGACCTGATTTTTTTTTTTTTTTAAAAAGAAAAATCACTGAACTTTACTACTTGCTTTGCTTCGCACACTCCAGTCTGCTTTAAATGAATCCTAGTTCTATGCACATTGGATGCTGTTGTTCCCAAGCAGGTCATGCTACGTACAGTATATTAACAGTGTTATAATGACCCAAGTGGCAAGAGAAGTTTGGGGAATATGATGTGCATATTAGCTACATAGTGCCTAAGCATGTATAATAATAATAATAATAATAATAATAATTAAATAATAATAATGATAATGATAATGACTTGGTACATCTGTTTAATTTTTATTTTTTCATTTCAATTAAAAAATAAAACATATTAGACTTGGTTTAATAGCAAAATCAAATACAGATATTTGGAAGACATACCTGATAGATATTGAAATGATAGTGAAATGTGACACCCAAATGGAGCCTTAGTCGTGCTATAGTAAGCTGTTTCATGAACATATTTGTCTCTATTTGATCTAGGTTTTTAACCTTAACCTAACACACTCGACTGCAATACATAATAGTATAGAGCCAAGGGTCTAAAAGTGGGAGAACCACCCCAAGGGGTCTGTAAAGGGGGTCATGATTGTCTAATGTTGGTTAATTGGACTGAAACAAGTATATAATGAAACATTGTTATTATTTATATTATTTATTTAAATGTTTTTAATTATTATTATTAAACATGCTTAGGCACTGTAGCTAATATGCACATCATATTCCCCAAAACCCCTTTTCCCTCACTTCTCTTGCCACTTGGGTCATTATAACACTTTTAATATACTGTACGTAGCATGAGCAGTTAATACAAATTATTATAATAAATTTTGGGGCATTGGTGGCTCAGTGGTACTGTAGGTTTTTTGCCTGCCATGCGGAAGGCCCGGGGTCAATGCCCAAATCCCAGCCACTGGATGCAGGACCGGTCCCAAGCCTGGGTAAAATGCGAAGGTTGTGTCAGCAAGGGCATTCGGTTCACAAGTAGTGCTGATTGGAATCATGTTTTTCACCCCTGAGATTTGGAATTGTCTTCATTTTTATTTACAGACATAATAATTTTACTCACAGTATGTTGGTGCATGATTTCTGCCACTTTACCAACATTAGACAATCATGGCCCCTTTACAGACCCCTTGGGGTGGTTCTCAGACCCCACTTTAAGACCCTTGGCTCTATACTATTATGTATTGCAGTCGAGTGTGTTAGATTCACAAAGAAATTGAGTCTCTTCGTGCTGTGAGAGTAAAACCTGTAAGTGACCCTAGCTCAGTGTGATTTTAACAAGCTCCTCATTGATTTCTTAAGGCAGAGGAGTCAAGCTTCGTGTAATTAAGTGAAAAGCGGCCAGGAGTGCCAGCGCTCTTTAGAAAGCTGCTGCTGATCCACTCTTCCTGTAGATTGCATGCCAATTAGCCCCTATTCAGAGCGCCCACTAGGGGGGTGCAAATTGCTAGACCACATGAATCTAGCTAAGTAGTGTTAAGTCAACATATCTGCCTTACTGTAGCTTTGGAGCAATTAATTACGCTGATTCAGGGCTTTCGCAGAGGACAGAGGGCAAATTTGCCCATCTTACCTCAACACTCACACACCTTTTGTATAAAAGAGGGCAGGTGAAGACTGTTTGAAGTCGAGAGGTGTGCCGGACGTGAACTTTTCTCACTTTCTCCAGGGAATATTTATGAGTGTGGTCACATTGATCATACCATGGCTGTCAGTGTGTTACTGGAGCTTAGCTGGCACAGAGACAAGGTCATTTGTAGTCTCACTATTGTAGAATCGTGCCATGTCAATATTTGATCAGTGAAATCGCCCTAAAAAAGCATTCGGTTTTGCTTTGAACTATTTACCTTTCCTATCACACACGCATTTGTTTTTCAGTTCTTGTGAAATCTGTGTTGTTTAAAGGTGTTCTGCTCTTAGCTTGATTACCTTAGACCTGTATATTTCTGACAGTATCCATATGGATTTGATCTAGGTGTGTAAATCTGACCTAGAAAGCGAAGGAAACTCAGTTTCTTGGTGTGTCCGATGAAGGCCAAATGCAATGTGAGCAGAGAATGTGCTGTCTGTGTTTGTGCTAGCTGGCCAGTGTACAGTGTGTGTGTGTGTGAAGTCCTCGACTCTGCTCCTGCTGTCTCAGTAAGGAGAGTGAAAAAGAAAACACATGGTCCAGCTTGAGTTCAAGACCTCGACATGCTCATACGAACACCCTCCGAACCATTTATTTTCCACCCTTCTATTTTTACTATCCTTTTTCTGCTTTTACTCTTCACTGTGTAACAGGTGCTAATGATTTTCAACAGGATTTTATGACCCGTTCAGTATTTTGTCTGACGACTTTGTCAGACCTCGTGGTTTAAATTTCAATTGGGTTGAGAGAATAAAAACAATTCCTGCACATAAGTGGGAAAAGGGCGATAGAAATGCCTTGCTACTTCAAGTAGTTGTTCTATGGCTGTGGATATTCAACTACAGGATATTTTAAGACATTCAGCAACGAATTATCAGTCTCCATTATCCCTGCACTGGTGTCCTGCATGCTTTATAGAGTTTATGTCTATAACTTATGTTTATAACTTTATAGAGTTTTGTGTCATTTCTAAGAAGCTGTTAACAATTATATTGCTTCAGATCTTACAAAAAAAAAAAAGAGTGTGTTTGTCGTATTTTTGTCACCTTTTTGTAGGTGTTCCAGGATCTGGGTATGTGTGTGTTGGCTGGAGCAACTGAAGGCTACAACGTGTGTTTGTTTGCATATGGACAGACAGGCTCAGGGAAGACTTACACCATGATGGGCAACCCAGTGAGTATCACAGTGTAGGCTATGATAAGTGACTTAAATGCATTGCATAAACTCAATCCTTCTATCCTGTCTCTATTATGCAGGATTCTATTGGATTGACGCCAAGGATTTGTCAAGTAAGTTTCTGATCTAAAAAATTCTCGATTTTGCAAACATCACTTTTGAGTCACGGAGAAGATTTTCACTAGTGGTGTTTTTTCCTTGCCATCATTACAGGGATTGTTTCGATCTGGTATGGACTCTCCTGATGGACAGAACTGCAGGGTTGAAATTAGGTAAGAGAGCAACTGCACACTGTGTGTTTGTGTCCTATGTGTGACCCAGAAGTAGGTTAGGCACTCTTTGGTTAGGCATGGAAGTTGTTGTGAGTAGATTATTTGTTTTCCTCCTCCCTCTCCTTCTCCAGTTTCTTAGAGATCTACAACGAGCGAGTGCGTGATCTGCTGCGAGGGGCGGACCAGAAAAAGCCTGCAGCCTTGCGTGTGAGGGAGCACCCGGAAAAAGGGCCGTATGTGCAGGGTGAGGGATCTATGAAAAAAGAGCTTCTTAGATCAAAACCTATGTAGAAATTAGAATGCTCTTGTTGGCACAATCAAACCTAAAGAGAGAAGAAAACAAATATATAATATAAAACAAATAATATATTCTATTTATAACTGGTATCATTAAAGAGCAGAGCTTTAACCCAGCTTTAATTTCCCCACTCCTTTTTTGTCCCGTGTCCAACATCCAGTCATTGTGTATATCAGGAGAAAGCCCTGAACAGCAAAGGAAATGACCTCACTTTCCTGTCGCTGTAAAAAGCCCAGTGGAATACACACACACACACACACACAAAATCTACATCAATCTCTCTCTCTCTCGCTCTCAGTAATTTTTTAAATATTCTGAACCTACAACAAAAGAAATCTATCCATATATATATATATATATATATATATATATATTATTCGTAATTATAACTGCTTGTTGTAGGACTAGTGACTACACAAGTTGGACTAGATATCTAGTAGGTTACATGCCTACAACTATAACATGAGTACAGAATTTACTCTTACTATATGACCAAAAGATTTTGGACACTTGACTTATACAGTATGTGAGCCCTTCCTAAACTGTAGCTACGAATTTGGAAGCACACAATTGCATAGAATTTATGTACATGCTGTATTATTATCATTTTCCCCTGTTCAGGGGAGTTCTCAGTGGTTAAGATGTTTTATTACTGATCGGCAGGTTACAGGTTCTAAACCTTTTTCCTAAAAAAAAAAAATATATATATATATATATATATATATATATATATATATATATATATATATACACACAACCTATGCTGTACAGTCGTAATGCTATGCTGTTGCAATAACTTACATAAAACCTTTTAGGCAATATTTCTGACATGCATTCCGATGTTTGCTATATATGGGTTATTATTCTATGCATTCTATTACTGTACAGAACGAACTATTTACACGTGTATACATAAAGTCCATAAAAATTACTGCCGGTACTCATTCATAAGGGAGTGAAATCTCAGATACAGCAAAAATAATTACATTACTCAACGTCTCTATGTCTCTCAGTTCAAATGGGGCTTCAGCAGAAATGACTCACTCTTTAATTAAAGGCCTGCAGAAATTCCTGACTGATCTGTTAAGTGTTTCTCATTAGCAAGTACGATAAATTTGTCTTGTGTATATAAAAAGAAGATTAAAATGTTTAATACTCCGGGTGTGTGTGTTCAGGGCTTACTCAGCATGTGGTGGAGGACTGCAAGCAGGCAGCAGATCTGCTGGAAGAAGGCATCGCGAACCGCATCACAGCTGCCACGCATATTCACGACGCTAGCAGCCGATCACACGCCATTTTCAGCATCCAGTACACACAGGTCCTCATCGCACATCTGTTCAACACGGGTTTTTGGTGTAGCGTCCGATTTAGCGATGGGGTTATAAAAGGGTTTGTTTTGTGAGGTGTGGGAATAGACAAATCAAAAGATGCTAATGGTCCTTCATGTTGTTATATCTGAAGTAAAATAGGCTTCTTGATTATCTGTGCCCAGTCCCCAGCACATGGCAGCAGCTGTAAAAGTAGGAAAGGTTCTTTGGAGATTATGCAGTAGTCATCTTATTTCCCAGGCAATGCTGGGTTAAACAGTGCCTTAATTACTATAGCAACAATAAAAAGTGTTAATGTATGATTTACTAGGCATTTGGGTTCATGTACTGTAGCTGCCACCAACCAAATGGAAATTTCTAAAATGCAAGTATGAAAAAAAAAAATTCTGAAGCAATAAGGTTCCAGTTTTTTCTCATAGATCACTACATTAGTAATTTAAGCCATCATGACCCTGACAAGATTGAAGCAGTTTGTGAGGATGAATGAATGAAAAAAGTTAATTCATCAACAACAATAAGAGAGAACTTCAAACATCCAGGCCAATAAATGATTACAATGTTTAAGGAAAAAGTACTCTTCTGTATAAGGTTGTCAAATGTCAAAAATGTATATTATTAGTAAAAGTTCTTATTATTTGTTAAAAAAAGAAAATTACATACGATCTTTTGTTTTTGGATTGTTATTGTAGGCGATACTAGAGAATAACCTTCCTTCTGAAATAGTGAGCAAGATCAACTTAGTGGACCTAGCTGGCAGGTTGGTGTCCTCCCCCCCCCCCCCCTTTTTTTGGGAACAGCTGCTTGTGATCATTAAAACAATAGCCTTCATCTGTTTGATGTTCTTTATACAACTGTGGTTATGATCAGCTCGCCCCCTAGTGGACATTCTTGGTTACTTTATACATATACAGTACACACTGTGCTTGTTGTCTATCAGTGAGAGAGCAGACCCTAATTACTGCAAAGATCGGATTACTGAAGGAGCCAACATCAACAAGTCCCTAGTTACTCTGGGAATCGTCATATCAGCTCTCGGTATGGGAAATTCAAGCAATATTTATTTTTCACAATACACTCCTGTCTAGGATTATTTTTATTGTTTGGTGGTTTTTATCCTGTTCGATCTCTTATTTTTTTCGTTGTCTTCACCTAGCTCAAAACTCTCAGATGTGCAGTAGTAGTCAGAGCATTAACAGCATGCTGAGTGAAGGTGAGGCCAGCACGGTCGGCAGTCAGTCCAGCTCCCTGTCCAGCAGCAGCCGCAGACACTGCTTCATCCCCTACAGGGACTCGGTCCTCACCTGGCTTCTCAAAGACAGTCTGGGTGGCAACTCCAAAACTATAATGATTGCAAGTGAGTCTGGTTATGGGTAATAATGGTCAATTGCAAATTATTATACCACAGCACTGTTGTGTTCTTGAATCTGTTTAGTCAGTGTTACAGTTTTATAATTACAGAATCACAGGTTTATACTAATTTGAAAACATTACTGTTTCTATTAACGATTCATCATGTGGCGATTCGTGCATTGGCACACTGACATTGAAATAGATTTTTTTTAACTATATATTTTTATTTTGAATTGGTAAATGTTGCTATTACTGTGTAAACCTATCACAGGACAGCACAGTAAAATATATATATATAAATAAATAAACATTATATATATATCATTTTTTTAAATTTTTATTCATTAATAAAACCGTGATACATTCAGCATCGCAGTACAAATTGAAAAGCCACCTAGGTATCATGATGTCATACTGGGTCGTCTATGCACCTCTGTAGTTCAGCTAGTGACAGTGGAGGCCAGTGGTGGCCATTGTATTTTTTCCTATATGTACCACCGTGGTAGGGCCTCCGGTTAGCATTCACACACTACGGGCAATTTAGGAACGCCAATTAGCTTAATTTTGAACTGTAGGAGGAAACCCACCAAGCACAGGGAGAACATGCAAACTTCATGCACACAGACAAGACGTGGGAATCGAACCCAGGACCAGGAGGTGCATGGCGACAGTGCTAACCACTAAGCTACCATGCCACCATATACTCACTCACTCCTTGTCTATACGGCTTTATGCAGGAGGCCTGGAGCCTATCCCAGGACAATCTATCGCAGAGCGCACACGCTCACATGCTCATTCACACCGGAGGAAACCCACCTTTTATCTCATAAATGTGTTTTTTTTTTTTTTTTGAGCATTATTTAACAAAAGGTGGTACTGTCTAAAAGAAATAAAACATTTCAGGACATTTAGAAAATACTCACCTCTGGGGTGGTGACATGCATCATACCAGCATCATCTCCCTGTCTCTTTTTCTTTCTCTCTGCCTTCACTACAGCAATATCACCATCTTGTAGCAGCTACAGTGAGACTCTCAGCACCCTCCGCTATGCCGCTCATGCCAAGAACATTGTCAACAAGCCAAGAGTCAATGAGGTGTGTAAATGCGAATGAGTGTTTCTAACATTTCATAATCACTACAGTTTCCTGATGATGATAAAAATGAGGCATCTTCATTCTCAGTTTATTCCGTTTTATTCTCAGGATGCCAGTGTGAGGCTGATCAGGGAGCTTCGTGAAGAGATCGACCGTCTGAAGAGCATGCTGTTGAGCTTCTCGATGGTACAGTAATTACCTTCTCTTAGAAAATTCCCCCAGCACGTGTAGCGGAAGCACTTATTCATACAGACCTTGTTTTTGCTGTCTTCAACAGAGAAACCCCAGCCCATCTCTGAGTGATGAGAGAGACAGCAGCCTTTCAGACATCGTGCTGCAGAACGAACTCAAGGTTTGCAATAATAATAGCATTTGCTTGTTTTTTTTTAGATTTAAGATTATAATAATGCTCATTGCCATTAACATTTTTTCTGTTCTCATTTCCAGGTGGAACAGCTTACTAAAGACTGGTCAGAGAGTTGGCGGGATAAGCGAGCTCTTCTGGAGCAGTACAGTGTGGACATTAACCAGGACAGAGCAGGAGTTCAGATACAATCTCTCCAACCCCACCTTGTCTCTCTGGAACCGGACGTCCTGAGCACAGGAGTCACCATTTACCACCTCAGGGTACTGACCTTACTGGAGCTTCATTTCTCTTCTCTTCAGAAAGGCTCATGAGCTTGTACCTTTTTAACATTAACACGTTTTTGTATGCTCAGCTATATTTTAATACGCCACTTTCTTAACTAATAACTCTTTCTTGTGTTCAGATTCCCCTTTTGTCAGCTTTTTTTCTTACTCTTGCGCTCTCTGCAACATTCTTTGAGATGCCTGCTACAGTCAGGTGAAGCAGCTCTGCTTGTCTGCACCAGCTTACTTCCTTCTTCAAATTTTCCTCTCTTCTGTTTAGTTTGTGTGTTCATGCTGGGGGGAGAAGTGAGGATTTATCTCAGAGACCATTTTGTAGATTTCATCAGGTTCAATGCCACTTTTCAAACATCTGCAGTTGTCAGTATGTCTAAAGTCAAAAGTCACACTGCTGAACCCTTCGAACGTCTATGGACCATCATACAACAGATCTCTTTTTGAGAGATGGGACTTTGAAATTATTCATGGAACCGTTTTTTCTTAGTGCGTGTATTTGTTGGGTAAGTATTTACTATAAAATGTAATAGTAATTATATTCTTGTTTTATTTAAAATTAACTCTTAAGACCTTTAAGGGATCTTGAAAAGATCATTTGTTCATTAAGGGTGAACATAGGGTCATTCATTAATTTTCTATACCGCTTAATCCTGTGTTCAGGGTCGCGGGGGACCTGGAGCCTATCCCAGGAGACTTCGGGCACTAGGCGGGGTACACCCTGGACAGGGTGCCAATCCATCGCAGGGCACACACACACACTCACACACCCATTCACACACTACGGGCAATTTGGGAACGCCAATTAGCCTAACCTGCATATCTTTGGACTGTGGGAGGAAACCGGAGTACCCGGAGGAAACCCACCAAGCACGGGGAGAACATGCAAACTCCATGCACACAGAGATGGGAATCGAGCCTGGCTGGGGAATCGAACCCAGACCCTGGAGGTGCAAGGCGACAGTGCTAACCACTACACCACCGCGCCGCAACATAGGGTCATATTGTCCTAAACAATTCCTACTTTGGTCTTTTTCTGAAAGGGAAACCATAAAGATTTTGCATGCATTTGAAGTCTGTAGGTTACATGTTCCTTGGTGGATGTTATGAAACACACATGCAATTGGCACAGCCAAGAAGAATTAATATTTATTATACCTCAGCTATTTCCGACCGTGTAATCTGCTTGGATGAGAGGCATTACTTGAGTGGTGATATACAGCATAACAGCACTGGGATGTTTAACTATAACCCATAAATCACTCAGTCACAGCTGTTCTAACAATCATTCATTACACTGACTGTCAGTTGCCAGCTTAAGTGTGGGACCCTGGAATCTCAGTAACCTCAGGTTAAGGTGTTGGACTATGTTTCAGAAGTTCAAACTCCAGCTCCACCAAGTTGCCATTGTTGGGCTCTTTAGCAAGCCCCCTAACCATCACCCTTAACCATGCTCAGATGTATAATGAGATAAAACAGTAAATCACTCTGAATAAGCATATCTGCCAAATATAAATGGGTGAACGTAGGTGATACAGTCCATAGTACTGAAAAGAGGGCAGTGCAGCTACCTGCCAAAACCACATTCAGATCCATTGACAGAAGCACCTTCAGCAAGATTACATTATGTAATCCTAAACAACTCTGTCTCCTTATAAATTGTTTCAAATCAGGAATAAGGGGTTGTACATTTTATGTACATTTACATTTAGGCATTTGGCAGACGCTCTTATCCAGAGCGACTTACATTTTTATCGCATTACACATCTGAGCAGTTGAGGGTTAAGGGCCTTGCTCAAGGGCCCAGCGGTGGCAACTTGGTGGTTGTGGGGTTTGAACCTGGGATCTTCCGAACCATAGTCCAATGCCTTAACCACTGAGCTACCCCTGGCCCTATGTACAGTATGATGCTTGTAGAACTGTTGTATAAACCAATATCACACTTACTTGAAATATTGATATTGGTTACACAAGCACCATACCGTACATAAAATGTACAGTCCTTTCTTCAATCAGCTGTGCTGATATTCACTTCAACTCCTCTGCCTCTCGTGTGATATTGCTTAACTTAAATATTTATTTCATAACTTTTTTTTTCTATGATTAAGGAAGGAATAACCAGAATTGGACCTCAGGATCCAAATGAGAAAGAAGTCCATATCGGTAACTATTTTTGTGTCTCTTTATACTAATATATGACAAAATAACATAATTACCACTTTTTTTTGTTTAATCCGTTGCTCTGGAATGTCTTAATCATGCCAGAGGGTACCGTTTGTGAAATTGAGAATCAAAATGGAGTTGTTCGCCTTAAACCCCTACCACACACAGCCTGCACGGTCAACGGCAGAGAGGTCACTGAACCCTGTCGACTCGCACAAGGTTAATGCAAAACACTTGTTTACATATAAATATTAGGTATTTTGTACCAATAATAGATAATGGAGCTTCATGTCAGTTGTAATGGTTGTTCTAGGTGCAGTGATAACATTAGCAGGACGTCACAAGTTCCGGTTTAACCATCCTGCAGAGGCGGCAGTTCTGAGGGAGAGGAGACGTGTAGGTTCTCACACTACATTCAGTACCAGATTAAATGAGGATAATACAAAGTGATTGTAATATCTCTATCTGTGTGTAAATACTCTGACATTAATGAATAGAAAAGAAAGCAGAAATTCAATTACTTTTTAGGCATTTCCTCTCATTACATATATTAAAAAATGTTAGTGCTTTAATCTCAAATCTTCTTTCCGTTACAGATTGTTGAAGGTGGTCCACTCCTCAGCTCATCTAAGCTTAACATGCTCACTCCTAACTCAAGGTGAGAAGTTTTGTCCTGTGGTTTATATTTGTTGTGCCAGAAGCTGGAAATGTTGCACTGATAATGAGATCTCTAGAGCATTATCATCTTGTTTTTGCTGGATTGGCTTTAGGTTACTTGGTTACCAAAAGATGCTAAATGTGGGCAAAGCTCACTTACCAAGCAATTTGTTTTACATGTCGGTGTTCTGATGCGGAAACATAAGCATCTGTTTATATCTCTGGGCGTTCAGGGCAGAAGAACTAGGAAGTCAGGAGGACAGTGATAGGCTAGCTCCCTGGCAGAGGTTAGAAGAGCATCAGCGCTACGTGGAGGGTCTGCGCGAGGAGATCCTGCTGGAACAGAGACGGGTTGAGAAAGACTTGGAGAGAGAGCAGGCGCATCTTCAGAAGCAGCGTTCTGAGAGTAAGTTATTTGCCTAATGGCTTGTGTGTTTCGGATTCCTTATTATTAGATTTTTTATTAACATTTTTATGACCGATAACATTAAATTAAACATAAACATAATAAAATTTAATCTTTGGCCTAAACATATTTAAGAATATTTAAAAATAAGTTGTACTTAGTCACATTTGTGCTTTAATTATAGCCTGCATTAGAGCTAGCATGACTTCCAAAAGTTCCTTTAAGCACAGACTTCAATGGAAGGAATAAGATTCAAGAAAAATCTGCCCTTTTGTGTGAAGGAATTAAGATTGTCAATCACAAATTTCATGACATTTAAAGCTTTCAGTTTGAAACGGAAGAATTCCCAGCATTTCAGTGTGGTCTCACTTTTGAACCTTTCTTCATATACAGTGCTGTGATTTCTTTCTTTCTTTCTTTCTTTTTGCATATTGGTCATACTTAAATGAATGAGATCATCTAACAAATTTAAATATGACACAAGGATAACCTGAGTAAATACAAAGTGCAGTTTGTAAATAATTATTTCATTTATTAAGGAAAAAAGCTGTCTGAATCTACCTATCCCTATGTTAAAATTGCCAAATCATGAATAAACTGTGATTAACCATTTTTTGGAACGCTGAATTAAAATACTCTTGCCACACCCAGGCCTGATTACTGCCAGACCTGTTGAATCAAGAAATTTATGAACGTTCATAAAAAAGATGGGCAAAAATGCCATCCATGGTAGAGTTGAGAGCCTCTGCTGACCAAAACGAACACAAAGGCTTGTCTCACATTTGCCAAAAAGCATTATCTTTAAGACTATTCAACAAAAGATGTGATAAAAGTTGAGCTTTTTGGAAATGTTGTGCATCCTGTTACATCTAGTGTAAAACTAACACAGCATCTCCTAAAAAGAACATCATACCAACAGTCAAACATGGTGTTGGTAATGTGATGGTCTGTGGTTGCTTTGCAATTTCAGGACCTGGACAACCTGCTAAAATTGATGGAACCATAAATTCTTCATGATTTTTTTCCAAAAATATTCTGTTTTATAAATTTTTAATTCCTCGTTATTAGATTTCATTTACATTTACTGAATTAAACAGAAGCTCTTATTCAGAGCAACTAAAATAAGTACTTGTAGTCTCTGTCAAAAGCCTTGTTTATAAGAACTAAGACTATAGTAATCTTACAGTATGTCTTATGTCTCATGTATCTTACAGTCCAGCAGTGGATCTTGCAGGAAAAGCAGCGTCTTGCTGCCATCTTGGAGAAGGGAACACTCGACTCAGGGGTGCAGACCGATGTCATTTCTCTGCCTGCGCTGGCTGTAAGTAATGAGAACAAGAGCAGCAGTGAAACAGTTCGTCCATTGCCAATTGTGGGTGATAGGAAACGGGTGGTGCAAGAAGAGCTCCTCAAACACCATGCACTCCGAAGACATGAGAATCGCATACGCCGCAAAAGACTACGCTACCAGATGGAAAGGATTGCCCGCAAGCGACATCTGTTAGAGGCAAAACAAGAGCTTCAGAGACTGGAGGCTGCCATTTCACAAGGGGGTGAAGGAACCTTGTCCCCTGATCTAGCGTCCCCCTTAAAGCACAGAGGACGTCCAATGATTTTGCGAAGGCATTCGTTTTCTGTTGACCTTTTGTCTCGGCTTTACCCTCAACATACACCCATTTTCAGGTCAGTAAGAGCCACTTAATTTGGTTTCTTGATGTTAAGAATATATTGTAGATAATTAAATGGTTTAGAAATAAAACCTTTAAAGTTGTGTAATTTTTTTTCTTCTAACAGCCAGTTTCTTCGGAGGAACAGATTATCTGAATCAACATCATCACTCCCTAGGTTTACCATTCCTAAAAGGTGGGTGTCTGATGAATGTCTACCAGACAAACCCAGAGGCCGCTCTAACACTATGCCGTCAAGATGTAGTCATGGGACTTCAAGTAGGACAGGCTCTTCTGAGAATGTTGCAATGCTAATGAAAGAAAACATGGCATCTGAGGAAATGGGTAAAAGAAAAACTCTTGGATCTCCAATTCAATCATCAATCTTTAATCATAACATATCTGTAAAAACTACAGCGGATTCAGATAATGGAAATAGTAAGAAGGTTCTTCCAATAATAAAGCAATCAAGCACACAAAGACCCTCGCCTAAAGGAGGAAAGAGTTCACCCCATGAAGAGAACAAGGGCTTGGAGAAAATCCGTAAAGCTCTTTCTCGATCAGTTGGCTTTGGAATAAAGATGGCTTTGTCAAGGGTTTTCCGAAAACCTCCATTAGGGTCACGAGGTGGCAAAAATGCTAAGTCTGCTAGCAGAATAAAAGCTCAATTTGCCATGGAGGGGAAAAACGAGAAAATAGTAGAAGACACTAAGACAAAGCAGGCAAAGTTCACTATAAAATCAGCAGTATCATGTGATGGTTTAGATCAGCTCATCTTATTAAAAGAAAAGAATCAAGGACGCTGGCATAGTGCAGAGATCCTGACTCAAAAGACCAGAAGCTGGGTCAAGACACAGCAAGATCTGAATAACTGGGAAGAGAATAACAGTGATGACGTGGCTGATGACTCTTCAGACTGTGACAGCCTTTTCTCAGTGGACTCCCTTTCATCCGCTTATGCCACTGCATTGGCGCAACAGCTTCAGCAAGAGGACTGTGAACCAAGTGAGGCAGATAGTGAGGACAGTCAGATGTCCAAGGACTCGCTTGTCAAGGGAAATAGTGGGAGTGTTATTGCAAGGCCTGGACTGAAGCTCAATGACTCCATTGGTCATACTTCCTATTCACCATCTAATCCCCAATCAACCACAGATGGAGAAAAAATAGAAAGAAACAAAGAAATGCCTGAAGAGCTTTTTGGTGAAAAAACAAAACAAGTGATAAAGGAATCTTCACAGGTCTCACAGCTGACATCTGATTCTTGGCACTCCAGTGATGCCAGTGTTAGAGAAACAGAAGTTTTCCTTGCGCTTACAGATGCATGGTCATCCACCGATGCAGCAGAGAGTCCTAGAATCCTCGGGGCTTCAGAGACACTACTATGCATACTATCAGAGACCAGTAGCAGCCAAAGCCAGGCTAGTCTAGATCTGTCTGGTGCAACAACTGGATCTGAATGTCAAATTTCACCCTGTTTTGATTCTACACAAGGCAAATATGTGACAGTTAAGGAACAAAGTCAACTATCATTTGAAAGAGAGAGTGTCTTGGACAACGATTTGAATGATCTTACCTCTACATCATGTTCTACACCCGAATGCACTATATTACAAGAAAATAATGGGATGTTGAGTAATTTTGAGTCAACGAGCGGCTCTGAAGAGTCGTCCATCACACTGAACACACTCAGCAATAAGACACTGTGCTTAAACAAACCATCTCCAACAGAGGAAGTGCCATCAGAAACCGATGACGTCCATGTGCTCGTGGTCAGTGCACCTTCTGAAGAAAATGCATTTTCAGGATGCTTTCAGGGTAAATCCCCTGATAAGAACTCAATAAGCAATTTCACAAAACAAACTGCACATATCTCCTCAGGTGATGAATGTGTCCTCATTAAAAGCATTGCACTACAAAGTACCTTTACAGAATCACAACAGGAAACAAAGTCCGAAGAAAGCTGCATTGCAGAAACACCTTTCAGAGACAGTAATATTTTCTTAAAATGTGATGAACAAACAGTTCTAGAAATTTCAACTTCTCATAGGACACTCCAATCAGGAAATACTTTAAAAAACAGTAATAAGCAGAATGCTTTATGTTCCAGTAAAGAACTACATCAATCAGCATTAGATAATTTGAAAATAGAGAATGATTTTCTGTGCAAGACACAAACCCAAACGGCGCATCTGATTAACCATATTGAAAAAGATGTGAGTGATGGAAAGCCGCAAGTTCAGTGCACAGAAAAATGTTCAGAACAGTATGATACAATAAATGCAAAAGATTACCTGTTTGAAATGAACATCAAGTCAGATAGTGTAAATGAAGTTGCTGATCATTTAAAACAATGTGTTCAACTAGAGCATGAATCCTGTAATGTGCACTCAAGAAAGAGAAGCAAAGGCTCTCAAGATGATTTAGCAAGCAATTTGCAAACCCCAAAGAGAAGCTGTGTGGAGCCCATTGTTCAAGGTGATTCTGCTGTAAATAATGCACTGTTCGTGTTTAATGACAGTTCTAAGATTAGCGGAGACTCAACCGGCAAACTGTTACCAACAGAAAAGAAGATAACTTCAAATTTGTCCAAAACACTTCAGCAAGATCCCAAAAATACATCTACGGACAATCATATCAGCACCTACCAAAAGAGCAACAGCCTTGTTGCCAACTATACCTCTGAAGACCAACCTGTTTCTACAGTAATAAAGGAACAGAGAATGTCCACCATTCTCATGGGTAAAAGTGAAGTCCATGGTATGCAGGAAATTAACTTTCCTGATGTTAAGGTCGTAGACAAAGGAGCCTTTGATTGCAGTCCATTGCAAAAGAACAGTCTTATGATTAATGACGAGATATCAGGAGTGGTGAAAGAACACTTGAACATGTCTCTGCAAGTGCATGGTGGTAAAGATATTAATGAAGAACCAGAGACAAACGACAACACAACCTCAGCAACCAACGTCGATGTTTTTAAGAACAAGAATAAACAAGAACCTGGCCGTCCTTACACAATTCTGTGTGTGAATGAATATTCTGTAGGCGATGGAGTGAATGTGGACAACACATGCGACTGTGTGGGAGATAAATATTTCATAAAAAATCCCACTGAGAATCAAGTTGTATCAGACCACCAAGGAACTGGATTCCATAGCAGCTGTCCATCTTTGTTGGTGAAGAACATCAGTGCAGGAATAAAAAACTCACACAATCATAATTCATATGGATCAGTGCCAGAAACAAACACTGTCCTAGGTGAGGTTCCAACTGATAATAATCCAGAATCGATAAGTACCAGCCATGCAAAGGTATTAACAGATGAATTGAAGAGCGAAAGTAACAAAAATATACAGCTGGCATTGATGTCCTCTTGTAAACAAAGCCCTGAAGTCATTTTATCTCCTGATTACGTCACTGTGGCTGAGGAACATGATCAGTCCTTTCTACTGGAATCAGAGACTGTACCCATCAATAAAGTAGTTTACAATCCAACTCCTACAGGAACATCTGTAAGGATGGAAGTCAGGGAATTTGATCTGCCATCATACACCCAACAGAAAGCAGGCATCTATCCTGGAGAAAACAACATTTCAGGGGTTTCGAAAGATGTTTGCGATGTTTCAGTTTCCAGCCATTGCTCCGCATTGGTGGATGATGTTGCCTCAGAAATGCTTAAAGAGACAGCGAAGTCTATGAAAGCAGGCAAAGAAAATATGACTGTTAAATGTCAGCAGGTGGCAGAGTTAAACATTGTTGCACGTCTTCACACTGAGTCAGCAGGTCCTTTTCGAAAAAATTCAGACAGAGCTGAAAATGTTCAGGGTACTGCTTCTAGACCACTTGAAAAACAAGTATGCCATGAATGTGCTGGAGAAAAATATAGTTTTATTGCACAAGATAAACTTCATCCTGGTCCGAACACAAAGGCATTAAATGAAACCAAAGACAAAATCGTGGACCTTGAAAACTACAAACTCCATAAAGAGACCACAGTTTCTAAATATTGCCAGGCATTCTGTACTTCAGGGCTACAGAGAGACAACCAAAAACAAATTATCCAAGGAGTGAAATTATCCATTTTGGGTGAAAAGCCCTGTTCTCAAAACAAAGACCAGACACTTCATAATGAGGACCATATGCTGAATAAAAAGAAAGTTCAGGAACAGTGTGTGGATGTTCAGAAAGAAAAGAAACATCCAGACAACCTTCAAGATGCATCTCAAGACATATCCATAATTTCAAAGTCTGTACAAAGAACAGAGCAGACAGACATGATAGAGGCAAATAAATTGGAGCACACATTTTCAGAATGTAGGCCATTAAACCCGAAAGACCCTCATCAGGTTAAAATTGAATCTACTGATAAAGCAAATGGAGGAAAACAACATACAGCAATAAGTAGTTCAAGACTTGTATTTTCTAGGACTAATGAAGAGCGACAGAGAGTAAAGCCAAAGAGATACAGGAAAGCTCATTTTACAGCCCCTTTAAGTTCATCCACAGATTCAACACCTGATTCATCTTTGGATGAGATAGCTAAGAGTTCCAGAGTAATTGCTACTCCAGCCATACCTGGCATACCTGCTCCTTCAAACCCAGTGATGGAAGATAGACATAGCTTTTCTGATGAATCAAGTACATCTCTGCCTTTAGAAGTTAATTTAGGATCAATATCAAAACACAATCAGTCATATGGGACTGGTTCTGATAATCGATATCCTTATGTCAGAGGCATTAACACTGATTCATCAGATGAACTGAGGCAGAAAAAATGTCATCTTGCGGCAAAATCATTTCAAATTTCTGGTCAATCAAGGAAGGATGAGACAATTCACTTAACCATTAGCAGTTCTACAAAACACATACCAGATGAAAATAACCATGAAAGAAGAAAATCAGTGGAGAATAATTCCATCCAACATAAAGAGCCTATACTACATTTTGGTTCAAGTGACATCAACCCCTTTGTCCATACAAGAAAAAAGGATCCACTACTTAATGCTGCACACAAAAATCTGCCATTTGGAAGTGCAGTCAATATTCCTAGTCAACTGTCCTCACTTGAATGTTCTAGCAGTGGTATAGCAAGATGCTGTAGTATGGACAATGGATTGAATGTTCAGAATTCTCCTTTCAATTCCCATCTGAGCACTTATGCAGTCCACAAGGGGCTTTCTAGCACATTGAGTAGTGCTGAAGATTCCAAGGAGCATATTTCTACGCAAACTGAGGTGATGGAAGCCTTTCATCCTCCAGTTCATTGCAATGAGAAGATCTCAACAGCTGCAGGCAGTGACTCATGCAATGATACGTTGTATTTAGCCAGTAGCTCAGGCCAAGTAGATGAAATAATGTTGGTCTACTCGTCTGAACATGAAAGTCAGAAATATAAACAAGATTCAAGAAAATGCGACCAAGGTACCCAAACAGTAAAGTGTTCTGAAGCTTTGGAGAAAAGAAACAGACACTGGAGGAGCAGTACCCAGGTTCCTTCATCCAAAACGACGAATGGAACATCGACCACATGGACAAGTTTACAGAATATGTCTGACCATCTTTCCGAGTTGATTGTCAGCACTTCTGATCTTCTGGGGAACATTCAGTGTATGAGAACAGGGGAAAGTTCTATGAAGAATGGGCCTCCATTAAAGACTTCCAGTATAGTTTCAAAGGTACCCTCCAACAAGTATTGCAAGAGTGATGACTCGACCCAAACTGCTAAAGATGTCGGGATTCAAACCGAGGACTTTGCATTGCGAATGAAACAGAGCGAAGTTCTCCAAAGTACCCCGTTTGTACAGAACCCTAAAGCTCATGAGGTCAATGTGATAGTCAAAGTTATTGGCTCAGAAGTTTGCAACGAACCAAGGCAAAGTGGGGTCATCAGATCTTTCAAAGACCAGTATGACAGCAGACAGAATTTTGAAACTATTAAAAGTATGCCTGACTTGCGTTCTGGAGGCTCACTTTCCTCTGAACAGTTTGGGGGAAAGTTAGACACTATAAAAATTCTCTCGTTAGAAACTGTTGCACCAAATCAGCACTGTTTCAGTCCTGCCACAGTAGAGCATAGATCTTCAGTTTGTGCTCAGAGAAAATCCATTTCTCAAATGTTAGCAAAGGACAATCTAACACATCAACAAATAAAGCCAAAGGGTCACCACGATAAAAGGGTGTTGCTTATAGATCGTGCTTCTTCACCTATTCTCACTGTGGATGTGAGAAGTTTACAGAGAGGGAAAATCAAATCTGATCTAATCCAGACACCCACTGAGACATTCTCAAAAACTGTCAGATGTCCACCTGAAAACAAACCAGTCTCCACCAGTAAACCTATATCACAGCATCACAATGAACATTTTTACACACATCAAGCTGAAAGCAAATCAGTGTCTTCCATGTCTCCTGAGAGCATGAGCAACCACAGTTGTTTAAATGTATCAGATGCATACACCACCGAAGTCTTATCCAGCAGATACATACAAAATGGAAAAAAGAAACACTCTCATGAAGTGCAGGGTCCCCTGTCTCATAGTCACACTTGGCAGCCTACACCCTTGAGCCAAAACACATTACAGTCCTCAACACCTATTAATCAAAGCCACATAAGCAACATGCAGGAATGTAAACACAGACCGTATAAAGATGTGAGCTGCTGGAGTGATCTTAGCAAAGACACTCTCCAGTACCATGAGGAAGATAGTGTGTCTTTGGCTCCGAGTGACTGCAATACAGACATCCTGGTTAGCATCAACCCACTAACTGAAACCAGTCCACTCCAAGAGGACTATTGGATTCCTGAAAACCTGCCCATGCACAACAAGTTCACCAACTGGTCAGGCATCAGTCATCAGTCACCAGCCAGGCTTAATGAAAAACATTTAAGTATGGAGAAATCCACAAATATTAACACAAACAGTCCCCATGTACAGTCAGAGAGTCTTAGGTTGAGGAACAAACCCAAGCTCTTGGAATCATCAGATAGACGGACCAAAGAAATTGAGAGACTGCGGAAGGAACGGGAGCAGGTGCTGTCCTCTATGCAGTTAGATTTGAGTTCTCATCCACTTAGTGTAGAGCTGACAGAGGCCAAGTTGCACTATAGCCTGGGAAAAACAGATACTCTGCTGAAGATGTCGAAGTCTAGTTCCAGAACAGAATCTACCATCTCTACCAAACAGCAGCTGTATGACAGGTGAGTTTTTAGACTTGTAACAAATGATTTCAGTAAAAGCATTATATGCTATGTTAGATTTACTGCTCGTATAGAGTACATTATATTGGATTTTCCCTTTGTTTAGTTTTCTACTGTAAAATGGCCTTCAGAATAAATCACTATTCATGCTGTTCTAGAGAAACAGTGAATCTGGTTTCATTTTCAATAACAGCATATCCTGATAAGTTTTATTTCTCTTTTACCCCAGCAATTTACTTACAATGGCAATTTTAAATGTGTTAAAGAATATCATATTGTAGAATGCTTTCAAAACATGCTTAGGCCTTAAGTTAATAAAACTGAAGCTCATTATGTTCCTGAGAAAGCTCTCTGAGCATTGAAAAGCAAAGTTTGTAAGCTTCTTACAAAAAAGTAATCTACTGAAAAACTTACATATCCCCAATTATAGACATATTAATAAATTTCCAGAAATGTTTCTGTAAATGCTAGTGCGTTCATCTTATGATTTTCATTGTAGCTGAAATTTCTGTCTCAGCTTCAAGAAAGTCAGAATAGAGAAGGTTATAGTACAGTATTATCAGAATATTGCCTGTTATTCCTTCCTTAGGCACAGGAGGAGTATTGATAGTCTGAGGAAGGAGAGAGAAGATCTTCTTCAGACATCGCGGCGAGCTCGAAGTCTCAGCCCAAGCAAGCATCCAAACTCATCAAATCAAACGACAGAACAGTCTCAAAGACCTTTGGATCTACCCACCCGGCAGAGGGAATATCTGCAGCACCTACGCAGGGAGGTCGTGGAAATGAGCAGGTGAATGACTAAACTAATTCCTTTCTTCATTCTGTCACTATTCTTTTTCTCCGTAAAGAATTTTGTTACATACTATTGTATATAGGGTATGACTTCCTAAACTATTCAACTAAATCCAAATGACCTTTCATAGGGTTCCTGATCCACCAGGAAGAGAAGGTCAGTATCCCACTGATATAGAATTCCTTCTGCGTGATTACGGCCGCGCACGTGAGGAAGCAAAGACCGAGATTGCCAAAGCACGAGTGCGGCTCCGTGAGAGGACGGAGCAGGAGAAGAGGAGGTTAGAGCAACAAGCCCTTGCACAGTCTGTGAAGGTGAGTTAAAAATGCAACATGCAAACAAATTTTGGTCTGTTTTGCTGAACTAATTGAGATTCAACACAGTATATACTGTACAAATACCGCAGTTTGGAATTATTGTATATTTCTCCTCATTTATCATGTAGGATCATTTGAGGCTTTGCACACGCATCAGTAATAGCACCTTGTGCACTGGTTCCAACCTTAGTCTGTCTTCCGGACCTACTTCAGGCTACAACAGCAGTAATACAGCTCTATTGAAAGATGGTACCTCACTATCTATACAGGTAAGGAAAAAGTTTGCTGTTGCATTAATTTACAAATGAATTACGTTAAGGCTAAAATAAATTGATTGTACATTGTGACTTGACTTTATCTATCTATCCATCGGTCCATCCATCACATATACAGTACAAACCCGATTCCAAAAAAGTTGGGACACTGTACAAATTGTGAATAAAAACAGAATGCAATGAAGTGGAAGCTTCAAGTTTCAATATATTATTCAGAATAGAATATAGATAACATATCAAATGTTGACAGTGAGACATTTTGAAATGTCATGCCAAATATTGGCTCATTTTGGATTTCATGAGAGCTACACATTTCAAAAAAGTTGGGACAGGCCGGAAAAGTTAAATGTAAATATAAGAATCAGCTAGAGGACCAATTTGCAACTTATTAGGTTAATTGGCAACATGATTGGGTATAAAAAGAGCCTCTCAGAGTGGCAGTGTCTCTCAGAAGTCAAGATGGGCAGAGGATCACCAATTCCCCCAATGCTGTGGCGAAAAATATTGGTGCAATATCAGAAAGGAGTTTCTCAGAGAGAATTTGCAAAGAGTTTGAAGTTATCCTCATCTACAGTACATAATATCATCCACAGATTCAGAGAATCTGGAACAATCTCTGTACGTAAGGGTCAAGGCCGGAAGATCATACTGGATGCCCGTGATCTTCGGGCCCTTAGACGGCACTGCATCACATACAAGAATGCTACTGTAATGGAAATCACAACATGGGCTCAGGAATACTTCCAGAAAACGTAGTTGGTGAACACAATCCACCGCGCCATTCGCTGTTGCTGCCTAAAACTCTATAGGTAAAAATGAAAAGCCATATTTATACATAATCCAGAAGCACAGGCGTTTTCTCTGGGCCAAGGCTCATTTAAAATGAACTGTGGCAAAGTGGAAAACTGTTCTGTGGTCAGACGAATCAAAATTTGAAGTTCTTTTTGGGAAACGACCTGGGACGCCATGTCATCCGGACTAAAGAGGACAAGGACAACCCAAGTTGTTATCAGCGCTCAGTTCAGAAGCCTGCATCTCTGATGGTAGGGGGCTGCATGAGTGCGTGTGGCATGGGCAGCTTACACATCTGGAAAGACACCATAGAGAAGACCTTGCATTTTCCAACATGACAATGGCAGACCACATATTGCATCAATTACAACATCATGGCTGTGTAGGAGAAGGAGCAACTTGTCTCCTCAGTCCCCAGAAGTTTGCAGACTGTTTAAAGAAGAGGGGATTCCACACAGTGGTAAACATGGACTTGTCCCAACTTTTTTGAGATGTGTTGATGCCATGAAATTTTAAATCAACTTATTTGTCCCTTAAAATGATACATTTTCTCAGTTTCAACATTTGATATGTCATCTATGTTGTATTCTGAATAAAATATTGAAAATTGAAACTTCCACTTTGCATTCTGTTTTTACTCACAATTTGTACAGTGTCCCAACTTTTTTGGAATCGGGTTTGTAGACTGATCAGCCGTAACATTAAAAGCAAGTAATTAACATTGCATTTACATTGATTTCAAGTAAACAGGCATTTCTTGAACTTCCTGTGTTAGAAGCAGGGATAAATGGGCATGTATTAGGATCTGAGAGACTTTAACAATTGCAGCATTTTGATGGCTAAAAATCCAAGTTAGGGCGTCTCCAAATTGTCAGGTTTAGTATTTACCAAAAGTAGTTCAAAGAAGGACAACCAGTGCATTAGTGACAGGGTCATGGGCATCCAAGACTCATTAATCCACATGGATAGCAAAGGCTGGCCTACAGTACATGTATTTGGGCTAATCCTACAGTAGAGCTACAGTAGCACAGTTTACTCATAGGAAGGTGTCAGAACTCACCATGCATTGCAGCTTGATGTCTAGGGGCTGCAAAACCACAGACTGGTCAGAGTGGCCATGTTTACTGCATCCACTGCTGAAAGCTTCTACTATGAACATCAGAACAGAAATGGACCATGGAGCAATGGAAGAAAGTGGCCATGTACAGTATAATAGATCATGTATTTTTATTGTTTTTTACATCATTTGCATGGCTGGGTGCGTGTATCTGACTTACCTGAACTATAGAAATGGCCCTAAAACGCACTATGTGAAGAAGGCATGCTAGCGAAGACATTGTGATGCTCTGGACCATATTCTGATGAAAACACCTTTGGTCCTGGCATTCATGTAGCTGTTATGTTGACATGTAACACCTACCTAAATTGTTGCATAGCAAGTATTCCCTGATTGCAATGTCTTTCAGCAACGATAATGTAACCAGCAGCATTGCAAAATTGTTTAGGAATGGTTTGAGGAACATGACAAAGAGTTCATGGTGTTGACTTGCGCTCCAACTTCCCCAGATCTAAATTTGATCAAGCATCTCTGTGATGTGCTGGACTAACTGGTCTGATCCAGAACTTGTTTTAGTGACAAAAGAGGAACCTGCGTGATATTAGGCAGGTGAGATAATCCATGGAAGGGTTGAATAATATTTTTGTGCTTTTATTTTGCAGATCACTGGCGTCTCAGATAAAGAGTTAAAAGTCAGGTCTAGACCCCCATTGATTCCTCCTCAAAGTTTAAAGGCTCCTCGTGCATGGCTATCAGTTCAGGGTAAGGAGTCATTTTTAAAAATTTGTCCTAATAATACAAACCGCATTTTACTGATCTAATAATCCTCATTAGATATCCGTGTAGAGAACTCCTCCTCTGGACATGAGCTTTACTCCTCCTCCTCTCCATCATCTCCTCCTGGTCGACAGCGCGCCTGTTCCTTTAGCTCTCCCACATCTATTTCTATTTCCTACCAGAACATTGCAGACTGTACTCTAACAAGTGCAATATCAGAGGTAAAGTGCATAGTATCACTGTGTCCATCTGTAAATTCTGTGATGTAAAACTGGTTGCTGAGTGTTTGACTGGAGTTTGTGATGCAATAGGTTTACTTAGCTTCCAGAGGAGATGTAAGGAATCTGCTGGGAGGAAGTGCAGAAGCTGGCTGGAGGTTAGTGTTGTGATGTGAAAAAAATTGCAGCAGGTTTGATATAAATATTAGACCTACTTTTCACCAACTCGCCATTTTTCCAGATACCAGGGCCTAGAGAACGGAGTTCAGACCTTCCTTCGGCCTTCATCCAGACCCTCTGCTCATGGGTTTTTGGGTGCAATGGAACTGCAGAGACCTTTGGATAGTGTATGGAGTTTAATCCGAGATCACTCCAAGACTCATCTCTACAACAAATCTCTCAAGTCTGCCTGGACACGAGTGCTAGATGACACTACACAACTAGGTGACTGTCTGTTTATGTTATGTGCTGCATTATTTTTTATATGTATTTGTTTAAAACGAGTGTAAAATAATTACAGCTCATTTTTTTCACTTTCACCAGTTTATCTGCTGACTGATCCATCCAACTGTCATATGAAGCAGCCACGGGATTTTTGTTGCCTGAGCATCGAGTCCAAACGGGTTTGTCCTTCCGTTGTTTTGTTAACTGTTTAATATTCTGAAAAATACAGATGTATATCACAGAACTTTTGAACTCTCAAAACTTATAAGTCATAAAGTGTAGATAAAGTTTCTGAAACAGCATTTCTTAGGCCGCAATGCTGGATGCAAGACCAGATTACAGTATATCATTATATAATTATTTCATCATTATAATACATTATCATATTCATATAAACAGATTTAGCAATGTGTGCAATTGTTGATGTGTTGAAGATTTTTTTTTAGATGTTTTTTTTAAAGCATTTTTAAAAGGAGCCTCCAGCTTTTTAACATTTTAAGGTACATGTTTAGGTTTTCTGACAATAAAAAAACATAGGGCTGCTGACTTCATAGTTTCTCAATAATTAGTTTCCTTATTTCACTTTTTGCTTGTCTGTTGTGAAATTCACTGCATTACTTTACTGTATGTCAAGGTTTATTGTACTGATGCTCCTTCTGCATCTGTATGGCTTTGATTTTGGCGATTTCCTAACTAATAAATTGTGTTTACTGTACATTATATGTACAGATAATAAAATATAATTATATGTACGGATATGTAAAATAATGTATTATTTAACAATAAAATGTTTCATTATTCTAAAATAAATAAATAAACAGAAGATAAAGTGTGTGGGGAAAAAACACATCACAAGCATTAATGAGGAGTTGCACCACATGTAGAGCAGTTTCATGCTTCATGCACGAGTAAAGCAATAGTAGGTGTATTTGATGATCAGATTTGATGCTTCAGATGGCCATTCATTCTGCTATGAGACAATGCTAGTAGTCCAATGCCTAAACCAATGAGCTCATTGTCTCTTTATGTTTATTTATATCTTTTCTGCTTACTGTCCATCAGGATGATATGTGGGTGTTGGCCATGCAGTCTGTGTTTGAAGAGTCTCTCCCTCGCCCAAGCGTGGACACAGTACGCGGAGAGATGTTCCCCAGCGCATGGATTCTTAATCGCACGCAGCGTCAGGGTCGAGAGATTGTTACAGTTATCTATCTACTCCAGGTAACCCTTCAATGCTCACTCTTTATATTTACCAGTCAATGACATTTTAAACTAGTTTAGCTAAATCCGGCTTGTGGTAGAGTAACCATATTTGCCCTCTACAGGTTGATTTGGGAACTCCAAGTCTGCCTCAGAGATTGTTGAATGTAGTTGCCAAGAAGCAAGCAGCTGTAATCGCAGACCTTGATTCCTTTTTGTCCTTGTGACAGACCAGGTTACTAACGAGCACTTCCTTAAGTCCTTAAAACTCTTTACGTTTGCACCTCAAACCTTTTTGCTTTCCTGTTTTGGTTCTTCACAGAACACTGATGTTTGTTTTATTTATAGAAATTATATTGACACTATTTTACACTGTGCATACTCTTTATGGTGCTTTGCCAAAGACTAGATAAAGAATTATTATAGTAGTATTTAAGTTTTGTTGCAGTCACCCTTAAGCTCTATTTCTAAAAGTACTTGACAATAAATTGCCTTCTACATATCTCTACATACAGTAGGATAAATCATATAAATTCAGTATTTTTATTTTTGTGTAGCAAAGATTTTAGTGAATATCCAAATCTAAGCAGATATATCTGACACTTGAATTAACTTGAATTTGAATTAACAAGACATACCTGTGATTGAACATGTCAGAATGTATAATACGCAACACACTGTTCCTGCACGGACATGTACAATATATATTTAAGCTACTACCTATAGGTAGAGTGCACAGTTTCTGCACTACACTAGACTAAAAGTCATGTAATGCTAAGAAGAAGCTACAGAAGAGTCATGTTTTCGCCACTTTTACTGACTATTGCCACTCGGTGGCATTTACAGTATTTTAACTTTTTTAAAATGCAATGTATTGTCGTAAGCTTTTCTAAATTATTCTTTAGAATTAAACTTACTGTCATAGCAAATACAGTTGTTTAATACATTTAAGTGCTATAGAGCTAGCATTAATATTGAAATTCTTTAATTTCAATATTAGCCGCAATAACTATAACGGTAACGGGGCAGTGGTGGCTCAGTCGGTTAAGGCTGTGGGTTACTGGGTTACTGATCGGAAGGTCGGGGGTTCGAACCCCAGCATCGCCAAGTTGCCACTGTTGAGCCCTTGAGCAAGGCCCTTAACCCTATCTGCTCCAGGGGCGCTGCTCCGTAAGCTGGCTGACCCTGCACTCTGACCCCAGTTTCCTAATTGGGATATGTGAAAAATTGAGCAATTTCCCTCTGGGATTAATAAAGTTCTATAAAATTAAAATAAAATAAATAAAAAAATTTATTCAGAAGTGCCTTCTAATAGGACAGTTTGTGAATTAAGTGAGCCATGGCTACTAACGTGCTATGACTTTGTGAAGAGTCACTGCATTTAAAATCATCCTTTAGGATGGAGATAATCAAATCAATATATATTTATTTATTTTTATAATATTTGCATTAAAAAAATAATAATTATATCTCACCAGTCTGTATTGCATGGACATACTGCTCATGTTATTTCACTTATGCATCTGTGTATAATTGGATGTGCAGCATAAAATTCATCACACTTTCACATCTGTCCTTGTTGAATCATTAAAACATAAAGGACAGCATGAAACAGCCATTGAGTGGCAATGACATTTGGAGATTGAGGCTACAAGAGTAACACTGAGAGAAATGACTCCTTTAAAGCCAATGTCAAATTGTTTATAGACCATGTAATTAGACCAGGACTTTGTAAGTCACTGTAAAAAAAGGCCATTTACAGTATATAAGGGTTATTTTAAAAGCCCCAAGTGAAGGACCTGAACTCTGCTTTCTCTGTATACATTTTTCTCACTTTCAGACTTATGAATGAAGTTCCTCTATCCTCTTTAACATTTTATTGTACATGCATTGTAATCATTGCTATTTAAATCTAAAACATTGTATAATTTTTTTGCTTTTATTTTTGTTGCCTACTTGTTCTTTTTTATAATTGCATATTTATGTTTTTATACTTTCTTTTATATAAAAGAGTAATTTTTCAAATGACTTGTCTGCTGTTTATTTCCTCCTCTATTTTCTCCCTAATTTGGTATCATGCCAGTTCCCACCCAGTGATAATGGACAGATAGTTTCAGCGGTTCTATCAGCAAACCTGCAGGAATTCTCTTCGGTTTGCTAGAACTATCATTACTTCTATTAATAACTGTTAATATTATTGTAAGTATCTTTTTTTTTTAACCTAAAAATATATTGTTATATAGTCCATTGCCTCCAGTGTAGTCCATTGCCTTCATGGCACTTCCCTCACACACAGGCACTGTGAGATCTAGAGCTATGGAATTTGGCAAACAGATACCCTATGCGCTTTACTGCAAATTGAAACTCCAACTGAGATAATTGGTGTCTTTGCATTGGATTTGAATTTTGAACTTACTTTCTAAATGTTCTATGGTTCGAGATGAATAATATGGTCTAACCCCAAACCATTTCCATTTAAATGAATTGTCTGCCATTTTCTTAAACACATACTGAGCTGAACCTAGATCAGTTCATTTTGCCTAAAATCTGGGGTTAATAAGCATTTGATACTTGATACTGTAGGTCAGTCTGTTTAGTCATTGAACTTATGAGTCTAGACCCATATTTGTTTAATTTAATTATACAGTATCTTCTGGATGCAAAGTCCAATTTGAACAAAACTTGGCAGGCATTTTCAAGGATATTTTGGCAACATGCTCAGTTTTGATCAGATGGTCCTCAGTTTGAGCAACTATAACGGTGTCACAGTTGGGCCCTTGAGCAAGGACCTTCACATTCAACTGCTTAGATACAACCAGGGATCGAGCTGGCAACGACCCTGTAAGAAACTTCCACTGAAACAAGGGACATCTCTCCAGCGTTATTTTTCCCCTGTTGTGCGTAGAGGCAGTTGAATGGATGAATCCTTATCCGTTATTCTATGTTTCATTTATTTTGGCCTCTAGGAGGTGCTATAACGAAAATAAAATGCTCAAAGTGTCACCCTGGATTGGCACAGGGAGGTGAATTTTGATGTGCAACTTCCTATCAGCTGTTGCATTATTTGCTAAAACATTATTGGACCAATCAACAAAAGTGGTCACCCAATATTTAACAACTTATACCATAAGGAATAATCAAACTAATGTGATATATACAAGTATCAGGAAAATGTAAACCAAGTTTCAGTGCAATTGCACAGAGCAAAGCGGGGCTATAGCACAATACAATAAAACATATATAAATCATTCATTCATTCATTCATTTTCTATATCGCTTAATCCTGTGTTCAAGGTCGCGGGGGACCTGGAGCATATACCAGGAGACTTTGGGCACTAGGCGGGGTACACCCTGGACAGGGTGCCAATCCATCGCAGGGCACATACACACACTCACACACCCAATCACACACTACGGGCAATTTGGGAACGCAATTAGCCTAACCTGCATGCCTTGCACCTCCAGGGTTCGATTCCCCGGCCAGGCTGGATTCCCGTCTCTGTGTGCATGGAGTTTGCATGTTCTCCCCGTGCTTGGTGGGTTTCCTCCGGGTACTCCGGTTTCCTCCCACAGTCCAAATATAGAAATCAATTCCTTTAAATCCTTGAGCGATGTGTAGACACATCTTATTTAAATTTTCACACACTCAAAATGGTAGAATATTTAAACAATAGTTGAGACCAAATTGGTTGGTCCAAAGTAAGATGATGAAGAGCTTAATCATGTGAATGCAAAAGCAGGTTGTTCTCAAAACTTGGTGTGGTTAAGTGAAAAAAAATTGTGAGGACATTTCCCAAATTTGTTAAATATTCTTCAAGTGGACTAAAATTGTGGCATACAATAATGTATGTGTGTGTGTGTGTACAGTATATATATATATACTCAGCAAAAAAAGAAACGTCCTCTGACTTTCAACTGTTTTTACTTTCAGTAAACTTAATGTGTAAATATTTGTATCAACACTAAAAGAGTCACCACCATAAGACATAAACTAAAAATGTTTCACAATGTGTCCCTGAATGAAGGGAGGCTCAAAATCTAAAGTACCAGTCAGTATCTGGTGTGGCCACCTGCTGCTTGAAGTACTGCAGTGCATCTCCTCCTCATGGACTGGACCAGATTTGTCAGTTCTTGCTGTGAGATGGAGGGATTGTGTGTTCCTGGTGTGACTCGGGCAGTTGTTGTGGCCATCCTGTACCTGTCACGCAGGTGTGATATTCGGATGTACCCATCCTGTGCAGGTGTTGTTACATGTGGTCTTCCACTGCGAGGATGATCAGCTGTCCTTCCTGTCTCCCTGTAGCGCTGTCTTAGGCGTCTCACAGTGCGGACATGGCAATTTATTGCCCTAGCCACATCAGGAGTCCTCATGCCTCCCTGCAGCATGCCTAATGCATGTTCACGCAGATGAGCAGGGACCCTGGGCATCTTTCTTTGGGTGTTTTTCACAGTCGGTAGACAAGTCTCTTTAGTGTCCTGCGTTTTTAGAACTGTTCCACAGTGGCATGTTAATTAGTTGATTATGGTTCATTGAACATGCATGGAAAACATTGTTTAAACCCTTTACAATGAAGATCTGTAAAGTTATTTGGATTTGTACAACATTATTGTTGAAATACACAGTTTTGTTTGCTGAGTACTGTATCAGATGCCATTTTACTTTTTCCAGAAGGACTTAGCAAGGCCTACATTGCCAAAAGTACCAATGACTGGTTTGCTGGCCATGCTTAATTGGCCAGCTAGCTTGCCTGACCCATTCCCATAGAGAATCTAAGGAGTATTGTCAAAAGGAAGATGAGAAATACTCATCCCAAAAATACAGACGAGCTAAAGACTTTCAATATTACACCACAACAGTGCCACAGACTGATCACCTCCATACCGCTCAATCAGGGAACCTACAGAAGTCCCGTTATTGTTGTATGTTGTTATGTAGGAGAAAGGCAGTGACTATTAAACATTATAGATATTATAAGATAACCCAATTGCTAAAAATTACATGTTTGTTCCATCTATGATGGATGATGCTTTTAAAATTTGGGCTAGAAATGGATTGATCTCATTGCCTTTATATTGATGGAAATTTTGCATCCTTTTAACAGTTGGTACAGAAATACGACATTCCTAAATCACATTTTTATAGGTATTTGCAGCTTCGGAATTTTGTGGCATTGAATTCTGATAATTTCCCATCATGCCCTCCACTTTCTTTATTAGATTCAATATTTGAATGTAAATCAGTCCAAAAACAAACTATACGCAGGATCTATGAAATACTCAATGTGTATGATTCAACACCTTTAGACTTACTCAGGAATAAATGGGAGACAGATTTAGATGAACCAATTTCAGAGGAAATCTGGCACAAAATAATACAGGGAATTTTCTCATCATCCATTTGCCTTAGACATGCTATAATACAATTTAAGATTGTGCATCGTCTAGACTGGTCAAAAGTCAAACTTTCTAAAATTAAAACTGATATAGACACCACATGTGACAGATGCAGACAGGCTCCTGCAACTCTGCTGCATATGTTCTGGACTTGTCCAAGACTCTACATGTTCTGGACCAAGATTTTCGAGACTTTTTCTGGAATATTTGGAGAGACAGTAGAGCCAACTCCATTTGTTGCATTGTTTGGTGTGCCTCCAGAAAACACCAGTTTTGACCAAAGGAAAATTAAAATATTGGCCTTCTGTTCCCTTTTAGCTAGGAGATTAATTCTGACTAAATGGAAAAACCCTGATGCACCAATAAGGATAACCAATAAGCCACTGGATAAGGGAAGTGATGGACTGCCTTAAATTGGAGAAAGTTAGGTATACAGTTAAAGGGTCTACTGACACATTTTATGATATTTGGCAGCCTTTCTTAACTCTTGCTGAGGGCCTGAACGCAGATATTATTGTACTGTAAAGGAAGTGTGTGGGGAAGATTACTTATTTACTTATTATTATTTAATTTAATTTACATTTTTTATGGACATCTGATTGTTATGGCATCCTTGTGTTTGTGTTGGGAGGGATGGGGGGGTTTGGTTTTATGTTCTCTTTTGTTGTGTTTTCTTGTGTTTTTTCTGTATAGTTTGAAAAAAAAAAAAAAAAACTTTGATCAGATATTATAAGATATTAGTTCCTATTAACTGTTACTGATACTATTTGGCCCGAGATAAAGGCCAAACATTATAATTGCCTGTGTTTAGTTTAACATAATATATTTTCCTGTTGTTATGGCAACATTAACAGAAAAGTAATACTTTGGCATCTTCTATCAGTGTACACATTTGTATGTCATCACATAGGGTGAGGATGTCACGATTCAAATATTAAAAGAAAAGGTCAGTGCCAACTTGGAATTTTGTATTTTGAATCTTTCTGACGCTTATAAATGTTTCAGAAAATTACTGAATGTAAGTTGCCTTAACATTGGAGTTGCTTTGGTTTAAGCATATGATTGCAGTAAAACAGTTCCATTTTTCCACTAGCTTTAAATGTATTTTGTCTCAGACTGCATTACCCATGAATAGTACGTTCCCTGTATGTTGTAAGCAAGATAATAAATGTAATTTTCTTATCACCAACTGTTCTGGACATTTGATCTTGAACAGAAATCAGAACCGGACCTTTAAACCTTAAGTTTGAGAACCCTTGACGTAAACTGTAATTTGGATTCCACTATAACCAACTGACTCAGTAAAATTTAATATTTTAATATTTCCCATATTTTTTTCTTTTTTTTTCTTTTCTTTTTGGTCAACAAAAAAGCCTCAGAGCTTAGTATTAGTTTGCATAATTTGCCTAACTTTGAATGTTCTACAGTACAATCTGCAGCTAAAAACAAGAAAATCCTCAAAATTAATATAATAATTTACATCCTGATAATATACATTATAGCACTTTATCAGCATTATGGATATGACGTTAGCATCGCATAATTTCAACAAAATTTGCATTTTAAAGACTTTTGCAGAAAGCCTTACCCTTGTACCATGGAAGAGACATGCATAAACAAAAAAGGTGCAGATTTAAAAATGCAAAAAATTATTTAAATAAATGATTTATGATAAACTGGCATTACGGATGTGAAATTTTAATGTCATTTACATGACTTTTTTGGGTTATTTTTCCTTTCTTTCTTGTCCTCACTTTACCTTTGTAAAGTGCAGCATTTTTACTTTTTTAACCTCATCATTGGACTTTTCTGTTTAAACTACAAGGAAACATTTACTAAGTACTAGCAAATGTAGTATTTTAGTGAAGTATGATTTGTAGGAACTCTAAAAAAAATAATAATAAAAAAAGCTTTGCACCTCCAGAGTCCAGATTCGATTTCCCGCCTCGAGGCCAGCATTCATGGACTTTGAACATTCTCCCCGTACTTGTTGGGTGTCCGCCGGGTACTCTGGTTTCCTCCCACAGTTTAAAGACAAAATTTCCTGTAATGCGTGAATGAGTGGTGAGTGTGTATGTGTGCCCTTCGATGGATTGGCCAGGGTGTACACCACCTTGTGCCCTAAGTCTCCTGCGATACTGTAGGTTCCAGGCCAGGATTGATGAGAGTGAGTGATGAGGGAGTTTTTTTCCTATGGTAAGAATACCTTTGCACTTCACATCATATTTCACATAAGATTGTTACATATGAAAAATGTAGTTTAATCAATGATAGTTAAATAATCCATAACATTTTTCACATTTATTTTAGATGGTCATTTTTTTCACATTATGTCACGTGCTTTTGTTTGTTTGTTTGTTTACATACAAGAAAATTCCAGATGTTTTCCCCATGCAGTTGCATGTTACTCATGATGAAAAACATAATTCGATGTAATTGTTCCTTAACTAAAAGTATATATGATAGTAAATGTGTTCTATCAACTCCTTCATGTGATGAACTTTCATTAAAAGTTTAAAAGCCTCCTGGTGTTATTGGTGTTTAACGTTCAAGCTTCGTACAGAGATGACTTGTTCGTGTGTGTGTGAAGGCGGAACACACTCTGGGTGGGAGTGAGTAGCTCCATTCTCAGAGCATGTGCCATTTAAAGGCAGTGGTCCTCAGCAGGAATGTGCGTCCTGCGCCGTGCGCTGCGAGGCGCGCTTTATTTTTAACCGTTAGGGCGGGTCGAGAGCGCCGAGCTGCACTCAGTCCCCATGTCGCTGTCCCCGGCCTCAGCGCCTCACCTCGGATTATAACACACCCGACCTACAAACAATAGATTCCTTTCAACTATACATTCAAGAGGAAATTGCCAATAATATTCCAAAATCATTATTGGTAAGTATTTTAATTACTTCATTGTAACTAATATTTATTAAGTAAAGAATCTACTGTACACATGTATTATTGCACTGTATTGCTGTACAATTATGTTATTCTCTAATATATGATAACTTTTTTTTTTTTATAACTTACAAACTATTCTCTTTGTATATTTATTATTTACCTACAAACTTTGTTGTCCATTAAAAAGATGAATTATTGTATAGTATAATTATGTATATTAATTATTAATGGCTGTATATGACCAGTAGATATTGTTTCTTGATGGTCGGTGTGTTGGAGAGTTGTAGCGTGTATATCACACTGTAAAGGCCAAAGGAGATGAACTTTTCCCCCACTTCACTCACAAATTGTACTTGTTTTTGACGAAGTTTAGATTTTCCTTTTTTTAATATTAAACACGTCTCACTTTTTATGTCCAGAAAGTGTGTGTGGGGGGCGTTGGGGAGTCAGATGTGTTTAATATGAGAAAGTAACACACATGAGCTGGAATCAAACTTTAACAGGACCGGGTCAGAAATAACACACTATTATTGTAGCTCCAAATCCTCTGTCTGTCTATCTCTCTCTCTCATACACACACACACACACACACACACACACACACAGGCGCACACATTTTCCGTCTATTACATAAACAGTGTCGCTTTTTTGTGTTTTACTATCAGCAAAATTGAAACAGTCCTGTTCTATCATGAAGCTTTGAAATAACAAAGCAAGTTGTTGAACTGTCTAGGGCTCGCCTTATAAGGACAGTCTGCTTAGTCTACACACTTATATTATAAGCTTAAATCGACATCAACAACCTGTTGTCTGCTGTTTGGAATATTCCAGGAATAGTCTAACATTGATTTGTTCCATTTTTTGGTTATTCTAGTTTACAGTCTTTGTGTCTAAGCACTCAGTTATTCCTAGGAGAACACAGTAAATTCTATAAAATTAGTCATTAACCGGAATGAAATGCATGTCAAGATCTGGTGACAGTTCCTGCAAGTATTAGGGGTTAAATCACAATCGTATCACAAGACTATTTTTAATTTTCCAAATATATGATATAAACACGCATTATTCCTTTTTTGTATCGGCTGCTATTAAAGCAAAGTTTGCTTAACAGGTTCCAGGATTTATTCTTTTATTTATGATTTTTTTTTTGCTTATGGCAATAATATTGACAAACATTTTTTGTAGAAAAACAGAGAACTCTGCTATTTTGTAGTTCTTCATGCCACAGCACATGATGGCATCTAAACCACGCCTGTCTCTAGTTTCGCTACTTCATCATCACACACGTCAGAAATATTCCACTACACCCTCGTGCTTTAAGAGTTTGCTTGGCATGATATGAATATCAGCTGATCAAACATGTCAAATATCTGGAGTATCTGAAACAGTATCCATTTTTGAAGTCAAACTAGTAATAGAATACATTGACATTTTTATGCGAGAACTATCCAGATAGCAGGAGCTATGTCACATGCTGTGTGATTGAACATAAACGAAAGTACTGTACAGTTGCAGAGCGCAGGCTGATGGAGCTGAAGTAGATTCTGTACACTTTGATAAGGGTATTCCTGCTGAGGGAGGGAGCGTCATTCTCTGATAATATCCTCTCTGCAACCTCCTGATACAGAGAAGAGTGTGAAAGAAGTGCTTCTCCTTCACCAGGGCCTCTTTTTCTAACCTGTTATTCTCTTTCTTCTTGGCTTCTTGCATTATACGATTATACATTATAATAAATGCGTCATGATTCAGTTGTGGTGACAGTCTTACTGTGTTTAAAGCTCATGCGATTATAAAGCATATTTAATTTGGTGATTTCTAAAATAATTGTAATTTTATAGAACTTTATTAATCCCAGAGGGAAATTGCTAAATTTTCACATATCCCAATTAGGAAACTGGGGTCAGAGCGCAGGGTCAGCCAACTTACGGAGCAGCGCCCCTAGAGCAGATAGGGTTAAGGGCCTTGCTCAAGGGCTCAACAGTGGAAACTTGGCGATGTTGGGGTTCAAACCCCCGACCTTCCAATCAGTAACCCAGTAACCCACAGCCTTAACCGACTGAGCCACCACTGCCCCAGTATTTGGTACTTAGTTAAAAGGAATGTATTTAGTCTGGCATGAGACATAACTGATAATGGCTGGAAACATGTAATCATGTGACCCTAGAAAGTGTTAGGAAGTGTTAAGCCAAACTTGTATGGGTTTCTCTTAATTAGAAAGCATTTCAAGCAATTTCACATTTATTAAAATGATAAAGACAGCACTTTCTGAGCAAAATATTTAACAAAAATAGATTAATGTTTAAAATTATATATATATATATATATATATATATATATATATATATATATATATATATATATATATATATACCTTTAGACAGAAATGTTTGAACGTTTGCATTTCATAGATGTTCTATACAGTTTACGTCAGTGGTCTAGGAGATCCACTGTGAGAATTTTTCTCTTGGACAAAGTATTCTTTTAAAACGTGTCGCATTCTTTAAATCATTATTCTGCTGAAAAATCCACTTTAATTTCTCAAGTGATTTCTATAAGCTTGCCTGCAGATTGCTTCTGTACATTTCTGAATTCATAATGGCATCAGTGAACACTAGTTCCCCAAACCACTGCAGGAAAAGCAGCCTTTTACATATCCACCTCTGGGCCTTATATTAATTTTTAATCACAACTCTACCGTCAGATCATCAAGTTAAATTTGGACAAACCTGCAAATAACATGTTAGCCACAATCTACTCTCTTTCTACAGTATGCATGTTTGTTTCTTGAGGAAACAAACGCTTTAACTTCTTTTATATTTTTCGTTAGTGCCTATAGCAATCCATTTTTTTTTATGTTGCTTAGTCTTCCTGTATGATGTCAGTTATCATTTGAACAATAAAAAAAAACTGTGGATGAAGAAAGTTTTTTCTTCTGTGTCCTTTTCCACACTAATAGATGATGCTTTTATCCTGCAATCCCAAGGTAATTTCCAGTGGATGTGTATAATCAACTTAAATTTTTCTACAGGAAAACCCAACATACCAGTAGCCACATGCAATGGTGTAGTTCATCACAATAATTTTAAATTAACCTAAATATGCTTAAATATCCAAACACTTTTTGTCTAATATCGAGCCCATATATTTATTATATATGTTTAGATTTTGAAACATACTGTAACAGTGTGCTTTCATTAATATATATATATATATATATATATATATATATATATATATATATATATATATATGAAAAAATGCAGTGATGTTCATATACTGTATGTACTGTATATCTTAAGTATCCGAATACTTTTGGGTTCATCGTGTAACAAATCCTGCCTTTGTGGCTCAAACTGTCCAGATGAATAAGTCTGTAAATTGAAGGTGCTGAATCAAAGCGTTTACACATGGCTGAATCCTGAACTAAGCAGTCATGTACATTAGCTAAAAACACGTAATATGTGACGAAGATGTTAGTAGAATTCTGTTATTTTACTTGGAGGGGTTGCCCAGCCCCTTGTGTTGGGTGATAAGAGTAGGAAAAAGCAGCATGCCTCTGGAAGATAAAGCTATCTTTGACACATACCTTCACCCTTCAGGCCACCGAAGTACAGTACATGCACATACTCTAAAATGCTCGCGTAGTCAAATGTCAATGTTAATGACTAATTTGAAGAGCATAACCATGTGTTGCTTGGATGCCTTGTTGTTTAACAGTAGTTTTTTTTTTTTTTTTGGTATTTGAAAACTCTTACATCAGACAGTACCTGATTTACTGCCGGTTAAGTATTTAAAATCATAAATTGCTTGTTTATTCTGTAGTGGTTTTGCTACATGTCCACATAAAATGTCAATCGGTAATGTGTTTAATGAAATTAGATTGATATTAGACCATGTGGGGCCAGGGGTAGCTCAGTGGTTAAGGCATTGGACTACAGTTCGGAAGATCCCAGGTTCAAATCCCACAACCACCAAGTTGCCACTGTTGAGCCCTTGAGCAAGGCTCTTAACCCTCAACTTCTCAGATGTATAATGAGATAAAAATATAAGTTGCTCTGGATAAGAGCATCTGCCAAATGCTTAAATGTAGATATACAATAATCATCAGCATGAAAAATGTCATATGTTTCGCCCTGATGCCCAGCAGAAAAATTAATAGATCTCTTTTTTCATTTTACTGTAGATCACCCATTTACCCCATTCCTCATTGTTCTGAGGTCTTCTGGCCTTCCCGCCCCTTTCCAGCAGCCATGACCTCCACCACGGACTATGACCACGTTGATATCACACAGCAGTACAGCCGCATCAACACGCGCTTCGAGCTGTCCGATGAGGAGCTGGACAATGACAATAGCACAGCTCGGGTCTTCGAGCGTTCACGCATCAAAGCTCTCGCAGGTCAGTTTTGTACGATGTGACCTAAAGGGTAATTTAGGGTAATAATAACACATTTTGAGATTTGTTGTTTTTTCAAGTTCCTCTAAGCATTTTAGACTAAAAAAAGTCTAAGATAAGTCTGACCCCAACAACCAAAACCTTTCAACTCGTTTCCCCCGCCCCTTGCTTCTCCAGCAAGCTATCTCAGATCACTGCTACATGCACAGCGTTCTTTAGTCTGATGGAGCTGGACAGCTGCCCTGCCTGTGTGCATCCACAGCTCGAAGCAATGTCATTGCTGCAACACCTGTGGCATGGCTGCTCTGAAAATGGAGCCTTAAAATAGCTCTATGCAAGGCCAGACTTTTTGCATGTGTTCCCGACACATACACACACACACACACCTACAGTACACACACATACAATAATATGTGTAGACATGTACAATATACAGTATATATCCATATTTATTGTGTAGTTGGCAATTTGTAATCAATTTACAGTATCAATTCATTCAGCTTCAGAAACCACTTTATCCTGGTTTAGGTTGTGTTGGACATGGAGCCTATCCATGTAACCCTGGGCACAAGAAACAAAAATGTATCTCTATGGGACTTAATTCAAATTGCAATCATTATATTCTTATGTGCTGTATTATGGGTCTCTGTTTATATATCATTCATTAATGTTTGTTTCTGGGCAATTAAAAAAAATTCTTATTATAATTTAATAAGGTAAAATGCAAAAGAGGTGTTGTGGATTGATATCCCTCCACACACACATGCACATAACCATAACTAAGCCTGTACTATGGCATGTACACAAAGCATTTAAGTGTAACAATTTCTATGAATTTGTTGTGTTCATTCCTCAGATCATGTGACATTTTAATAAGGATGCTTATTTGGAAAGGACAGGTACAACAACTCAGAAAACACAATTTTTTGTTGTGATATTTCTATAGCCTGTGTCTTTAAGCTGCAGACATGCTGCTGCAGTAGAGAGCTGGTGTAATGTGTTCGGCATGTGCAGTGATCTTTATTTAATGCAATTAGAGTTTCCTGACAAAGAGCAAGGGGGATATTAAGCAGACAGACTGAGAGTGAGGGGTGCTTGTGATCAAACAGCTTTCAAAACAAGCCAACAGAAGGGCCTTATTTCACATTATATACAGATGTACAGTAAATATAAATTTGTATTCACTTTCGGGTTAGTTCTGGCTTCTTAAACTTTATGTTCAGCTTTCTGAATGCTTGCATTCTGTTTTCCTCACTTATTTTCACAGACATATTTTCTGTAAATATGCAGTACATTTCCTGCACTTTTTCACCTATCCCTTCCTTTATATGTGTTTTAAAAAGCTTACAGTGTTTTAATGAATGCTTTTCAAAACATGCAACAACATACTTCCCATATGATGACATCATGTGTTTGTGCAAAGGAGGAAGTGAGAAAGGATATACTACAGTATATGCATGAGATGGGCGCTGGACAAGCTGCTCCTTGCACTAGCTGTGAGTAAAAAATAAAAAAAAACACAGGGAGGGAGGGAGAATGGGAGAGGAGGAGGACCCGAAGACAGAACAGAGGAAGCGATAGACTTTGCATCTGCCAAGCTGACTTGCAGAGGTGTGTGAAGCGCTGGGTGATGATGAGCAGCCCTTGTCTATGTCGCGCCATGCCTGTGAGTCAAAGCCAGCTGCCAGAGGTGAAGCTCAGCCTGAAGACCAGCAGAGAGGTCAGTTCAATCCGCTCCAGTACCTACTCCTCAGGAAAGGATCTCCCCATCCGTGTCAGTACTCAAGCCACCAGAAGCAGGAGCACACCGCCTGTGTCTAGAGTTCAATGTACCGAGAAGAAGGCAGCACCCAAGACTAATGGATACACTAAGCATGAACCCAAGAATTTGCCTGAGAGGAACAGCACTTTACGGCGCATTCTACCAGCCCAAGCCTCATCAATGGGCTCTGCCTCTTCCTCCTCATCCTCCTCATCCTCATCTTCCTATACTTCAAGACTATCCCGACCTTCGCCGCCACAAAAACCTTCTTCGACCTCATCATCCTCTTCACAGAGTATGAAACGCACCCGATGGCTAAGCCACAGCACCTCCAACATCTATTTCCACTCCATCTTAGACGGGAGGTTCAGACAGCTTCAAGGTAGACTCTTTTGGCTGTATCCTCTGCCCCTCTCTCACTTCCTAAGACAAAGCGGACCATCCCCTGACATGTTCCAGCATTACATTTGTTAGTTAAGTGAGTTTGGTTGTGGTGGTTTTTGTGGAGTATTTGTTTACATGCCTGCATTTCCATTAAATATTTATGAGTGTAGTATTAGAACACTGTGCTGGTTCACCATGTTTAAGAAAATATTGATGGTGTTTTAGTAAAAATACTCCATGCTATGCTATATTTATGATCAGATATTCTTTCCAAATGAATATGAATTTTGCTCATATACTGTAGAACAGGAGCATCAGCATTATTTTTTAAAGGTGCTAGAATTAGACCCATTAGGGTTACTTAGTCTTATTAATTTCATAATAAATAAAAATGTATAGAATGAGAATTTTCATAAAGTGACCTAACAAGCATGGTATTTCTACATTGTTTTAATAAATTACAAAAGGCACTTTAACAGGAACATTTCAGCTGCAGTACTTTCCCTGAACAAATTATTTAATACTTACACTGTCACTGCAGTTTTTGCCAACCTACATATCAGTAGGTTGTAAGCATAAAACATCTTGTGGAAATATGTTAAGGATTCATTTGCATGTATTTTACAGTTGTTGTTTTTTTTTACACTTATTTTACTCACATAATTTCAGTGACCATAATGAAATCAATTCTAATTTTTTATTGAAATTTAAATAAAAACACTAATTTCACTCAGTCCTCTGCTGAAAGCTGAAGTATAACTTCAAGTTCTTGACTCAAGGTAGAAAAGTATTAACTTTTGTTTTAGTGAAAGTATGAATGTAAATGTAAACAAAAGAAAATACATCAGCCTTATGTCACATACTGAAGGTAAATTATTGTCTTCCTTTTTAAAGCAACTCATGGGAGAATATCAGCTAACAGCTAACAGCTTTATTCCTATCAAATATTAGTTCCAAGTTAACTCTCATGTTACAAACAAGCTGAGTGCTAATAGCTAGCCATTACAGTACAAATTGCTTTGATAAATATAACATTTACATTACTGTGATGGGTGCTAAAGCTAATTCTTCATGCCATATTTGTTGTAGGTTTTTTTGATTTCTGAGGAATTAGAACTCCATGAAGTTGTCTGATGCTAAAAATTAGGGCTTTGTTAACTCCCTCCTCTGCTTACTGTTAGCAATTCATTGTTATTATGCTAGCAAAGATTGCATGAAGGATTTCTTACAGTTGATCTGATTCCAGTTATGCTAAGTTTGCTAACTTCCCCTACTGTAGCTAGGATTCACAGCTAAATGACATGTCTAAAAAATGTAATCCCTGAATTAATTTGTTTTGTAAGAACTCTGGTTATATTTGAAAACAATGAGCCAACAATCCTAGTGGCAGTTTCATTTTTGGGCTTGACATAAACACATGTTGTATTTCAGTCCTCTATTTTATTTCTACTTCTCTATTCTCCTTCCACTGATTATTTTAATAAAATGTCAACTATAACGTGACCTCCAATCACCCTGTTGGTCATATGACTCATTTCACTCAGTTAACTACAAGTTAGCATTTAGTGATGGGCACCAATAAATTTTCTGAATGGCTGTACAGCAAACGCTGACTGTAGTGCAAAACACAGGCTTGCTCAGTACAAGGAAAATCCATCAGTATAAATAATTCACTGGCCTGCCGCTAGACCTCGAGAGAAGATTTGAGAGCAAGGCATGAGAAGCTGAGCAACATTTATTCTCCTTCTGATGGTGATGCTTTCGTCTCTGGTGGCACAGTTTAGCCGAGTTTCTGTTCCGCAATGCTAGGATTGAACCAGGTGAGAACAGCCAGAGTGATGCACTAGGCAGCATTTAAAAAAAGAAAGAAAGAAAAAAAAACAGAAGTCATGCTTGCTGACAGACTGAACAGTGAGGAAGTTAGCAGTTTGAATAACATTGTTTTTTGACCCTGGGGTAAAGTTACCAGATATAAAGATAGTCTGAAATCCCATTATGAAGGAGCAGTGATATTTAATTATACAGAAAGGGGCAAAATATAAATAATAAAAAGTATAAATATTAGTTTATTAATTTATTTGTTTAATATAAGAGCGACATATATGCTAAATATGGTTTAACAATGCTTCTGCATGGTGAACTGTTTTTTTTTTTGTTGGTAAGGGGTAAAACAGGGTAGTATAGTGTCTCATGGAGGGTAAGCTTAAAAGCATGGGCCCTTTCAGGCACTTGTAGGCTGTACGAATGTTTTCCATCTATTTTTCTGAAGTACCATTAGCTGTATTCTCTCTCTCCTTCCCTCTCTCTCTTTCTCTCTCTCTTCCTCCCTTTCTCTGTCTTCCTCTCTCTCCCTCCCTTTCTCTCTCTTTCTCCTCTCTCTCTCTCCTGGTTGTCTTCTGTTGTCATGAGGGCTGAATCACTTTATAAAATACTTATTAATGATGCAGATTCATTTAAAGTCTTGTTTGGAAGGACCGGGGGAATAAATTGTTACATACCCGAAAGTATGAGTATTCGTGAGCTTTCCAAGCTGACACATAATTTTTTTTGCATTTAGCATTTGTTTACCATTTAATCTATTGGACTGTTCAGAAAGCCCCTGTGGTCCAATTATTTCATAAAAGCAACAATTATAAATATATATGTGCTGTGAATGAAGTCAAAACCACCTTTATGCAGATTTCTGTTTATATCAAATGCACATTCCTCAGCACATACTATCTGTATGTATGTACCATTAAGGCCCTGAAGTCATAAATCTATGTTAAAAATGAACATATGGACAGGGGGAAAAAAACAAGTAAGCACTTTGAGTCTAGCTAGGTTAGCTTAATATTTTCCTCTCACTCTGCCCACTAGATGAGAGAGAAGCTGTGCAAAAGAAGACCTTCACAAAATGGGTAAACTCCATCCTGGCTCGAGTCAGCTGCCGTATCTCAGACCTCTATCTAGACCTGCGGGATGGGAGGATGCTCATCAGATTACTTGAGGTTCTCTCAGGGGAAAGGCTGGTGGGTATCTGCTACTACAACTAGGCTGAAATGAGGAAGACGATAATGTTCAGACTTTACCGCTAGCCTGTTTCTGTATTTTCTAGCCTAGGCCCACTAAAGGTCGAATGAGGATTCACTGTCTGGAGAATGTAGACAAGGCCCTGCAGTTTCTAAGGGAGAAGAGGGTTCATTTGGAGAACATGGGGTCACATGATATTGTGGACGGAAACCACCGTCTTATCCTGGGACTCATTTGGACAATCATTCTTCGCTTCCAGGTGAGCCGAATGCCACAGATGTATGATTAAAGTGCTCCTATACGAATGAGTAACACGTAATTAAAAATGAGAAACAATCTTCCAGCTATTCAAACATCCCGCCACACATAGAATATAGCAGTTTGCCAAGGTTCCATGTTTCTACAATGTTTTTTTATTTGGTTTCACAGCAACAAAGCGTTTGTATTTATACTGACGATTAACAAGATTTGTATTTATTATTAATCACTACTACATTTGACAGCCAGTGTATGTTTAGCGTAGCTAGCGCAAACAAAATGAGCTGCTGCATAATTTAATCCCTCAATATGGTAGTAGATGGCTGCTTTTACGTTGGTTTGGTTTTTTAGTGTGTTGAAAAAATTTTAAATGGAGCATATCCATTTTAGCTTTTAATCCTTACATATCTTCCAGAACAGAAACCTCAATAAGTTGTAATTAAGTGACGTTATGTGCCACAGTAACATTTTGATTAGGGTTTAGTCATTAAAAATAAACAAATTATTTGACTTTTGCGCATAAAAAACCTTTTAATGGCATGAAGTAATGATAATTTCTGCATATTAGGGACAGCCAGCATACAGTATAACCATCTTTCTTCAACATACTTTCTGTCTCACAGATTCAAGACATTATAGTTGAGGTAGGCCGGGTAGACAAGACGGGTAAGCAGGAGACGCGCTCTGCTAAAGACGCCTTGCTGCTTTGGTGTCAAATGAAGACAACTGGGTAAAATATTATCAGCCACCTTGATTCTGTCAGGATATTATACGTCATATACGGTATGATATATTGGTTTTTAATGTTGTATTCTCTTCCGTTCTTAGGTATCCAAATGTTAATATCACCAACTTCACCACAAGCTGGAAGGATGGCTTAGCTTTCAATGCTCTTATCCACAAACACAGGTGAAGGAAAACAAAAGCAAAATAATGAAATACTGCCACAAAAAAAAAAAACTTTTCTAATCCTTCATTCTTTTAGGCCAGATCTGATTGAATATGGCTCCCTTCAGAGATCCAATCCAACTCATAATCTTCAACAAGCTTTCAATGTGGCTGAGAAAAACCTTGGAATCACCAAGCTCCTGGACCCAGAAGGCAAGAAGATATCTTCATACCAAAAACTTTTAATGAAAACATTCTTATTTCATTATTGTTCTGTTAACAAGAACATCTTTTTGTTCTGTCATTCGTAGATGTATATACCGAGAACCCAGATGAGAAGTCCATCATCACTTATGTTGTTGCTTTCTATCACTACTTTTCCAAGATGAAAGCACTGGCAGTTGAAGGCAAGCGAATTGGGAAGGTAAGGGACGGTGTATTTTTGTGGATATGTGATTTATTTAAATCAAACATGCACTGAAAAGGTATGTCACTCTTTAGGTGCTAGACCATGCCAGTGAGACAGAGGAGATGATTAAGATGTATGAGACACTTTCCTCAGACCTGTTAAAATGGATTGAAGAGACGATCATTATCCTGAACAACCGCAAACTTGCGAACTCTCTGAATGGAGTGCAGCAACAATTACAAGCCTTCAACTCATACCGTACTATGGAGAAACCTCCAAAGTAAGAGATTTAACCTGATGTATGATATTTTATGTTCTATTAATTTGATATGCAAGGACCTTGCATTATCTCATGTTTAATCCCAATGTCAATAAAGATTCCAGGAGAAGGGAAACCTTGAGGTACTGCTCTTCACAATCCAAAGTAGGATGAGAGCCAACAATCAGAAGGTTTACACCCCTAAGGAGGGCGCATTGGTGGCAGACATCAACAGAGTGAGACTCCTTTTTCAAATTTTGAGATCTACAGTACCTCTGCTTAACTTTTCTTATTTTCTACTATTTTAAAGTACTACTTCTTTGTAGTTAATAATAATGTGGCAAAAGTTATTTGTGAAATATTTGATTTTGAGCGCAAACAATTATCACCTGAACCAGGCATGGGAACGATTGGAGCGGGCTGAACACGAGCGAGAGAGGGTGCTTAGGGATGAGCTCATCAGGCAGGAAAAGCTAGAACAAATGGCGCGTCGCTTCGACAGAAAGGCTGCCATGAGAGAGACCTGGCTGCAGGAGAACCAAAAACTGGTAGCACAGGTAAATTGTGTTGCCTGCATAACAAAGACATGACATGTTGGTTTTTCGAGATATTTCATACAAATTTTAAGATACATAAATGTGCCTTTACCTTGTAGGACAATTTTGGATACGATCTGCCAGCAGTAGAGGCCGCAAAGAAAAAGCACGATGCCATTGAGACAGACATTGCTTCATATGAAGAGCGTGTACATGCCCTGGTGGCCTTGTCTAAAGAGCTGGAGGCAGAAAGGTACCATGACGCTAAACGGATTGATGCAAGGAAAGATAATATCCTCAGGCTCTGGGACTACCTCCAGGAGCTTCTGAGTGCTCGCAGGGGGCGTCTGGAGAAAAATGTCACCTTGCAAAGAATCTTCCAAGAAATGCTGTACATCATTACCTGGATGGATGAGATGAAGGTAGAAGAGGGTTTTCAATAGTGTTTTGAATTATTTTCTTTCAGCTTTACCTTTTTTTTGTAAGGATCTGACTATGCATATTATTGATCTAAATATTCAAGCTTTAAGTTACTTCTGTCATGATTTATATATGTTTTGAATGCAGCTTAACTCATACTTTTCATTAGCCTCGTCTGGAGTCAACTGATTTTGGGAAGCACTTGTTGGAGGTGGAGGACCTTCTACAAAAGCATGCTCTAATTGAAGCAGATATTGCTGTGCAAGCAGAGAGAGTGAGCTCTGCTAATGCAGCTGCTCTCAAATTCGCAAATGGAGACAGTTAGTAGAACTTCTTTAAAACTTTCTATGCTGTTAGCATGTTATTATGCTATTATCACATACAATTATTACCAAAATGGTAAAATTCTAAATAAATGTACTGTTTAGTAATGCATGTATGAAGTGACATAATTACACAGTATTTTCACTATATAATTGTGCATAGTTTCACATTTTTCTAACTTCTGTTCTCTGCCTCCTTGACCAGGCTACAAACCATGTGACCCCCAAGTGATTCGAGACAGGGTACAACACTTAGACCTATGCTATCAGGAGGTGTGTGCACTCGCTGCCCGACGCAAGGCCCGTTTGGAGCAGTCTCGCAGATTCTGGAACTTCTTCTGGGAGATAGCAGAACTAGAGAGCTGGATCCGTGAAAAGGAACATATCTTTTCCTCTCTCGACTATGGAAAGGACCTGACCAGTGTTCTGGTGCTGCAGAGTAAACACAGTGCTTTTGAAGATGAGCTAGGTGCTCGGGGTGATCATATGAAGGATGTGATGGCCGAAGGTGAGAACATGGTGAAAGCCAAGCATTTTGGTGCTCCTAAAGTGCAACAGCGCATGGATGAAGTACAAAGGCAGTGGCAGCAACTGGAGGATCTCGCTGCCTTCCGCAAACAGAACCTCCAGGACACCCAACGTTTCTTCCAGTTCCAGGGTGACGCTGATGACCTTAAGGCCTGGTTGCTGGATGCCATCCACCAAATGAGCAGTGAGGATATCGGGCATGAGGAGTACACCACACAGAGGTTGCTCAAGAGACATCATGCCCTAAGGGATGAGGCAGTTAAGAATGGAGCCACTATTGATGCTTTGACCAAACAGGCCAATTCACTGCCCGAGGAGCTAAAGAGCACACCAGACATCCAACGACGTCTGAAGGACATTAGGGATATGTACATGGAGCTTTTGTCTCTCTCAGACCTGCGACAAAAGAAGCTAGAGGACACTTTGGCCCTGTACACCATTTTCAGTGAGACAGATGCCTGTGAGCTCTGGATGGGTCAGAAAGAGACATGGCTGGTCGGCTTAGAAACACCAGAGAAGCTGGAAGATTTGGAGGTCGTTCAAAATAGGTATGTCCATGTTCCAAGCCCACCCTGGTTGGTATGTGTCAAGTATGTCATGGTGGAATGGCATTTAGTACTTCTTATTTTAAGAACATATGGGCATTACTGACCCACATGCCATTCCATTGCAAATTCCAAATTCAAGGAGCAGCATGATGACACTTGGGATGAACATTTTATAATATTTAGTTTTTATGCATGAATAATTTCTTGTGTTGTCAGGTTAAGCATTCTTACCCAGGAAATGGACAACATGCAGACACGGGTGGACCACATAAACAAAACCGCCAAGCAACTAGAGGACGGCAGGCACCCACGATTCAAAGAAGTGAAGGAATGTCAGAGTCGGCTCAATAAGAGGTAAGGACTAGTCTTTAGATATGACTTTCAAGCCATGCCTGCTTAATTTAGTTGCCCCATTAAATATCAAAAATCATATGACTTTAAGAACTCTTATACTCTTCTCACAGGTGGGAAGAGTTTAAGAACATGGTAGGATTTAAGAAGCAAAAGGTCGATTCAGCACTCAGTCTTCACAACTATGGACTTGAGTGTGATGAAACTGAGACATGGATCAAGGAAAAGACACGAGTCATTGAGTCTACGCAGGACCTTGGAAATGACCTGGCTGCTGTCATGATTATTCAAAGGAAACTTTATGGCATTGAAAGAGACATGGCTGCGATTCAGAATAAGCTGGACTTCCTACATGGCGAGGCCCAACAACTTGTTAAAGACCATCCTGAGCATGCCGCTGACATCCTGGCCCGACAAGCCGACCTTAACAAAGCTTGGGAGATATTGAAGCAAACGCTAAAGGATAGAGAGGACTCTCTTGGTGAGGTGAGCAAGTTGCAAAACTTCTTGCAGAATTTAGATGACTTTCAGTCCTGGCTTTACAAGACACAGAAAGCTGTTGCATCTGAGGACATGCCTATGACCCTGCCAGAGGCAGAGGGACTCCTAAGTCTTCATGATGCTCTAAAAGATGATGTGGATAGACATGAGGAGGACTTTCACAGCATTAGAGACACTGGAGCAACCGTCATATGTGACCAAGAGGAAGATGTCCAATACCAAGAGCTGGATCAGAGGCTGAAGGATCTAGATAAGGGATGGGATGAGCTGCAAAAAATGTGGGACAGTCGAAAGAACCTATTGGACCAAGGCATGGGTTTCCAACAGTTTTCAAGAGATGCAAAGCAAGCTGAAACCATCCTGAACAATCAGGTAGGTATTCCAACCTTTTTCCAGCTTTTTGGCCAGTCAAACCATTAGCCCGACTAAAAAAAACATTTGTATATTTGTGTTTACTTTTACTAGGAGTACGTTCTGTCTCACCTGGAACAGCCTGAGACACTTGATGGCGCAGATAAGGCTTTGAAGAAGCATGAGGACTTTGTCACCACTATGGAGGCTAATGAGGACAAAATATTAAATACACTAGAAGGAGGTCAAAGACTGATAGACAGTGGGAACCTTTATGCCCCAAAAGTAAAGGACAAAATGGATTCAATCCAAGACAGGTCAGAAAAAAAAATAATAATGTATATATGTTACATTTGTATACTACTGTGTTGAGGATCCAACATACAGTACAATCTGAATATACAGCATTTGAAACTTGAAAGTGGTTGTAACACTGTTAAATAACCTTTTTCCATTATTAAGCCTTTTATTGGTTTATTGAGGTCCGGTAGAGCAGGATAAGAAAAGTAACCAAATTCAAAATTTCAGAGAAATTTTTGGATTTTTCTTCTTGCAGCTAGTGTTAGAAATATTACCAAAGCATACAATGTAATCTCACCATCTTTGGGTCAGCATTGAGACAAGAGCATTAGGCAATGGAGAGGAAGTCTATATTTTTCCCATAAGTGGAGGTCGTCTGCTGTAGTGAGAGCTGGGCGCCTGTACTGATGGGTATTGATCTCATCATAAAAGTGCTCCTCTTGAACAGCAGAGCTTAGTTCTGAAGATAGTGAGACTTTCTCACTCTGAGTTGTGTGTTAATATGTACTGGAAAATTGCCTTATGTGTTATTGTATGTTTCTTCAGATATAAGAAGAACCAAGATAAAGCCAAGGAGGTATCTGAGAAACTCCGAGATAACAAAGCCCTGCAACACTTTCTGCAAAACACTCAGGATGTAAGCTCAATCTAAATGATGGAATTCTCTGATCATTTCCTAATCACTTTACTTTTAATACTCATCATTTACTAACTCTGCCTTGTTTCTCAGCTTACTCTGTGGATAAATGAGAAGATGCTGACTGCTCAGGACAGCTCATATGATGAGGCACGCAACCTTCACACCAAATGGCAGAAACACCAGGCCTTTATGGCAGAACTGGCTTCAAATAAGGATTGGCTCAACAAAATTGACGAGGTTCATAAATATCTATCTCACTATAAAATACATCTTACTTACATATCACAAACACCTACAGTATACTGTAAGTCTTATACTGTATACTGTATACTGAATGTATATCTTCTGAACCTTGTACACCCTACACATGTAGGAAGGCAATGAGTTGATGACCTCCAAACCGGAGTTTGAACCCATTGTGAATGATCGACTGACTAAGCTTCACGAACTGTGGAACATCCTGGAACACACCATACAGGAAAAGGCTCGGCTTTTGTTTGATGCACATCGCTCCGAACTGTTTCAGCAGAGCTTGGCTAATTTCAAAAAATGGTTAGCTGATCTCCAGCAGCAGCTCCATGGTGATGTTGATGAGGAGGTTAAAGATCTTACCAGTGCCAAGATTCTTCTCAAGAAGCATCAGGTAAATATTCATATTAATTTTGAATACACAAACTCAAACAAGCAACAGTTCAGATGGTCTGACACCTTCTGTCTTGAGTACATTTGTTTCTAGGATTTGTTTGAGGCATTAAATTTTTGGATAAATGAACACGCTCTGAACGTCGTAGACATTTATGTTGCGTTTGGTAGTGGCGCTCGATTGACTTCTACACTGGCGTTCATTTGTCTCTCTAACGCAAGCCCGTCATTGACTCCTATGTGTAGAAAACCCTCGGCGCTTCATCCGCGCTCACCGGACACTACAAACGGCAGAAAAACGCTCGATTTTAACGCCCATGTGAACAAGACCTGAATGTCTAAATGTGTTAGAAACTGTTAAAGACCTTATAAAAAATTTAATCGAGTAACTATTTAAACATTGGTTTGTCTGTCTGAGGGAAGCTTTACAGTAAAGCTCGTTTGGGAACACTTCAGCAGAGTTTTATTTTCAGAAAACAAAGACTACTACGAGGTTTGTACTGAAAATAATGCAAAAGTGCATAATTATTTTCTTAATCAACATACTGTAGGTCATTTAATTCTCACGCTGGTAGAGCAATTGCTTCTCTATACAAAGGTACTACTCAACATAGTCTCCATAATGCAATTTGAACGACCTATTTCAGTTAAAAATAATAAAAATTTATCCCACTTTGCCAGAACCCCCATGAAAACAATCCAAGTTCCCTTGATAAACTGGTTACATAAGAGAATGGCAAGATTAAAATGTGCTCAATTTAATATGAATAAATTGCTATTCTGTGCTTGTTTTAATCAACAAAATGATGAAATGTTGAGAAAAAAATGTATACTTTCCTAATTTGTTGTAACCACTTCTGCCTGTAGTTTCCTTGTGTGTCTCTGGTGACTCAGGTGAATGATAATGTTAAATGCTGTAACTGTAATTATGAATGAAAATATCTTAAATCATAATATAGCTGATATTGCTGGGTTACCAATTCGTTATATTTGAACTAGAAACTGAAAGTGATTAACAACACACACACACACACACACACACACACACACACACACACACACACACAGATGCACACACACACTGCACACACACACTGCACATACCGTACGTTCTGTAAGGAAGGAAATTAACATTTCTTAATATTTATAATTAGTGTCAACAAACTGCAATGAAAACAAAAAACATTTATAATGCTTTCAAACATAAAACTTAATTTACAAATCATTTATGCACTGTAGGTGAATGAGTCGAAAAGTAGGCAAAATTAATAAGCATAATTACTTAACAGAATTTGACATTCCAAAATTACAACTGTGTATCCAGCATTTGCACGGTACACAGTTGTCATTTTGGAATGTGGGAGTGTCAGTGTTGTGTTATGCACAAAAGGGAACCTCCAGTTCTGGCTAATAAAAGAGTATCTATTTTTATAAGTAAGTGAGTAAATAATAAAATAAATAGTTCAAGACTTAACTTAATAACATTGTAAAATATGGTGCAATTGCTACAGTAAATGAAAGCCATTTTAGTGATTTTTGGCATATTCAGCAGTATACAGTACTAATCACGGGCCTGATCATCTGTTATTATCTGCACATGTTTCACACTGGTTCATGCCTTAAGTTAGATATCTTTTATGCTTAAATGATTCATATTTCACTGTGTAGCTTAATAAACAAAAAAATCATCTGAAACTGGCCAGGTTCAGGGAACGAACTGAAAATGAGAGCCAAATAGTCCTTCAGTAAGTCTGGAGAACTATTCCTCAAGACTACATAAAAAATATGAGAGAGTCAAAATATGGAGGAATGAGGGGTGGCTCAAGACCTTTTCACAGTACTACTGTATATATTGAGTCTAACTGTTGATTTGCTTTATATTAGAAATTGTCTGGTTAACTCTGGTGACAATATCTGGTTAGTCTGGTTACAAATCTATAAAACGTGTAGATTTTTACTTGAAAGGTTTGAATGCTTTGTGAACAGCATGACTTGTACTCCTGCAGATAACAGAGAATCAAGTGCAAGTCCAAGCACGGGAGCCCGAAGAGCTGCAGGAAACTTTGCAGCAGCATACTCAGCTAACTGAAGAGCAACCTGAGCTGGAAGCTGAGCTCCTAGCTGTCCAGAGTGACTTTCAGCAACTCCTTACCCCTCTGGAGCAACGCAAAGGAAAACTTGAAGCGGTGAAAGCCGTGTACCAGTTCTACAGAGATGTGGAAGATGAGATAGTAAGTGGCAATCCCACAAGAAGGGCTTCACATACAATACCTCTAATGAACAGTCAATTAATATTTTGTTTTCAATTTTAGCTCTGGCTTGAAGAGAGGTTGCCTATGGCAAAGTCACAGGATCATGGGAACAATCTACAGACAGTTCAGCTTCTCCTGAAAAAGAATCAGGTGGGCGAGTCTTATCCCGCCTTGAGGCAACATCACAGCTGTATGTGTCACGTTTTGTCATAATTTGCATTAACCAAATTTATCCAAACACAGACTCTCCAGAAGGAGATCGATGGTCACCAGCCACGTGTGGATGAGTTGTTGCAGCGTGGTCAAGGTGTGATGGAAGCTGAAGAAAGAAGTCCAAAGGCAGAGGATATCCCTGAGAAAATGAAGAGGTTGGAGGAGGTGTGGGCAGAGCTGCAAGATGAGATGACAAAAAGACGTGCTCGACTCAATGCCTCTAATGATGCCCAGCAGTACTACAACGATGCAGATGAAGCAGAAGCATGGATTGGTGAACAGGAACTGTATATGATTGCAGACGATGAGGCAAAGGTAGATCTGTTCAGGAAGGAGTAGCAAACAAATGTTGGGATATTTTTTCCCCCTTAACTTTAGTAAGATTTATTTGAAACCTTTGACATGAAAGATCTTCTTCTCTCTTCTTGTAACTTATAATCTCCACTCTTTTCAGGATGAGCAGAGTGCAATGACATTGCTAAAGAGGCACGTGATTCTAAAGCAGGTTGTTGATGAGTATGCAGATTCTATCCAGGATCTTTCTGACCGTGCTCAGAAGATGTTTGCTGAGGACCACCCTCAAGGGTATGCTGATTTTTCAATTCAGTTGTAAAGCAATCTCGATAACAAGTGATGTGTCATAGATGTTTATTTTCCTGTGCAGGGAGGACATCATTCGGAGACAGGGTCAGGTGGACAAACAGTATGCAGGGCTGAAGGAGCTAGCTGAGGATCGCATGAAGAAGCTTGATCACACTTACGATCACTTCCTCTTATGCCGGGAGGTGGAAGATCTGGAGCACTGGATTGCTGAGCGTGATGTGGTGGCTTCTTCACAGGAGATGGGACAGGACCTGGACCATGTTACGGTACTGAAGAACATGCACACCTTAAGACACTTTGAAGATGAAAAAGTCTAATAAGATATTGAATGAGATTTTGTTTTAGGCCTGGTGATTATGTCATAGGCTAAATTGTCACTTTGTAACAAGGTATGAATATATAATGCTGGTTTTGCTAATATAATGATTAGTCCATGTGAATGTTTAAATGCCACATAGATGCTGAGGGACAAATTCAGGGAGTTTGCCAGGAAGACGGGGACTGAGGGACAGGAGAGAGTGGACACTGTGAATCAAATCGTTGATAAGCTGATTGAAGGTGGTCATAGTGAATCATCTACATTGGCTGAATGGAAGGACAGTATAAACGAGAGTTGGGCAGATCTCTTGGAGCTCATTGATACCCGCACACAACTCCTCAGTTCCTTTTATGATCTGTATAAGTAAGTTGATGTGGATAAAATGGAACAAGTTTGATAATGTATTAAATATTTCTCAATGCATGTGGTTTTACATATATTGTCCATCCAATAAACAATTAAACTGGAGATAACTCAATGTTCTAACCTGTCCTACTGCCCTAGGTACTTTTGTGATGGAAAGGAGTTGGTGGTCCAGATCAAGGAGAAACAAAATGAGCTTCCGGAAGATTTGGGAGAGGATTTCAGCAAGGCAGAGTCGTTCCATCGCGTACATGCTGCATTTGAAAGAGATATCAGCTCCCTTGGAAAGCAGGTAGATCACTATTATATAAGACTTGAATACCTTATCATCAATTCAATGTTTGTTTATTGTACCTTTCCAGAAATATAAGTCTTTCAGCCATTTTACATTTGCTCTGTTCGTCATATATAGGTACAGCAGTTCCAGGACACTGCAGCTCGTCTGCATGTTCAGTATGTTGGAATCCAGGCAGACGACATTAAGACAACGGAAAAAGAAGTAATAGAAGTCTGGAATGGTCTCCTGTCTGCCTGTGCCGGCAGGAGGAAACAGCTGGAGGAGACAGCAAACAAGTTCCGCTTTTTCACCATGATCAGGGACCTAATGGCTTGGATGGAAAGCATCATCCAGCAAATAGAAACTCAAGAGAAACCAAGGTTAGGGGGGACTTAAAGCTGGGACTTTACTACATAATTAAAGTCGTTTTGTGACTTGAAACATGGAACGTTTCTAAATGTGTCTGTGTCATGTGTACATATTTAGAGACGTGTCGTCAGTGGAATTGCTAATGAAGTATCACCAAGGGATCCGTGCAGAGATCGATGCTCGTGGACCAAAGTTTAACGACTGTGTGGAGTTAGGGGGGACTCTTCTAGCACACAAGCACAAGGACTCAGATGAAGTAATCAGATAGTGTAGTATCATATCATAAGTATCTTTCATATCAGGGTCTCTCTTATAGGGGTGTCAGACAGGATTGATTTGTTAAAGTGTTTTTTCCTGTTTCTTTTTCATTGCTGTCTCCTGTAGATCAAAGAGAAGTTGCTGCAGCTAGTTCAGAAGAGAAAGGAAATGTTGAATAAATGGGATGACAGATGGGACTGGCTTAGATTGTGTATGTACTCTGGAATGATCACAATACAGATATCGTCACTTACTAGCTAACATTTCATGCACGTTTCACTAGTTATCTTTCATGTATATAGTCATGTGAAACTACTGCTAATGTCTCCCCCTAGTGTTAGAGGTGTGCCAGTTTGCCCGGGATGCATCTGTAGCAGAAGCCTGGCTGATCGCTAAGGAGCCATATGTGGTCAGTAAGGACTTGGGTGAGACTGTGGATGAGGTAGAGAAGTTGCTCAGGAGGCATGAGGCCTTTGAGAAATCCACTGCCACCTGGGAGGAGAGATTCTCTGCGCTGGAGCGGCTTACAACTGTAAGTGTGTTAAAGCTGTGAGTACGTATGTATAAGAGAATACGTGCATATAATTACTTATGTGCATTATAATCCCTTCTAGCTTGAGCTGCTTGAAATCAGGAATCAGCAGCAGGAATTGCTAAAATACAGACAGGAAGTGGAAAAGGACAGCAGGTAAACCTGAGTTAAAGCCAGATCCTTTGTGGAGCGTTTATGCTCCATAGCATAATTTCATTAACCATGTATCCTTGGCGATTAGGGTTGAAGACACAGGCTTCGCTGACGAGTCCTCACGTTTGGACACAATCGAGGAGCAATCTTTAGTTAGTGAATTTTTTTCACTTAGCTACTCCATCCCCATTTTTATTCTTTATCTTTAATTTTACATAGTAATAGGCATTTATTAAACATTTCTTTTTACACACCTGCCTTTGTGTTTAGTCTGGCATGGTAGCAGCAGATCCCAGCTCAAGCCATGGAGATAGCACTGCGGGCGATTCAGCGGTGCCCATCGTTTCAGAAATTCAGGAGAGTGTCTCTATGGAACTGGACCCCTCAATATCTACTCAGGCTACCAAAGAAGCAGAGCACGCTGCCACTTTTCCCTTCACGTCATCACAATCCGTGCCAGTCCTGCTGGAGGGAACCCTTGCGCGTAAACATGAGATGGAGGGACCGAATAAAAAAGCAACCAACAGGTAATTTATGTTGTCCTCAGCTTATACACTTGTGTTGTCTTGATATCAAATTTGCTGACATGTCACATGAAGTGCATTTTATCTTTCTATTCCTATGTCAGGTCCTGGAACAGCATGTACTTTGTTTTAAAACCTGGCCAGCTTTCGGCCTACAAGGATGCAAAGGGTTTTAGCCATAATCTTACATATCACGGAGAGACCCCACTTTCACTCCACAACGCTGTTTGCGAGGCTCTGTCCAGTTACAAGAAAAAGAAGCAGGTGTTCAAACTACGGTAAGCATAGCAAAATTTATTGTTTATTATTAAACCTAAAAAGTTTAAAAGTTTGTATTTCCCTTTCTAAATGTAATCGTAATATTCTTAAGAGTAGGCCAGTGCCTTTTCTTTATATAGGAGCTATGTCGGACTTACAATTTTGGGTCACTCCAGTTGTAATATTTGACCCCAATAGCCTACCCATCCGCACAGTTTTGTACTCCGCCAGGTCACTTGGAAAATATTGGGCCATATATTTAGTACAGCTCTGCCAGCTATCAGACACTGTATTTAAGTCTAGATACCACAAAACTGAACGATAATGGCAGAACATTTATTATTTCTGAACAGTGTTAAGGATTATTATCCTGTTCCACGATACATTTCCTTTTAAACAATTTGGATTTTAGAATCAAGTAAAACAGAGATGCATTTTCATGTCTTTTTCCCCCCGAAAAACCACTGGAAGGCAAACTTCTGAAATCACTTATATACAAATATGTGCTTCAGTCACTACTAGTTGAAATGACTTCAGAGTCTTGGGAGTTCTTCTTTGAAACCTAATCAGATTCTTTCTTTAGCCATCTGGAATGAAACGTGAACCCATGCATTGTTATTTTCTGCATTTTCTAGGCTTGGAGATGGAAGTGAATACCTGTTCCAGTGTAAAGATGAGGTCAGTTCTTTCCCAGAATATACTTGTAACACTAAAGCCAATACTTTTGTACTGGATTTAGCATGCATGCATCATAAAAGCAGGGAGATGTGTATTTATTTCTGTTTTCAAGCACTAGCATACTGCAGTAAATCTAACATATCACATGCAAATATATGTTCTAAAAGCCCGATTGTAATAATGGATTACCACTGTATAGAATCACTCCTGCATTCTGTGGCAGGTACATAGAACTGTCATGGAGTTTTCATTTCACCTTTCCTCATAATTTAATTATGTTGTATTTTGAAGTTTATAGTATGTTTTTGAACAGTACTGACTTTGCAGAACTTTATAAAAATACATAGTACAATTTCCAGAACTTTATAAACCCCAAAAAAACCATATACAAACTATAGGGAAATGTTCTGTGTTTGCCTCTGCACTCTTCACCACATCCTTTATTATTAAAATACCAACTAAGAGAGAGTTCAGTACCAGAAGCGTGTAGAATTCGTGTCAAAGAACAGTCTAGGTGTTTTGGAGGCTTGTGATGGCCCAGTATCTTACTAAGACTCCTTATGTCTTTTTCCTTCAACTGAACACAGGTTATTGATTTATTACAGGTACATTTCATAATATGACAGAATATTCTGTTTTGTATGTGATAGAAGTAAAACTTAAACCAAAAATTATGCTTTGCATGTGTTCTGTGTAAAATATCATATACAAGTACATCTCAATAAATTAGAATGTCATGGAAAAGTTTTTTTTATTTCCGTAATTAAATTCATAAAGTGGAACTCATGTACTGTATTATATCGATTCATTACACACAGACCGATATATTTCAAGTGTTAATTTCTTTTAATTTTGATGATTATGGCTTATAGCTAGTGAAACCTCAAGACCAAAAAAAAAAAAGATTTTTAGTACAGAAATGTTGGACTACTGAAAAGTATGAACATGTACAGCACTCAATACTTGGTCGGGGCCCCTTTAAATGAATTCCCGCAGCAATGTGGTGTGGCATGGAGGCGATCAGTCTGTGGCACTACAGAGATGTTATGGAAGTCCAGGTTACTCTGATAGAGGCCTTTAGCTCTTCTGCATTGTTGGATTTGGTGTCTCGCATCTTCCTCTTCATAATAGCGTATAGATTCTCTATGGGGTTTAGGTCGGGAGAGTTTGCTGGCCAATCAAGCACAGGGATACCATGGTCCTTAAACCAGGTATTAATACTTTTGTCAGTGTGTGCAGGTGCCAAGACCTTGGACCTGATAAAACTCAGTGGACCAACACGAACATATGACTTGGCTCCCCTAATCACCACTGACTGTGCAAACTTTACCTGGACCTCAATTAACCTGTATTCTGTGCCTCTCCTCTTTCCCTCCAGACTCTGGGACTTTGATTTCCAAATTAAATGCTAAATTTTCTTTTATCTGAAAAGAGGACATTGGCCCACTGAGCAACAGTCCAATTATTTTTGTTCTTAGTCCAGAAATTCATGCAAAGGGAGCCCCAATCAAATAGCGTTGAGTGCGTTACATATTCATAATTTTCAGTAGTCCAACATTTCTGTACTAAAAATCTTTTTTTTTTTTTTATTGGTCTTGAGTAACATTCTGATTTTCTGAGAATTTGGGGTTTTCAATTTTGGGTTTTCATAATCGTCTACATTAAAAGAAATTATCAATTTAAATATATCAGTCTGTGTGTAATGAATCTATATAATACATGAGTTTTACTTTTTTAATTAAATTAATAAAATAATATAATTTTTTTAATGATATTTTAATTTATTGAGAGGCACTTGGATATACTAAAGAGTGTGTGTTAAGTATGGTTCCACACTGGTATGAAATTTGCTTTCATTTTTCACTTGCTTGTGTCTAAAATTTTAAACATTTTAATATTCTTGACATCATCTTACTTCCACAGGAAGAACTAAACATCTGGATTCAGAGCATAGAGAAAGCAGCAGAGTATGTGACAGAGGAGCCTGTAGCAGAACCTTCAGAACCTCGAGCCCAGAGCTTGCCCCTTCCTTCATCCTCAAGTGCTCCTGAAGTTTCCGCTGTCAAAAAGGAAAAGGAAAAGAGGTTTAGTTTATTCGCCAAAAAGAAGTGAGAGGGACCTTTATAGGTCAGGACCTCAGAGGGAAGAAGAAAAAACCTCAGAGGACAGTTGAAGAAATGAACTGATTTATATAAATGTCCTAAATGCATTTTTTTTTTACATTATGTTAATTTTTAAGATAGAAAATTACACTTGTGCCTGTATTTATGCCAGTGAACTATTGCAATAGTCCACTTGTTTGCTTTTTTTTTATTTTTATTTTTTTTTTACCTTTTCTCCCCCCAACCTTTCCCCCCCCTAAAACATACCGGATTCACTTTCAGACAAAAGCACAGGAATGCTGTTTTCACACTCAACCAAAGTTTTTTTTTTTTTTTTTTGCATTTGAGCTTCTTTTAGGCATGCTTTCTTAAAATTATTTTGAGGATTTATAACCACACATTAAACATTTTCTCAATTTACCATATTTCTTAAAATGGTTGTAAACTGTGATACTGTGCTCTTTGTTTTGGAACTTGTACAATATATATTGTACAATTTACAATTGGACATTACAGAGTTTGTTGTACATGCCAATTAGCCATACAGAAGTTTACTCAGGAGGTGTAGTTTATACGCTGTACACTACTGTATAGAATTAATACAAGTGCAGTAAGCACAGTGGTCAACAAAGTTTTCTATTCTTCAAAACTTTCCCCAATATACTAATACAGTACCTTGCTGGACAAAGAAAGTTGGCAAGGGTACTTAGTACAAAACCTCTAACATGCATAATGTTATTTTTTTTCTAATGCATGAATGGATGTCTTTATTTAATATGGTGCTACAGTATGTTAATATATGCCGCAGTGATCACAGGCTCTTTACTGACTCATCTAAATTTATAGCAGTTATCAAAAGCATGCTTCAGGTCTGTTGTTTTAATCATATCACATTAATATCATGTTTTGTATAAACTTGAGAATATAATGTTGGGTCAATGATGTTCAACGCAATCATTCAGTTTTAGAATGTATATTGGAAGAATGTGTACCACCAATTTTATTGTAACACACTTCAAGAGGAAGTGAAGCCATGGAAGAGTAAAAGAAAACAGTAAATATTGGAACTTATTGGATTTGTCAGGGAAAAATATAAAGGTATATGTTTATGCATAAATAATACATAATCAAATCTGAATTGTTTTAAATGTCTATTTTTACTTGTATATTTCCATCAGCGCATCTAAGTGCAGTGGGATTTTCGACCCTGCCCTAATATACCTGATCCAACTATCAGTACATTTTTCATACTATACTGCTTATCTGGTGTAGGATTGTGCTGGGCCTGGAGCCTATGCCAGGAAGCTGAGGGCAAAATGTTTTAAATGAGGTCCCAACCCCTTGCATTCCACAAGCACACATATTCACACACCCAGTCTTCCACTACAGGCAATTTCAGAACAACCAACCTGCCTACGTTACAAAACATCCAAGAATGTGGGACACACTGAAAAACCAAGCGGAAACTCACAAATCAGGGGAACCCCACCAAGGGAGAACATACAAACTCCACTCACATAGAATGGAGACATGGTATGATTCGATTCAACTAATCAGCATAACGACCCATTTAGACTTGATATGGGTGTGTTAGAGTAGGAAGAACACTAAAAATGTGCAGGGCAGAGTTATCACAGTAGCAGCAAATAATCTAAAACTAAACTAAAGCAACTTTCATTCATTCATTCATTCATTTTCTATACCGCTTAATCCTGTGTTCAGGGTCGCGGGGGACCTGGAGCCTATCCCAGGAGACTTCGGGCACTAGGCGGGGTACACCCTGGACAGGGTGCCAATCCATCGCAGGGCACACACTCATACACACACTCACACACCCAATCACACACTACGGGCAATTTAGGAACGCCAATTAGCCTAACCTGCATATCTTTGGACAGTGGGAGGAAACCGGAGTACCCGGAGGAAACCCACCAAGCACGGGGAGAACATGCAAACTCCATGCACACAGAGACGGGAATCGAACCTGGCCGGGGAATCGAACCCAGACCCTGGAGGTGCAAGGCGACAGTGCTAACCACTACACCACCGTGCCTCTAAGCAACTTTCAATAATATCATAAGTTATATAATTATTGGACTGTTAGAAGACAGTGTGCAAAACAGTATCTTATTAACTGTGTACTGGTAATTTCCTTTAAATTACTATACCCTCTGTCAGAAAAGATAAATAAACTATACTGTAGTTCCTTGTTGCTGGCGGAACATCCATACCTATCTTATAGCCCTTATCCATAGCTGTATCTTGTGTGCATTGTAATATATATTTTTTGCATGGAAATGCAAACAATGGGCATACCTTAATAAAAAAAAGTAAGTTACATAATTAGACTGTAATGAGTTTACTACATTCTAATTATAGCTTTAAAATGTGATGTTCCCCATACTGTACGCACATCACATTAGGTAAGAGACCAGCACTAAAGGTACAAAAGCTATTCCAGCCCAGCCACAAGGAGGGCACAATTTAGTCTCATTGTCTTTATCAAGGATAACACTTTATCCTGTTTAGGGCTACAGGGGCCTGGAGCCTATCCCAGGAGATTTAGTGAACAGTCTTCCAAGAAAATTGGAAACTTTTATAGGTGCAAAAGGCGGAACAACTTCATATTGAAGTATGTGTATTTGGATACAATGTCACTGCAAGTTTAGCTGAATACTTTTGTCCATATAATTAAATTTAATTTTACTTGTATAGCGCTTTTAACAATCATTAATTGTTGCAAAGCAGTTTCACACAATCAAAAGAAATTGTAGTAGTGATGGGTCGTTCAAGGACGATTCGTTCGAATCTTTAACGTGATTCAGAAATCATCGCAAACCCTCCGTAGGTTATGTACAGGAAACGGAATTGAGCGATTCTTTCTCAATGACTCTTCTACCTTGAGTCGTTCGTTCTTTTGTCACGTGGCTCCTATAGACTCTATGCAATGCAAAAGATTCAAAATAATTATAATATGTCCTTAGCTGTGATGTAATATTTTAATTACTTGAACTATAGCCAACATTTTTGTATTTAGATACATTTGGGATCTTTTTTTTTATTAAAAATGCAACATTTTATTTTATTTCTTATCAAAAGAACGAAATGAACTAAATGACTCTAAAAAGATCCGTTCATTTTGATGAACGCGATTCAAAGAACCGAGTCATTAAAATGATTCAAACCATCGCTATAGTGTAGCAGATGGTGCTATTGAGCTAAAAACCGCTTAAGTAAACGTGCCAACGTTCTTGTTAGTTACGTCATTTCTGAGTTAACCCCGCCTCCTGACTGTCGTTCATTGGTTATGATGTTTTTTTTCAATCCGGAGGCGGTGACGTGTTTCTGATTGGCTCTTTGGGATGTCGTTGTGCCGCTCTGTTCATGCTTAGCACAGGTTGAATGCTCGGCAACAAAGTAACGCAAGTAAAGCGTGTGGGTAGGAGGTGAACATTATACGTTTACACCATTCCAGGCCAGAACTTTATTCTTTATCATGCTATAAAAGATCTCACGATTTGGAAGCCGGATTAACACGTAGACACACGGGATATATATATTTTTTTCTTGCTGTTTATTGTTTCTTTCTTTAAGTTTGTTTTTATTATTTGTTGGGCTCTGTTGTAGGATTCACTTTGTTCAGGACCCCTCGCTCATTGATCATGTCTCAGGAGGAAATGGTGCCGTGAATGTTTATCAAGCAGCATTCGAACGTTAACGACGCCGCTTTCCTGTTCCTGGAAATACCTCGGGGGTTTTATTTCTGCGCTTCACGTGTTTCTTTTGCAACTTTCTGGCGCGTAAAGGATGTAAACGTTTCTCGTGAATGTAAACTTTGGACACGTTTAGGACACCACGGCTTTGTCCTGGGCTGGACAGCGGTGTGGAGTTTGGGAAATGTGATAGTGAACTGAGTTATACAAACGCTTAAAACAAATAAACATTGGAAGTTATTGCTGTTTCTCAAAATGGATGTAACTGTGTCTGAGCTGATGGCGAACTTTATGGAGTCTCCGCTGGTGGTTTGGGTAAGTGAGTGAAAAGCGAGAGGGTGGGACATGATGGAGGACACGGCACCTGCTGCTGCTTCTGTCTCTCTCTCTGTGTGTGTGTGTGTGTGTGTGTTTAAAATCGACCTTTGAGTTTGCATTGCATTATAATATTAATGCAGATGAAACATCACCTAGGTAATGCGAGACCCGACACCAGGACCAATAAACGTCTCTGTTTAATAGACAAACCGATATCGTGCACATTTACAGTTTATACTTTCACTATGGTTTTTTTTTTTTTTTTTTTTTTCACCTGAGTTTTCCACCTACATATTTATTTTATTTCCTCACCTGGCTGTTTCTTTTTCACATTTCACATGTGCAACCTCAGGGTGACTTATAACATGGTGAAATTTCACCTTGTCTGATCATATATTCCTGAGAGAATCGTGTAAAATCATCATTAAGGATGAATCTATTGCACTACAGTTGAAAGAAATGGATGGTTAAAATATCACCTGTTTAACACCAATACCTTCCTGAGTTTTTGCTACTTCAGTTATTGTTTGTTCCTGTATATGCTTTGTTTCTATATGTTGTTTAAATCCTCCAGTACTATGCGAAGTATACAGTATTAAATCCTTATATGCCAAAGCATATTAACTGTGTTTGCAGCCAGAAGACCAATGATTAGTATACTTAATCTTTGTAACAACTAATTTTGCACTAAGTGTATTTGTTGTTGTTGTTGTTAAATAAATTTTTTAAAAAAGCAGAATTTTAGGCCGGTATAGTGGCACCCCAGGGTCGAGGGTTCGAGTCCCTCCTTGTGTCACAGTGTGTACAGTTTGCGTATGTTCTCAGATTCAGATTAGCTTAATTTGTGTCTTTAAATTGTCTGTGTGTGTGCCCTGTGATGGATTGGCACCCTGTCCGGGTTGTACCCCTTTTTGTGTCTTACATCTCCTGGGCCCACTTGACCCTAAATACAGGATGAGCAGTACAGATGATGAGATTGAGATGATGATGATGATGAGAACTATTTTAAATGTATTAAGTGTACTTTGTGCTACATTAGAACAACTTCAAATATACTAAGAACACTTAAAGTATATGGCTTATATTTGACAACGATTAATGAAATTAAAGTTAAATTATTAATATATTATGAGTATGTTACAGGACTTTTTACTGTTACAAATGCACCATGAATATATTCTTATTTCGGCAGTAGCACTCTGTTATAATTCTTGCCAATTCCCATTACACAAAAAGTACACTTTGTGTTTAATCGAAATGTATTTTGTTATATTATGTAGTTCACACATTCTTATAATCTACTGTGTTGCAAATGTGTAACCAGTACAAGAAAGGGTTTTAGGACCTTTTCTAAATGCTGAATGCATTTTCTATCCTATAACATTTATAAGCCGTTAAAACACGTTACATTAGTAACCCTGAGGCAGATTTCATTCATGAGTCCAAAGATTTCATTTAACTTTACATGGTTACAAAAACAAACAAAACAAACTATAGGTTGTTTGTGTCTTCAACAAAACTTCAGGTTGTCTGGCAAACACAAAACAAAACAAAAAACGTTGTCTGAACAAAGACCGCAATTATTATGGGAATAAACTGTATTAGTTTAAATCTGCTTTTATTGCTGCCTTGCTGTTACACAGAGGCTCTGTAAACAGGGCGAAAGCTACATAGCATTATACAAAGTACGTAAGATTTAGCAATAATACAGTGGCTTGCAAAAGTATTTTGCCCCCTTGAACTTTTCCACATTTTGTCACATTACAGCCACAAACATGAATCAATTTTATTGGAATTTTGAAATTGTGAAAGAAAAACACAAAGTGGTGTATAAGTGAGAAGTGGAACGAAAATCGTACGTGATTCCAAACATTTTTTACAAATAAATAACTGAAAAGTGGGGTGTGCGTAATTATTCAGCCCCGAGTCAGTACTTTGTAGAACCACCTTTTGCTGCAATTACAGCTGCCAGTCTTTTAGCGTATGTCTCTACCAGCTTTGCACATCTAGAGACTGAAATCCTTGCCCATTCTTCTTTGCAAAGAAGATTAGATGGACAGCAGTTTTCAGATCTTGCCACAGATTCTCGATTGGATTTAGATCTGGACTTTGACTGGGCCATTCTAACACATGGATATGTTTTGTTTTAATCCATTCCATTGTTGCCCTGGCTTTATGTTTAGGGTCGTTGTCCTGCTGGAAGGTGAACCTCTTTTGCAGACTCTTTTGCAGTTTTCTTCAAAGATTGCCCTGTATTTGGCTCCATCCATCTTCCCATCAACTCTGACCAGCTTCCCTGTCCCTGCTGAAGAGAAGCACCCCCAGAGCATGATGCTGCCACCACCATATTTGACAGTGGGGATGGTGTGTTCAGAGCGATGTGCAGTGTTAGTTTTCCACCACACGTAGCGTTTTGCATTTTGGCCAAAAAGTTCCATTTTCGTCTCATCTGACCAGAGCCCCTTCTTCCACATGTTTGCTGTGCAAACAGGACTTCTTATGGTTTTCTGTTAACAATGGCTTTCTTCTTGCCACTCTTCCATAAAGGTCAACTTTGTGCAGTGCACGACTAATAGTTGTCCTATGGACAGATTCCCCCACCTGAGCTGTAGATCTCTGCAGCTCGTCCAGAGTCACCATGGGCCTCATGGCTGCATTTCTGATCAGCGCTCTCCTTGTTCGGCCTGTGAGTTTAGGTGGACGGCCTTGTCTTGGTAGGTTTACAGTTGTGCCATATTCCTTCCATTTCTGAATGATCGCTTGAACAGTGCTCCGTGGGATGTTCAAGGCTTTGGAAATCTTTTTGTAGCCTAAGCCTGCTTTAAATTTCTCAATAACTTTATCCCTCACCTGTCTGGTGCGTTCTTTGGACTTCATGGTGTTGTTGCTCCCAATATTCTCTTAGACAACCTCTGAGGCCGTCACAGAGCAGCTGTATTTGTACTGACATAAGATTACACACAGGTGCACTCTATTTAGTCATTAGCACTCATCAGGCAATGTCTATGGGCAACTGACTGCACTCAGACTAAAGGGGGCTGAATAATTACGCACACCACACTTTCCAAAATATTTTTTACAAATAAATAACTGCAATCATGTATGGTTTTCGTTCCACTTCTCACGTGTACACCACTTTGTATTGGTCTTTCACGTGGAATTCCAATACAATTGATTCATGTTTGTGGCTGTAATGTGACAAAATGTGGAAAAGTTCAAGGGGGCCGGATACTTTTGCAAGCCACTGTACATTAGACAATACATTCCGTAGTTTAAACTGTGTTTAATTTCAAGCTACTAAACAAAAATCATGAAATTCACCTTGTGATGAAGAAATAAAATAATGATAGATTAGTGTGTTTTTGTAGCACACTAAGATAAAGGGTACTAGACCATTCCTTCAGTATATCTTTTGTACATATAGCATGGATCGTTTACCTACTGTATAAAAGTGCAAGTAGCTTATCTTTTACTATAAAAAGGATTGGATGATCAAATCATATTCATATATGCATGTTAATAGTGCATTTGGCACCTGACAATGCAGGGAGGGAAAGTCTTAACTCTCCATAAAAAATGCAAAGCTTGAGCCCACCCTTATGACATGACTTCATAGTAGGGCTGCACGATATATCGAAAAAATATTATCGCGATAATGGCATGCACGATAACCATATCGCAAAGAGTTGCGATAAATACTTTATGTGCCAAGCATTTGTGTGTCCAAATTTGACCAATCAGATGGCCCCTTACTATGTTTTTTTTATACTTCATTCTGTCGCGAACTAACCTGGGATGATCAGAAGACCATTTAGCCTTTTGTAACGTGGACGGTAAACCCAAACGCGGAAGCAAGCGAGTAGGCAGGATAACCACGCGAATTAGTTTAAGGACTCTCACAGAAGGGGAGCAAGGGAAAAACACACATTTAACCCGCGTCCTATAGACACACACTTGAATCAGAAAGTAAACAATCTGCACCAACATGCGTGAACACAGTGACTAAGCTGTATGCAATGGTTTGTTTACTCCTCTTATACTTCCGGGTTCGCGTCCGCATTAATTCCCGGGTCCTATTGCCGGTCACGGCGTGCGCGTGTGTGTGACAAATAGTATTTTTTATTTAATTTTTGTTTAATAATACAAACCGGATTCCAAAAAAGTTGGGAAACTAAACAAATTGTGAATAAAAACTGAATGCAATGATGTGGAGATGGCAAATGTCAATATTTTATTCAGAATAGAACATAAATCACAGAGCAAAAGTTTAAACTTAGAAAATTTATCACTTTAAGGGAAAAATATGGTGAATCAAAATGTCATGGTATCAACAAATCCCAAAAAATTTGGGACAAGGCCATTTTCACCACTGTGTGGCATCTCCCCTTCTTCTTACAACACTCAACAGACGTCTGGGGACCGAGGAGACCAGTTTTTCAAGTTTAGAAATAGGAATGCTCTCCCATTCTTGTCTAATACAGGCCTCTAACTGTTCAATCGTCTTGGGCCTTCTTTGTCGCACCTTCCTCTTTATGATGCGCCAAATGTTCTCTATAGGGGAAAGATCTGGACTGCAGACTGGCCATTTCAGTACCCGGATCCTTCTCCTACGCAGCCATGATGTTGTGATTGATACAGAATGTGGTCTGGCATTATCTTGTTGAAAAATGCAGGGTCTTCCCTGAAAGAGATGACTAGATGTTGTTCTAGAACCTGAATATATTTTTCTGCATTGATGGTGCCTTTCCAGACATGCAAGCTGCCCATGCCACACGCACTCATGTAACCCCATACCATCAGAGATGCAGGCTTCTGAACTGAGCGTTGATAACAACTTGGGTTGTCCTTGTCCTCTTTGGTCCGGATGACATGGCGTCCCACATTTCCAACAAGAACTTCGAATCGTGACTCGTCTGACCACAGAACAGTCTTCCATTTTGCCACACTCCATTTTAAATGATCCCTGGCCCAATGAAAACGCCTGTGCTTGTGGATCTTGCTTAGAAATGGCTTCTTCTTTGCACTGTAGAGTTTCAGCTGGTGACGGCGGATGGCACGGTGGATTGTGTTCACTGACAATGGTTTCTGGAAGTATTCCTGAGCCCATTCATTTCCTTTACAGTAGCATTCCTGTTTGTGGTGCAGTGTCGTTTAAGGGCCTGGAGATCACGGGCATCCAGTATGGTTTTACGCCCTTGACCCTTACGCACAGAGATTGTTCCAGATTCTCTGAATCTTCGGATGATATTATACACAGTTGATGATGATAACTGCAAAGTCTTTGCAATTTTTCGCTGGGTAACACCTTTCTGATATTGCTCCACTATCTTTCTGCGCAACATTGTGGGAATTGGTGATCCTCTACCCATCTTGGTTTCTGAGAGACACTGCCACTCTGAGAAGCTCTTTTTATACCCAATCATGTTGCCAATGAACCTAATTACTGTTAATTGGTCTTCCAGCTCTTCGTTATGCTCAAATTTACTTTTTCCAGCCTCTTATTGCTACTTGTCCCAACTTTTTTGGGATTTGTTGACACCGTGAAATTTGGAATCAACATATTTTTCCTTTAAAATGATACATTTTCTCGGATTAAAGTTTTGATCTGTCATCTATGTTCTATTCTGAATAAAATATTGACATTTGCCATCTCCACATCATTCAGTTTTTATTCACAATTTGTTTAGTGTCCCAACTTTTTTGGAATCCGGTTTGTATTATTAAAAAAAAAAAACAGGCAAGCCAAAGAGAATATTTTGTTTAAAAGATGCTCTTGTTTTAAGACACTATTGATGAGTGTATGGTTACACATAAATAAAAGTAATGTTTGAAAGTAATTCATATTGTGTTGGCAGGTCTATGGTAACAGCAAACAGAAGTCAGAATATCTGCTGAGGGGTTTAAGTCATTCATAGTGTTTTGAAGTCTAAATATTTGCAGCTTCCTTGACATATAGTTTCTTTTTAGCCTGAATTAGATTTAATTATATCAGATGAATAACTATTACCTGTTTATTTTAGTATCATTACATAAAAAAAAAAAAACTAGTCAATAATAATAATAATAATAAATGTATTTCTCTAGGGAAATGTTATATCGCAAGAAATATCGTTATCGCAATATTCAACAACAATATCGCATATTTTCCTAATATCGTGCAGCCCTACTCCATAGAGCTACTGTATATAGCATAGAGGCGGTCGCGCTTGCTGAAATAGTTTGATGAAACCTGCGGAACTTCCCACGACCCCTTCACTGTGCCACTGCATCCTGTTTGGCTGCCTCTCCTCCGACTTTCTCCCCTCCAGCCTATATGTTTCCGTGCGATATGTTACCGTCTTGCTCAGCAGCGAACTGCATTACATTTGATTTTGGTGCGAAACTGAAAAACGCTGCTCTGTTTGAAGGTGTTGCTTGACAGCAGTAGGTCATATAGTGTTTGTGCTCATGCTTCCACCCTGTAAATGGAGCCATATTTACTGTAAATTCTGCTCTCTTTACAGGTGAAGACCTTCGGCCCGCTAGCTTCCAACTCCGAGGACAAGCTCTCCATGTTCATGGAGTTAGTGGACGGGGTCTTCCTTCATAAAATCATGACCCACATGTGAGTGGCCCTAACAGCAGTACTTTAGAAATGTGTTTGTGTGTGTGTATTTTAATCTCGCAGCTGTCATGTGGCTTGTTATTTCTACAACCACATCCTATCTCTTGGTGCCTGATATTAGACCATGGAGTGACATCCTTTCTGACTTTGAGCTTCATCACTCTTAATCAGTGTATAATTACTGGATCTCTACAATGTTTCATGTCCGGGAGCGGCTAAAGCAGTTAATGGATATATTGTAGATGTAAGATGGGAGAGATGCTGAAGGGCATGTTGGATCATCGACACCGTGTTGAGCTTTTATTTGCGCCTTTTTCTCTGTAACTGAAAATGACTCATAAGAAGTTTCACTTTGCTCTGCTGTAACCTCAGAGGATTGCAGGTGACTTCCTTGCTTCCTGTTCAGAAAGTATTAAAAAATTTTTTTTTGAGATAATTAGTACAGAAGACCTTTGCTAGGCAGTATAATGTGCAATACTATACCGGTTTTTGAAATATAAAACTGCACTTTACTCTTGTAACTTTAATCTCTTTGGAATGCCTGGCTTTCCTGAAAATGCATTCTTGCTTTGTCTTTTATTTATTTATTTTTTTTGCTTTTGCTTTTCCCAGCTGTGCTAACCGAAACGTCCCTGTGTGACCCTCACAACCCATCCCCCTCCATCAGCGTGTCCTTTAACCCCTTTTCCATCAAGCTGTCCAATCCTCTTTATTATTAATGAACATGACTACTGTGTCCCAGACAAAGAAAATATTTTGCTCATAATGGGGGGGTTTGTTGGCAGTTCAGATTAAGGAATGCCATGTGCTTGTGTTATTCATGAGCATCCCTCTGACAGTCTGACTGTCCCATTCAAGATATCAGGTCACGTGTTGAAGAAATCAGACACGTGTCTTACTTCATCCGGTTTTATTATGGGATGCACTCTGTAGACTATTGCGTATATAGACAGACAGGTTGAAAAGCTTTGTGGTTTTGGGCACAGTGAAGCACAGTGAAAATGTGTGTGGGGGGGGGAAAAAAAAGGTACAAATAAAGAGAATTTCTCTTCTTCACTCTAGCTAGTTTGACTGTTCACGAAGATCTCAATGTGTGTTAGTGTCGTAGTTCTTTTTCATTTTAATGTTGAAATGTTCTTCCTAGTCATTTTAAGATCCAATGTGGATTGCTTAGCAGTCCGGTATTTTGTTAGACACCATCATGCTGTGAATGAACAGCTTTTCTCTCCGTGCATCATTTCCTTTTTGATTTCGTAGGTTTTTGTACTTGCATATCAGGTCTTGGATCTCTCTCTTTCTCTCTCTATGTATTAATACGTCTATACCATATCTTCTTCCCAATACACACCGATCTACACACAGTGGGGCAATGTAATTCTGACTAACACCAGCATGTCCTGAGCGTGCCCTCTCAGTGCACCTTATCCTTTCTCCAGATTACAAGTTCTTCTATCATTTCCTTTAACTACAGCTCTAAAGGTAATCACACAGCAGTTGTCCTGACCCAAACACTACAAAATATTAAAGGGGACAGCAGGGTTGAAGAACGGTCATTCCCTTTTTTTTTTTTTTTTTTTTTTTAAATACAGGCAAGTAGTAATAGTCAGTGCCAAGCTGGCAGAATTTGCATGCCGTCCACACAAAGGCAATGTAAATGAGGCTGGGACAAATAAAGTTTGTGCGTGCGTGTTTTTAATTATCAGGTGAGTAAACAGTGCTGTTACAAAAGGTACGACGAGTGAAACTTACAGTAATGAATGTATGCGATCAATTCAGGCTTTTGGAAGAATATAATGAAACAAAACAAAAAAAAAAGCTGTTTGGCCTAGCGTGCGTGCGTGCGTGCGTGCGTGCACTCTCAGTACACTTTTCACTTCAACTAAAAAAAATTAACAGAAATACCTGGAACTTAACAGAAATTTAGGAATTGGAAAAGCGAGCTGTTTTTTCCATCCCTCCCAGATTTTTGTGTGTTGGAAACAAGTTCACCATGGTGCACACGCATTTTTAAGCTGTTGATTCACAGCTTGTTCAGTTTGGCTAGTTAAAAGCACACCGCTTCTGGGGTCATGTTTGAAGCACAGGGGGCTTAATTTCACACTCTGTGTTGTGAAAGTCAAGCAGCTCTCTGGGGTTTTAAACTGTGCATGTATGGTATATAACAGATGTGTGTATAGCATGTGTTGGGGTGAAGTTGTACAGTATGCTTACTGTATTTGCTTCCTTGCTTACCTGAATGCTCTTTAGCATGTTTAGTGGCAGAAATGTTTTCTATGAACTTTTTTTAAAGACTCGCTGACTGTTCAGCTCTTTATTTATTTATTTATTTAATTATTCCCCAACAGAGACCCAAGTCCTACCAACCACCGAGTGAACAAACAAGTGAACAGTGATGTCAACCTCAGAATGCAGAACCTCAGCACAGTTATCAGACACATCAGAAACTACTACCAGGTAGGATCGCAATGGTGCGACATTCGTGCGCAGCAGCATACGGTTTCCTGCTTGCTATGAATAGTCTGCTGAAAGTGTACCACGGATGTTCTAACTGCTTCTTGGTTGGAGGTTGTCATGTGGCTGTAGGGTTGAGTGGCACTTTTCACTTCTGAGATACTGATGGGTTTTAAGTACTGTAAATAAATGTGTCTTGTAAATCTTCTTGCAGTGAAGAATGTGCAAGTACATTATTATTCCTGCTGTTCGTTTGGTTTATTTGCTAGTATATTTAGTTCAGATGAAAGGTTATTTTATCAGAGGGTGGTCTCAGAGTTTTTGAAAGTTTCACTTGGTATTCTCTTAATGATATGAATTAGAATCCGGGGCAGGGAGGGGGTTAGGAAGAAACGCTATATTTAGCACAAATCCTCCAGTTTCATCCTGCATCCTCATGTGTGGTTTTACTGAACACTTTTTAAAGATGTGGCTATAATTTTGTGGTTATACAGGCAGATTTTAGCAGTGTTTTGGTTTTTCCTCAGAGGTGATTTAAAGTTGCAATTGGTGTTTCTTAAACCTAACGTCTCGCTTTATGACTAATTTGTCCCTTATAGCATTCATCTCTATATAGTATCTAGTGAAAGTCCTGATATTTAATACAAAACATAACACATGCTTAAAACATACCAGTATATAATTACTTAAAATGCTGTTTAGTCTTTAGTAGCCTTTCTCTGTCTCCGGCTTCCTACTGTTTAAAATTTAGAGAGGGTGTCTCTCCTTTTTCTGTGCTCTCTGTTAGAAAGAATTGGTAACACACAATTCACTCCTTCTAAAACGGGCTTCCCAGAAGCATATATAAATGTAGACGTCGGTCCTAGACCTCTAATCACAGATTTTCAAACCCATCCTAACCTCACCCAAAGCACAAGGTTTTTAAAAAATATATATTTATTTATTTTTTTAACCTAACTGCATTTGGACAAACTGCTTTTGTTACTATACTAAATCATACTAACTCCTCTCTATCTGTTTTAGCTTGATAACACCTGACCTATTTACAGTAACAATGAGGATGTGTTCTTAACAGAAAATGCAAAGTGCCTCTGTAAGGCTTGGTTAAGATTACAGGCCAAAGTAAAGCATATCTGATTTTATTGACCAAAAAAAAAGAAAATCTGTTTTCTTCTTGTGTTAGGCTGTTCATATTGTATTTTCAATTTCCCCTACGATATCCCCCTATTCAAAGGTGCTAATTGTGACATGATGCTTTTGAAGTCTGCTGACCTTTTTTGACCATTTCCTCTAATATCTCTCAAGCAATGAGCAGTTGCAATGGGCACTCTCTAATTTTGTTTGTACAGCAACATCACCTCAAATTTTTTATGATGTTTGTTAACTATTAAAAACGCAGATTTGAATAACAAGAGCAAAAAAAAAAAAACATCAGACAGTAATTTTACCTGCGTTATGAATGTAGCCTTATTCACTCTGAATATGTACATTTTCCAAAAGAAGTAGCAATAAAAGAAAGAACTAGAGATGCAGTAATTGATGGGCCCATGATCAGAACAGGATGGTTTTCAGATTGATCAGCCATGACTGGTGATCAATAGAACCGGTTCTAAGATGATTTTTCATACGCTCTCGGCTGGAGCAACAGAACCATATTTGCTCCATCATTCAGTGGTCACTAGTTTGAATCCTGCTACGGCCATAAGTAGACAGGATCTCTCTGTGGGAAGGGATGCACAGTCGTGTCAATCGGAGTAGAACTAGCCAATCATGTGCTTCTGTGATTAATTTCCATCCCCCAATGGTGCATCTGCAATTGTTCAAGAAGTGCATGTCTTCTAGCCAGCACGCTTGTACTGTAGATTGCCTTCATATCTCTGTTGAATATGTCCATCTCGTCCATGCATGTGTGTGTGGAGTTTGCATGTTCTCCATGGGGCCAGGGGTAGCTCAGTGGTTAAGGCATTGGACTACGGTTCGGAAGATCGGAATCGGGAACATCCCAGGTTCAAACCCCACAACCACCAAGTTGCCACTGTTGGGCCCTTGAGCAATGCCCTTAACCCTCAACTGCTCAGATGTGTAATGAGATAAAAACGTAAGTCGCTCTGGATAAGAGCGTCTGCCAAATGCCTAAATGTAAATGTGCTTGGTGGGGTTCCTCCACATATTCTGGTTTCCTCCCACAATCCAGAGACATGCATTGCTTATAGTATGTGAGTGAGTACAGTATGTGAAAGTTTGTGTGTTTTGTATTGGCGGAGAAAATTGCAATCAGTGGACGTGATCAACATAAATCAGAAACAAGATAACTGATTATAACAACTTTCAGTAAATAATTAACAATGTATATTATTAAACGAGTTTTAAATTATTAAATGAAACGAGTCCAAATATCACCAGTGTATGAAGTTCTGCGCCAACTTGTTCATTGGATTGCAACAATGTACAGGAGAAACTTGATTTATCTCACTTCGGTCACATTCTAATATCAATCATGCTGTTTTTTGATTGACTCACAGGTCAAGGAAGGAGGAAAATTCTAAATAAATAAAGCAACAAAGTGCAGGCTCATGCTGTCCGGTTTCAACAGCCAGCTCTAGTGTAAAAACTTTTCATTCCATGCCTACTGCATGGGCTTTCATAATAAGGAACAGAGGTAGGTGTGTGTATATACATATGCGTGTGTGTGCACATGCTTAACTTGTGGTAAATACACCCTACAGCAAGCACTTAAACCTGTTCTAGCGCAGAACTTGTGTGTAGCCAGTACGCCTAAGGCAGTCGGTGTGGATATGCACAAAAATAAGCACCCTAACCTTTTCCCTGAATGTGAACTAGTTCGACATGCTTTTGAAACCCCATCACCAGACTACGGTTTCATTATGGCAGTCTAAACAGGGTCCGGCAGCACATGAAGCATGTTCAGTGTGGTTCTTGAGATGTGGGCGAGGATGGGCTTCAAAGCAGAAACATGTACGGGTCAGCAGACTCCTGATCAGGAACAGATGTGTTGTTTTAGCTCATGTTAATTACAACCCCATAGACTGTCTCTCGCCAGAGGGAGAAAGGTTGTAGTTTGATAAATGTCTCCTAGGTCCACTGACTTGTTATTTTAAGGAAATCCAGAAAGTTGTTAACGGAAATGCTTAACTCCTATAATTCATTAGCTCTCACTTCAGATTAGAGTCCGTTTCCCTCGGCTGGTCGGGGCTGATCCCATTTTAGCTCTTCACTCTCACTAATGTGCTGTGTAGTCTCATATTTGTTCTTTTTTCAAATTATGCTTGAAGGTAAAAATTCCCGATTTCTTGTTACAAGTTAGAAGATGTCTTGTGCTGAATTACACTCACTGGCCACTTCATTAGGTACCCCTTGACCCCCTTTTTGCCTTCAGAACCGCCCCCTCCCCCCCAAACCACACACAATTATAAAGTTTGTGAGATGAGATACGCACACTGTCAAATACTCCATTACATAATATAAAGTATTTATCAGACATCTTGAGATTTTATGTGGTGCCTTCTGTTCCTCTCTCCTAAAAATTCTAGAAATTAAAGAACGCTGCCTATTTTATTTAGTATGCGTGTGTGCGTATGCGTTTTTTTATTTTATTTTTTTTTTTATATAGGGCTGCAACAATGAATCGATAAAATCGATTACTAAAAGCGTTGACAACGAATTTCATAATCGATTCTTTGTGTTGCGTGACCCGAAGACATTTGATTATTAAAAAAAAAAAACTTTAGTTGAGCGCGGAGTGGAGTGAACTCACTCGGTCTCGCGCACTGATGCTAGCAGAGTTCAGCGCTTCACAGACAGGACGGAGCAAAAATGCAAAAAAAAAAAAAAAAAAAAACGAGCGGAGGTAGAGGAAAGATGCATAGCGGGGGCTGGTGGGTGTTAGTGCGTGTCGCTTACTGGTATATTCAACATCCGTGCACGCGTGTACGGTTTACTATAACACTGTGACCACGTGTGTGTGTGTGTAAAACATATTTTATTTTGTGTCTGTATGCATGTGTGTACAGCGCGCATGTAAATCAAAAGCAAGTCTCATTAGAGATGTTAAAAATCCATGTTCTCTCTCTGCTCAAGGCTCAGCCTGCTCTTTGCATGCTGTGTGGTTGTGTGGCATGGTGTCCAATGATGTGTGTGTGCGCACACACACACACACGCACACAGCAGGCAAAGAGCAGGCCCCTCCTACTTTCACCATCTCAGACAGACACACACACACACACACACACACACACACACACACACACTCTTTCTCTCTGCTCTACACAGTTTTATTTTTACTTTACAGCAGTGATTCCGTTAGTGTGTTTTGAAAAAAATTTTATTTGGTTTTCGAGTGTTTTGGAATACAAGCCACTTCCGGAACGGATTATGCTCGTAATCCAAGGTTCCACTGTATATATTTGACAGATGTAAAGCATACATGTCTATATTTTTAGTCCATTTTTATTTTATTAATATTATAACAGCTCAAGGAGCAACATGTTTGTGCACGTTTTAAAGATTTTAGTTCTGTTTTTGAATAAAGGGTTGGAAATGAATGCTTTTCTTGTTCTGTGGGTTTTATCCGATTAATTGAGAAAAAAAATCAACAGACTAATCGATTATTAAAATAATCGTTAGTTGCAGCTGTTTGTTTATATATACACATACACACATTTGCATATACACATACATACATATATAGTTTATGTACAGTATGTATGTGTATATATAGTGAATGCCAATTTATTGTCAGTTTTTAATTGCTTCAGTGTGTAAGTGTATTATATTGTGGTACAGGGAGGTCAACAAAGATTAGTCCCATTAAAGTTCTATATTGTTCACCCCTAGAATGCATTATAACAGCTGTGTGACTCACATCAACAGATGTTTATTGAATAATGTAATCCATCCAAAAAGCGATGAATAGCATAATCCATGTTGGTTATGTCATAAAGAGCATTTTTTCTGGGATTTTCTGAATTTGAGCTTGAACTGGTGCTTCTACTTTACTATTAGATTTATTCACCAGTTTCCAGTAAAGCATGGGTCACTCCTGTAAAAGTACAGTAATGGCGAAAGATTGCAATGATTGGCTCTCGAGGATGAGGAAAATGAAGATTGAGTGAATGTTATAATGTACAAAAAAACAGAATATCATTCTGCTTTAGTCTATAAACTGAAAACACAGCTTTGATCTGTAATTTGCCCTGATTCAGCTGTTCAACTCTGATACTGTAGGTTTTGCGATGACTGATCATCAGAAAGTTAGTGTATGTGTTAGTCATACAGGAAGTGTATCTGATAAAGTATAAATAACTTAAGCAGAAAAATGATGTTGAGACTGATAGTTGGATCATCATTTTTGTTGCTTTTTACCAGGGATTTGTAAAATTGCAGTGTATGCTATCAAACTTGGGTTTCCTCCAGCACCCTAAAGGGTTCCTCAGTTTGTGTAATCCTCTCTTTACACAGTCCTAATTTACATTATGTATATGCGTTTACATGATGTCTAATAGGGATGTGATAGACGGTTTTTGTTCTTGATATGATTCGAGACATGATGTGGAGTTTCAATAAAACAGGATCAAAAGTTTAGTGACAACAATGACTGCAAACTACTTGATATTCATTCTCCCTTTTCCGGCATCAGTTTAACTGAAAAGTACCACCGTACATGCAGCAAAGTGCAAATAATACTGTATTTCTCAAAAGCATGGCCATTATGCCCAATCTCATGTAGGTTCCCTTTGTACCACTTGGGCAGATCTGGCCCCTCAGGACATGACTCCACAAGATCTCTGGGGGTGTGCTGTGATGACTTGCATCAGGGCGTTGGATGTGGATGCTTCGGGTACTATGGGTTGCGGGCTGTGGCTTCTGTGGATCGGAATAGATTTTTCTAGGACATGTTTGGCGATTTGTTCTGCATTGGCTTTTCTGTGGTATCAGACTGGACATGGGTTAGCCTTGGGGGTGACTGATGATGTCACCAGATAACTGGTATATAATTGATAATCAGTGTTAATGTTATGGCTGATCAGTGTATATATTTCTTTTAGAATTATGACAGATCGGTGGATCTCTCTGTAGCTCTACTGTAGTGGTGTTATTGAATCTTAAATTTTTTATAGCTTTTTGTGTGCGCGCGCATGCATGTTTATATGAGTGCCTGGCTGTATGACATTACCTTCCTTTGATCTTTATTACCATGATCTATTGGATTATTCTATTACATGCGTTAGTTAATTACATCACATGCGATTGCTTACTTACAACTGTCCATGACGAGGAGTTCCCATAGGCAAAAGTATTTTTATTAATTTCTATGAATTCAGAGGTTCAAAGAACCAAACTCTTAAGCTTTCTCCAAATTTTTTGTCTTGCATTAGAAATGCAATAAATTTGCATGAAACCTCACTTAACCTTAATTTATGATTTTCTCTTGATGCCAGCTGCTTTAATAATGGCTCCCTTTTCTTCTTGCTACTGTTCTTGATGGTATTCTTCATTAAATCTTGCAGAAAATGCAAAAACCCCCACAAATGTAAACTTGCTTTGCTTGGCTTTTCACAGATGCAAATAAGTTTTTAACGGCTCCCAGACACACATGCAACTTAGCTGGTGCTCAATTCGGCTCCGTTCGTTTGCTCACATGCCGGAAATCCTTCACATGGCGAGGCAAAAGCCCTACAGTAGGAGTAGGTCAGGAATAGCTTGTCATCCTGGGTTCCTAGATTCTGTCATTCTTCCTCAGTTTTATTTGTATAGCGCTTTTAACAATTGACATTGTCTCAAAACAGCTTTACACAATCAAAAGAATTATTTAAGTTTGTATGGAATGTAAATGTGTATGAATAAAATGTTCAGATATTCCCTGGCGAGCAAGCCCGAGGGCGACAGTGGCAAGGAAAAACTCCCTGAGATGGTAATAGGAAGAAACCTTGAGAGGAACCAGACTCAACAGGGAACCCATCCTCATCTGGGTGAAACAGATAGCAGGAAATGATCTGCATTTATACAGTGTGTTAGGTGGCAGGCAGTTCAGTTATAATATTTGATGTTAATTGATGTAAAAATGGAGTCCAGGTAGTTATTGGAGACTCAGATAGACTTGTAGAAAGTTCCAGTCCTGAACTATCGAATTGTCAAGTCCTCAGAGAAACAGCTGCTAACACCAGTCGAGGCCAGAACCGTCTTCTAAGTAGAGAGAATCATCCCCAGACACCAGGCGCATCCTAAAGAGACACACGGGGCATCCATGCGACGAGACCTCCAACCAGAAACCGGGCACCAGGATGGATCAGACAGGTCCGGAGGGCAGAGGGAGTCTGGATCACTGGCAGCTCAGGAACCACATGTGTAGCTCGACCGAGAGAGAGAGAGAAAGAGTGACAGGGGGAGAGAGGAAAGAGAAAGAGGGGGAGGAAGAGAAGAGGAGGAGAGCTTGCAATTAGGTATGGTCACAGTCACAATGTCTAATGTGAATGTATATTTACTGTAGAGTGCAAGCAGGGACTCCGGCAGGACTAACAATGCGGGTTGGCATTGGTGTGAAATTTCAAATGCACTGCAAGAAATAAGTGAAGAGATCTGCTCCCAAATTTACTGTATGATTTTCACTTAGCCTTTGAAATCATAACAAAAGGCTTTTTCCTTAACTTGCCGTTAAGCCAGATATCATTTTCAACCTTGGATGAAAGATTTTTGATAAACAGCCTCATAGACTAGACTGGCTCCGCAGACCTGCATGAACACATAACTGGCAGTTGTTTCCTTTATCTGCGTTCATAACTTGATTCTATTTGCTTATTGCTTTGTATTTACCAAAACAAAGTAAGCTGAAGTGAGAGAGTAGAATCTCAAAACAAAAACTTGCAAGACTTACGGTAAAGCATGCCACAGCTGATGTTGGGGAAACTAGTGAGAAACATTAGCAGGTTAGCTGAAGCATTTTTAGCACTTTACTCTTTCACCTAGTGCAAATGAACAAGTGCATAGTAAAAGTAAGAGCATTTTCACACACATGCTGTAAAGAGCTCTTACAGGATTGGGATTATACAGCTGTGTCTGGCTGTAAGATCATTTGTTAGTCAGGCTAATTGGGAAAGCACGAGGGATCAAGATTGGACTTTGGAAAGTTGGTATTGTCTCCTCTCCAATATCTATTACAATCTGGTGTTTCTTCATTTGGTCAGGTCTAGACTCAACATTACATGGGTGTATGTGGCACTAAATAAAGTCAGCTGATGACCTGAATGTACTCAAGGTCCAGATTATTCCATCTGTGTTTTTTCTTCTTTGATGCCACAGGCAAAGTCCAAGACGACAAAATGCCAAGATTCATCATGTTCGAATAGTGTATGAGTGGTTCTGGGCGAGTGAGGAATCATTTTCACCGCAGAATCCTGGCCTTAAACCCATTGAAAGTCTCTGGGATGTACAGTACGTGGTGGAGAAGGCTTTTTAGTCTGGCATCAATACAGGATCTTTGTCAAAAAATTAATGCAATTTTATACACAGGAATTATCTCTTTGCTATCTGCCATTTAATTTTCCACTCTCAGAAATTGGATTAGCTCCCTAATGACCCCATGCTCAACCACCAGAAAGCATGCCCTTGAGAGACGGAGTTGCAGGCAGTCTCTCTGTCTCGGAGGGGGAGGTGTGTCATGTTGAATCCTTCCTACCTATTGTCTACAGAGGGAGTCTGCATGTGATCCGGTGTGCAGTGTAAACCGACTCCACTCAAAGCTGCTATGTGAGAGATCTGAGCTTTCTGGGGCCCTTGTTGAGTGTCTGAGTGTAATAAACAGAATCGTCCCCAGATGAACTTGAACTGACTAAGTGCGGTCTGTTTGTATCATGCTATGCATTATATACTGTACTTGTATACTTTGGAGCAATTTCATGCTGCAAATCTCCTGTTCCACTGTATCACACACCAAAGGTTTTACTGGATTCAGGTTACTGTGAAGGCCATTGAAGAACACAACACTTCACGTCATGTTCATGAAACCAGTTTAAGAGTAGTTTTGCTTTGTGATATGGTGCATTTAGATGCTGGGGGTAGCCTTCAGTGGATATGGGTAGCTTTGTAGTCATGAAGTAATTCATATGATCAGTAGCAGTGCTCAAATAGCCTCTTGAATTCAAGTGGTGCTTGGTACTGTGCTTGGAAGAAAACATTCCCCATCAGTAACTTTACACCAGCTCCACCAGCCTGGACTGTTGATAAAAATTCTGACCCAACCATGTGTATTCCTCAGCAGATATTCATCAGACCAAGCTATATCTTCCTCAGTGTTCACCTGTCCAGTTTTGGTGAGAATTTTTCCACTGCACCCTCAGCTTGTGGAACCAGGTTGAATTTTGGAACTATGGATAAAGGTCATACGGTCTTCTGAGTCCAAATTGACACTATTCAAGAGCGATGGGTTTGTCAGGGTAAGCACAGAAGTGTATGATGCGGTGCATCCATCATGCATAGTGATGAAATGGAAATAAAAATAAGGCAAATAAAAAATTAATCTGGCAAGATTTACAGTATGCTAGTGTTTTAATTCTCTAATAATAACCATGCATGAATGCCACCCTCTCCACTACATCTTGCATACTTTTTCCTTTTGTCAACTAGGGATATGCATGCATTCGTACAGTCTAGCTTTAACTTCATTAAGTCAGTTAATTGGAATTAATGTTTTAATACCATTTTCAAAATGCCTTGGTCAAGATTGCACATGTTCATGAACATACACATGTCTAAGCAATTAAACCAATAATAATAATAATGCTAAACACAGACTTCTTGACATGATAAATGCTCTCTAGCGCCTGAGCCACTCCCAAACTCTGTACCCTTTGAGACGGGGAGGGAGGGGCGGGGTATGACAAGAGACTCAGGCAGCACATCATTCAGATGAGTGATTTTTCTGATTTTCTTTCTCTCTACAGTCCGTACTTATGCCTGAGAGTGAGTGGCATTGTGAGTATTGTGGCAATATGACCAATCTTTAAGAGACGGTGTTGTAGTCTGGGGTTGCATCACATGGTCAGGTCTAGACTCACCAACGTTATGGGTCAATAAAAATGAAGTGAGCTGATGACCTGAATGTACTGAATGACAAGGTTGGATTTTAGAACCATGGATAAAGGTCATATGTTTTTTTCCCTTCCCTGATGGGACAGGCATACTGTATTTCCGGATTTAAATTGTGAAAGTTGTTCTGAGATCATGATGAATCATTTTACACATGAATTTGCCACAGGTAATCAAAGCTTTTGTAATCAAAGCTAAAGATGGCCAATAAAACCTTGGAATGTCCTTTTTTTGGCTGGTCGGTGTATTTGTTAATACAGTATGACACATTTAATGGTAACAAATTGTTTATTTCTGATAGTTAGCCTAGCTAAGCCTACTGTAGCTGACCGTTCTGTGTGTGCTGAAAAAAAAAAAACAGCCCTGGCTCTGTACATGCATGTGAAACAAAGAAAATGGTGTGACACAACACTGTCAATCAGTAATAGGATGCATTCATACTTCCTGATGTTTCATTATAATATTAGTCAGCTAGCCCAGCTGTTAGTGTTACAGACTTGGTAGTGTGTGCCATGAATTTAGGGGGTGAAGCTTCTAAAGGAGCAGAGAGGGGTGTATTTGTATGGCTTTTGAGTTCAAATAGCAGCAATCTTTCTTCAGTATTGCTTATGCCTCCTTTAAACCCTCAATGCATGGTTTTAACTATTTGGATGACCTAACATTTTAAATATTTAAATAAAATGTTTAATCATGAGCAGAGAAAATCAATATGACACAAGCCTAGTTCTATTGATTTAAAACGTCTTACTTGGTGTCCTAATTAAGTATATGGGAAAGAATTGGTCTTTGATTAAAGTTTATTTTGGTGCATGGACCAGCTTGTGGTCTTAGCAGCAGAATCATGCTTTATGGTTTATTATTAAAATGATGAAAACAGATTTTTCGGTGTTTTATCTGCCATATGGAGTGTTTCTGTAGGCTTTGGTGTGGTTTCACTCAATTATTTTTGATAGACGTTTGTTTCCTAGAGGTGCAGTATAGCAATCATCATGTCTGAATCTTTGGCCAAAGATCAATCGATCTTTTAAAGTAACATGTTAAACCCGAAAGCTTAGCGAGGCTCCAAAGAGCCCAGGTGACTCAGCACCTCTCTGTGTAATATGCTGATATAGTAAACCTCTGTGATTTCGATGTGGGTGTGTGCGTACACCATAGCAGTCTGGCACTGAAACGGTCGAAAAGCCTTTATTATACTGTACAGAGGTGGGTTATAATAGACTAAATAGGGGTGGAGAGAGAGCGTGTCAGCTATCTGGCCAAGGGAGTTGCCATGGACTGTGGAATGTGTGTGCGTATGTGTGTCTTGCCCTCTTTCATTCTCGCTTTCTTTTTCTTGTGTTGTCCTGTGAATAACTCTGCAGCGAAAGTTAGCGTGTATCCACCCACAGAACACACTCGCCACACAGAAAGTTTAAGGATGTGTGGGATTTGTTGTGTCTGTCTGCGCTTAATGTGTAGCTCCAGTGTGTTTACTTCGTGCTACTATAGTAGCCTTTAAACTGGCCTGGTGCAAATCTAAATGGTGTCTGATAACCCCTCCTTCTGCTTTCTTTTTCTTTTTTGGTAATCTCCCATGGCTTCAACACTTCTAGACCTGTCTGTTTTTGCAGGAGACATGGCCAGCAGACATTCTTAGCATGTGAAAATGATGTTCAACCTCAACACAGCCTTAACAATCAGCCAATTTTATTGTCATCTCGGTTTATGGCCCTTTAAAAAAGGGAGAGTCTAAAAGCAGTATTGTCTCCAAAGGAACCCACGTGACCGGAAATGTAGGCCTGTCCCATGTTCAATGTCACCTGGTCCCTTTGTGAGTTTGTTTGCTCACTTTGCTTCACCATGACATTTATGTTTTTATGTTGGTTGGCAGTGCATTGCTTTACTGTGAATTATCCCCATCGATCTTGTATGGCCGACTTATTTTATTTTATTTTTTTTTTAAGGCAATGAGTCAGCAGGGTGGAAACTTTACACTAACTTGTAAAGGATGTTAAGAACGTATAGAATCAGATTATTTAAAAGAATTAAACACAGTTAAATAAATAATTAATCAAATAATTGCCAACCAAAAACTAGCAATATAATTTTATACAACAGTTAGTTCTGAAGAAGTTATCTGATTGTATAAGAGGCATTCCATGAGTTATGATAATAGACCGTAACAGCACTCGGACGTTTAACTGTACGTATCAATCTGTGTCTGTAAATATAATATAATATTAGTTTAGTGTCATGTCATGTTATATTCTTATATACATGGTTTTTGAGGTTATGCAATTATTTATTGATCTATTATTAAATTTTTTTGCTCAGTCTTTTTGCAGCTGGCCAATGAAAAGAAAAGTGGCAAATAATTTTGTGTAAAAAAAAAAAAAAATAGATATTTTGATGTTTGTCATTTGGTTTGCAATAATTTTTATTCACTTCATTTATTATTATTTTTTGTTTAATATCTTTAAGTCTCAGAACAGAGCTCAATCAACTGTTTTTGCTGTTCTGTCTTTTCCTGTTCTGTTAAAACACTTTTCCATCAGCTGAATCTTCAGTGCAATGTCTAGAGGTCCTGGTATTGGCAGCGGGAGTTGCATTCCTGTCTAATGTTGGTGTGTAAAGGATCATTACTTTAACAGGCTGTAATGATCTGCATGCTGCCAGCTCAGCAGGTTCGTGGATATACAGAACCGTTTCTGTGGAAGAATGGGGCCACAATTATGGTGGAACTGATACTTGCAAAGACAGTGTTTCATCAGTAATTTCAAAGTCAACTTCCACTAGAAACCTTATGGTGTGAGACTGATTGTGCGAATATTGATTGAATGTTCCAGTACCCAGAGAAACGGCCCCAGGCTCTGTTTTGATATCGACCACAGTGGCATGAAAGTGCTAATTAGCCTGTGCTCCAGTGACCACCGTGTTCTAAGGACATTCGCTGCCACTTTACAACTTTTTATTTATTTATTTTTTTTTACTTGAACCTTTATAGGCTTTGATTTCTTTCTTCTTTCCATATGTAGCCTTAAAGTGGCTAAATGCCATTGCTTGTTAAAAAAAACCCTGTGGTTTAAGGGGGTAGATTTTAAAATTCCACATATGGCCCAGGAAAACATAGGCAACAGATTATTTATTTATTTATTTTAAATGCAGGACAAAAGTGTACGTAATGTAAAATGCGTACGTAATGTAAAATGCTGTTTTCTACAGTATGTAGACTGGGATTGATAAGCAGCCATCTGTTACAGTTGGACAGATGTCTGCACCCGTTTTTACTGCTGTCCATATGGACCTTAATTATACCTACACTTTACAGCTGGAAGTTTGCAGACACCCAAGTACCACACCAATACATTAGATGTGTTGGGAGTTGGGAATACACAATGGTATAGGAAGTGTGTGTTTGTTGTTAAAAAATTAAGGGGCCCAAGCATGTTCCAGTGTGGCACAGTGAGGTCCACGAAGACCTCATTTGTTAAGGTTGGCTTGAGTGGTGTTTTCAGACCCTGAGGACCCCTGGGACTGTGACCTATGAACTATGCCCAACACCTTATTTAGGTGTTTAATCTGACCTACAGTATGTTTAGGAAACAAAAAATCCTGCTACCAGAACTCCTCTACAGTAGTTACAGGGTCACCCGTATGGGGTTTATATGGCTATTATAATTTTGTCCACAATTTGGTCACTTACTTAAATAAATGTATATTTGCAGTTGTATCAGCCTGTTGTGGACTTTTCTGGGCGGAAAGAAAAAAAAACTTATCGGCATTATGAGTATTCTGTGCAATAATTGAAAATTAGTACCCAGTCCATCTACATTTTCACAACAAAAGACAGTACATTGTAGACAAACAAAAGACCAAATTCAAGAACAAATGATGAAAAGACAGGACTTGTGTGACCCATGTACAGTGTTGAGTGTTTGTCTGTAAAAGTGCATCGGGGTAATGGGTGGTCTTTGGAAAAGAAAAAGACGGAAGGACACTGGAGGAGAAAAACAAGCAAAAAAAAGAAATCAGGAAGAAAGAGAATTACCTTATTGTAATAAAGTTATGGGGGAGCATTTATTCAAGGGGGTTCCAGGATGGTCCAGCTTTTGTATTGCTTCGGATGAGCATGTCGAACATTCTCCAGCTCTGGGTCCCCTTCAACCCCTACAGGTGAGGGCTTCCCTATCGCTTCTTCTCATCTACATATTTTTGGACAAGAGTTGTTCTTGGAGGCCCTTCAAGGTTCACACCAATGATTTCATGCTTTTATCACCTGGATGTTTTTGGTCTCAGTGGTGTGTCTGGCTGTTCCTTCCTTGGTGTCAGGGTGCACTGAGTTTTTGTAAATTGAGCGCAAACAAGTTGCCTGGCTGAAGACACCATTATTTACACTTAAGACAGACATGAGGGCATGCCTTTTATAAAATTAGCAGGAGTGTGTATGGGTATTGTTTGGATACAACAAATAGTCATTGCAACTAGATGCCTATAACATTTTCTGGTGTCATAAAAAATATTGCTGCATTTTATTTAAAATGTCATATAGACAGTTTAATTATAGAAATGACTAGTTGTCTTGTATAAATGGAAAGGAACAGGAAAGTTCTCAGTGTGTTGGGTTTCAGACAGTTTTTATAGTAATTTTTCTGGATATAGACACCCCCCTTGCATAGAAGAGCCTCAGCCATCTTCCCAGCTGACGTCCATGAATAATTGATTTTCAGGAGCATAAGAGCTGCATTAGATCGTTAAATAGTGGAGGTGAATGAACAAGTGTCAATTTAAATTGCAAATAGGATATAGTCAAATGTGCCGTGGAGTGGAATTGAATCTTTGTACACAGAAACGCAAAGCTTTTATCTAAATGCACATTAACGTCCAGTGTAATAGATGACTGCCCTTTTTTTTTTTTTTTTTTTTTTTTTTTTCCCTCTTCTAGCTAACCTGCTACATTTTTTGCCAAGTTCACCACTAGTCACAATCTAATCAAAATTTACTCAAGGTACTGTAACATGTTTGATCGATCTGATCATTCAGAGTGATTCCAATTCCCAAGTCCTGTAATCAGACCAGACCGTCCTAGACAGGCGACTGGCACAGCGCTGTGCTGAAACAGCTGCTGGTTTAGGAGTCCGAGCAAATTTTCCCACTAATGTGCGTGCTGATTGACTTTCCATTAGTGTCATGAAATTGTACAGTAGCGCCTCAAGTACAAATACTCCCCTTTCACCACATTTTCCATTGGTATACTTGCTATGTAAGCACTGATTAGGTACAAGAGATTTCATCTACTGCGATTGCCAGGGACATCCTGAAATTAACAGCCAGAAAATGGTGGACAGTGCTGTTTGAAGAGTGTGTTAGGTCATGGATTCTTGATGTACAGGTAAAAAGGACAGCCAAACACAATATCCTCCATGTCATGCACTATTGTTTTTCTCTCTCCTGCCTTTCACTTAATGGTGCTTTTAATAATGAGGTGACTGAGTAGACTCCTTAAGTTCCACTTACACCCCTGTCACATTGGAAATTAATCTTTACTTGTTAATAATTAAGGTGTGTGCATGTGTGTGCGGAAGGCTGTGTCCTGCTGAATAAGGGCACTCTCTCGCTGTCGGTTTGGTTGCCAGTTAAGGGAAGCCATCTGTCTCTCTGGTAATATTTAATTTACAGTAAGTGAGATGTACCAGCTGTTGAATCCAGTCTAGTGTTGTACTACAAAATTATTCAGCCTGTTGTAACTTTGTACATAGAAATATTGTATTTCTGAAAGATGTAGGCTGACAGCTGATCTTCGTTTGAAGCCCCTTGGCTGTTGGCTGAAAGTTGACACCATCGAAAACCTGATCTCCTTGTGGTCTAGCATATCAAGTGCTAATAATCAGCCAGCTTCGAGTTTGGTATTACAGTTATAAACACTCAAGAAGCAATGTGATTTTGGATGCTTTTTCTTTCGTGTCTGCTTTTAAAATAATTGTGATAATTTGAATATTAAGTTATGCAACTGAGGTTAAGATTTTCCTAAATATTTCATCATCTTTAGGAAGATAAATATTATTTAAATGAAAAAAAAAAATGAAAAGGCGGTGCTGTAATACTGTATCTGGCACCAATGTGTTCGCAACAGATCCTTTGAGTCCTGTAAGTTACACGGTCAGCCCTCCATGGCTCAGACGTCATATGGACACACAATCAGATTGACCTCTAAGTTCCCCAGATCTCAAAGTCAACACCCTTAACTCTTTGTCATGTTTCTCAAACCATTCTTAAATTGTGTATTGCAGCAGGGCACACCATCCTGCTGTACGAGGCTACTGCCATCAGGGAATATTTGGTCTGCAACATTTTCAGTAGGTGTTGCATGTCAATGTAAATATCCACATGAATGCCAGGACACAGGGAGTTTCAGCAGAACATTGCCCAGCGCCTAACACTGTATTTGCTGGCATGCCTTCCTCTCATAGTGCACCTGGAACCATCTATTACCCAAGTAAATGAGGTCCATGCACCCAGCCATCCACATTATGTAAAAGAAAACATTTAAAATCATTAACATTAAAATATAACATTTATGTGCACAATGTAGGAGCTTTCAGCAGTGGACAGCGGTCAGCATGTGTATTCTGTGCTACAGTAGCTCAGTAGTTGAATTGATTTTCCTAATAGGAAGTAAATAACTAACTTTTTCTTTCCACCAAATTTCATCACCAATTCTCCTTTTATTCATCTGTGTTCTGCCATGCTGCTGACTCTGAATAATGATGATGATAACGATGACCGAGATATATACATGCATGGTCTGAAAAAGCCGCATGAATTCCAATCTGCCTGTTGTCCCTCTTGTTGCAGTTTAATATACGTGATCTAAGACCACAAATGGAAGTGGCTCATGTCTGAATTTAAAAATATTAGATTTTTCTGTCCATGGAGTTCTGGGGGGAAAAAAAAAGTTTCTCAGTGGGAGCATTTCATTACCCTTTTCAGGAATTGATTGTCTAGTCAAGTTCACGAGTGTGTAATAGGTGGATTTCTGGAACCACTTTAAATGTGTCTGGCGTGTCAGTTATATAGCAATAGGTATTTTATGTGAGTGCTGCATTATAGTGCATGGCCATGTTAGACTGGGGCGCTGAATAAAAAAAAAAAACACCTGGATCAAGGTGAAATTTCAAAATTAAGTTGAGTCCAGTAAACTAAAAAGCGTTGGCAAAATCAAATGTTCAATTTGCTTATTTATTGCACCATTAGGTAACCTATGTTAAGAAGACTGAAACCTAATGTGAATCATCTACAGTTGTTACAAAATCGGAGCATCGTATGTAACGTCGCCGCCGCATTACGGCATGTGCATTTGCTGTGCATTTGCTTGCTTTTACCACTGAGTGGCGCTATATAACTACAGACTGACGCATCATGCCTTACATTCTCTGTCTCATTAATGAGACGCGTCCCATTAAATAATACACGTAGTAGCCCATAACATCAAGTGAAACACTGTAGTTGATCGAATTCATAATCACAGTACTATAATTACAGTACAAATGTAGAATTCAAATTAAATCAAATCTTATTAAGATCAAATTTAAGCACAATAAATATTAACACAGTGAGCCTTTAGATTTTATCACGTGTAATTAGAAAATAAGTGTGTAGGGTTTTATTTAAATATAAATTTCTAAACCAATAAGATCAAATAACACCAAGTTATTATTATAACAGGCTTACTTCGTCACTTATCAAAGACGTACACTTGCTTTCAAAGAAGTCGAGTGGCTTATTAACGTCTCTGGTGTGCATTGTCTCTAAGTGGCCGCTTGGTGTAGCGGTTAGAACACTCGACTAGTGAGCTACAAAGCGCCGTTTCGAATCCCGAGTGATGTTTTAAAATTGTTTTATTTTAAAACTAAATAAAATGTTTTAAGTGCGCTTAAGGTAGAGTCTTATAAAGGCTATGTAGACTTATATAGTTTTATTATATATTTTTGCACATTAATCTGAGTCCTCATCTGTTAGATCTGTTTATTTTTTTTTTTCCTGCCGGGACGAATGCGCGGTTCCATCCCTTTCCCGCCTATTCAGGGAGCCTACGGAGTGAGCGATTAACCATAGTCGAATCGATTGGTGTGCGTCCAACTCACGTTACTCGTTTGCTATTCATGCCGGCTGGTGATAATTAACGTTAATATGATCTCGGGCTTGCTCACGATGCTCAACATCTATAAAAATAGCAAAGTATTGTGTATAGAGTGATAAAAAAAAACTATCTAACGCATGTTAGAAAACATAATTTCCTGCATTTTTTTTCTGCTTCAGGAGTCAGTCTGTTCTGAGACAGTGAGGGTAGAGGACGGGGCAGATTCAGGACCAGGGAGGGAGCCGGAGACAGCAGAACAAAGAGATGATATTGCCAGCACCAGCACAGGGAGCACAGTTTTTAGTTTAGATCTCATGTTTATATTTTATTGTATGTTGATGGCTTGACTGTAAACAACATAAACAATGCAATAAATTTATAAAAATATATATTTATTGTCCCCCCTGCTGTTAAATGAAATTTGCGTTATTTTACGTTAATGTTACGTTATTACATTATTAACGTCGACAGAATAAAGTAAAGTTTTATTTCTGGAATTGATGCACGGGCTTCATCTTAGGCTTTTTTTTCTTTCGGTTCTTTCGTTTCTCAGCGCCGGACTGTTGATGTCTCTTTCCAGGACCAGGCATATCGTTCAATTATTATAATTCTTTTGGCCAAATACTGTAGGCAGCCGTAACAGAGGTGAGGGCGCGCGCGTCATCACGTGTGCTTAGCCGACTCTGCGTTCACCGTAGACTTCAATATAGACGTTTATATTTTTGTTTATTTGTATATGTATGTTATTAATATTAATTTTTTAGAGATTGTGTGTGTGCGTGCACGGAGAGTTTGTGTTGATAAGTGTATGTCGATAAGTTGATAAGTGTATCAGAAAGCATTAAAATGTTCATTTGAATTAAAATGACACACACACGTCTGTATATACAGTATATCAATTACATATATATCAATTTCATTAGTTCGTTCATTCTATTTGAAGCTTCGGATGTTTGTTTTTTTCTTGGTTTGGTTAGATTAGTTCTGAACTCGCTTCCGTGAAACTATCGCTAAAACAATGTGTGTAAAACAAGAGTGTCATAGTCCATTGTTAGTTTTAATGATTTGGCTGAAACTAATTATCACTACATAAGTACCCTAACACCATTGATCATGAGTCTCAGCTGAACCTAATTCTATACTTGTAACAGAAAATGTAGATGCAGATTCCAAATGTGTATTTATATAATAGATAGATAGATAGATGTGTGTGTGTGTGTGTGTGTGTGTGCTCTACGCAGGGGCAAGAGAGGGCAGCGCACCCTTAAATGTCTGCACATGTTAATATATTCCTAAAATGTATATATTACAAGTTGATAAACTGATCTGCGGTAGCGGAAAAATCCGCTGAAAATGACAGGCTGCAGCGCACACACACACACACACACACATACACACGCGCGCGCACACACACACACACACAGACACACCTCCCTTGAGCCCTGCGTCTGTCGGATTTCAGCTGTCACGGGGTGGAAAGACTTTGAAGCAGTTTATATATGAATCTAAGCTTGAACTTATCAGCATTGTAAATATATAATACTTTTCAAATAAAATCGCTATTACTTTGACCCTGAAGTTTAGTTTAGCACACACAAAAAACAGAAAAGTCATTTCTGGTAAATCAACGGAATGTGTAGTTTATTTACAGTAATTCATTAAAAAATGAATATACATTGTACAGTACACGGTAAACACGGGAAAGATTACAAAATGAAAAAAAAAAAACAGTGTCTACTTTATAAACAGCTTAGTATGTGCGTCGAGATGCTGAAATCCCTTGCATGTTTTTGCTTCCAAGTGGAGAGATATTTGACCGATAGCCTAGAACAAAAGATCTATAGGTGTGATCACAACCCCCTCCGACCGACCGTGCCATCAATCACTGACCACCTCAGAAGTTCCCTCCAATGTATGGCTGCAATACGTGTTTTGCAAGTATTTTTAACACCATTCAAAGGCTTACAAGTTCCATTCAACATATAATGATGTCTCCACATGTTAATATATTCCTAAAATTTATATATTACAAGTTGATAAACTGATCTGCGGTAGCGGAAAAATCCGCTGAAAAAAGGACAGGCGCACACACACACAGACACACACACACAGACACACACAGACACACCTCCCTTGAGCCCTCGGTAAACATCCAAGCACTGAGGCACGCAAATCCCCTGACCACAATAAGGTGGCAATCCCAAACAGCAAACAAAAAAAATTATTATTCAGAGCACGATATACAACCGTAATGAATCCCGTAACCGGCTTATACAGCTGGCATGTGACCAACGTATTTAACCGTGAGGAGTCCATAAAATCAGTAGCAGCTAATAATTACTAATTACTTTAGTTAATGCTGCTACTGATTTTATTCCAGCTTACCTGTTCAGGTTGATTGCGATTCTTTTTAAAATATTGTCTCAGTTTTATACGTATGTTGTTTAATAATACCAATAATCAGATACAAACAGTCTGTCTAAACGAGAATTAAGCAATGCTTCTTAACTCATCATTATGTGGATATTTTTCATGTTCGTTGGATAAAGTATGTACTGTAATGATTTGGTCTACTCTGTACTGTATGTGCGTGAGAGAGAGGGGTGTCGCGGTCGTGAAACAAAGGCTCATTTCAGCTCATTCAGTTTCTCTGAATGGATAGGTGAGAACAGCTGATTCACGGTGAATAATTTGCATTTGAGTGTTGCCAAGTGAAAAGAAGACAAACATCAAGACGAACAACATACGTATAAAACTGAGACAATATTTTAAAAAGAATCGCAATCAACCTGAACAGGTAAGCTGGAATAAAATCAGTAGCAGCATTAACTAAAGTAATTAGTAATTATTAGCTGCTACTGATTTTATGGACTCCTCACGGTTAAATACGTTGGTCACATGCCAGCTGTATAAGCCGGTTAAGGGACTCATTACGGTTGTATATCGTGCTCTGAATAATAATTTTTTTTGTTTGCTGTTTGTTTGCTGAGCAAAATTAAAATAGAACAATTTTTTTAAAAAAGCATCATCCAGGATTCGAACCGACACTTTGTAAATCCTTGACCGAGCACTCTAGCCGCTACGCCAACCAGGCACTAAGAGACAACACACCTCCGTGATGTTAATAAGCCACTCGACTTCTTTGAAAGCAAGCGTTAAATAAGTAACGAAGTAAGCCTGTTATACAATTATACTATTTGCACGTGTATTTTATCTGTTTTAAACTTGGTGTCATTTGATCTTGTTTAGAAATGCCGCACTTCCGCGTTGTTGCGCGGGCATCGCAATCACACCGGGTAGTAAAAATCCCCTGTAAACCAACAAACCCCGAGTATTTTATAGCGCGGGGTGCAAACCGGAGAGCTTGCCAGCCAAGGATAAAAAAAGATGAATTGGGCACACGCCGTGACAGGCTGAAAAAAAATTATTGTTATCAAAAATGTAACAGATGTAACACCGGACCTCATTACCCACAATGCATCTCCCGCACTGGACTACACTGCCGTAAACAGCTGTCGTAAATCAAAATGGCCACCACTTTTCATCAGTATAATGACACACACACACACGCAGCAGCAGCAGACCGAGCCGTCACTCCCCTAAATTTAAAGAATACAAACTGGTTGCGTGCGAGTTTGCTGTTTTTTCTATAGTATGCTGAAGCAAAATCAAAATACAACAATTTTTTTTATTTTAATTTTGCTATAATTAAAATAAAAAAATTTAAAACATCATCCCTCGGGATTTGAACCAGTGCTTTATGTATCACTGACCGTGTGCTCTAACCGCTACACCAAGCAATCAGTTAAAGAAAATGCACCCAAGTAACGTTAAATAAGGCAAGGTTAATAAAGCAAGCTCTGGATAAGTGACGAAGTAAGCTTGTTATAATAATAACTTGGTGTTATTTGATCTTATTGGTTTATAAATTTATATTTAAATAAATAGTAAACTTGGCCGATTTCGTTATAATTTTGTTTGATGAGTGGGGCTTGAAAATTCTCTTGAAAAATATGGTCATTTATTTCAGTTAATAAATCTACTATAATTTTTCTTTTTACTCATTATTGTACAGTACACATTAATAGCTCTGGTTCAGATTTGTCATGTTTGTTGTGGAAATTACCATCACTGTTGTATTTACTGCGATGAATGAAAATGTCACTTTGCGCCACCTGGCGGCCATTTTACGAATGACTTTGAAATGCAACTGATTTATTTTGGCCGCTGTTGCCTTTAAACGGCGGTATACGCGGCGAGATCGCCATTCCAATTTTGTAACCACTGTAAGTGAATATGAAGCATTCCTAAATGGTTGACCGTGGCATTGAACTTTGTTTATAAACATTAACCTTATATTGGCATAATTTTAGATTACAGAAAACATGGACTAGTACAGTATGTACCATTAGTAATTTTGAATTAAACAATAGATATTGAATCAAAAGATCAAATAACTTTGATTAACAAGCCTGGTGGGGTTTGGAACATTTGTGTGTGGAGTAGGGAAGGTTAAATATAATGAATAGGCACAATGACGAAGCCAGGCCTGGGTCTCAGCTCAGGAGCTTGCATTGTGATCAGAAACAGAGTATTTCTTCTATCAGCTCCCTGAACACAAAGCCCTCCTGAGGGACTCGTTCATCTCAGGACCAGATTAAGCTGTCAGCTGGGGGAAGGCGTGGAGGCCAGAGATTTACAATGACATCACAGGATCTGAAGAGGCACCATTACACTACAAAGTACAGATATTAGCCTAATATTTTTGCTTAAAATTGTGTCAGTATTGACATTTTTTGCAGTCTGATCTTATCTAATACTGTGTGTGTGTGTGTGTGTGATACATAATTATGATAGCCAGGTGGGAAAAAAAAAGTGTACGTTCCTATTTGACTGCAATTGGTCCAGCTAAGATGTAGGGGTGTTGGGATTTGAAAAAAAATTTCTGTATAGCAATATCACAGTTTTACATTCAGAGTGTTAATTGATCAGTAAAAAAAAAAATATTATAAACTCGTATCGTGTGTCTTGCATTCCAAGTGTCAGAGGACATCACTGTACATGTACAACAATGAAAAGGAACAAAAGTATCAAATTCTCTAATTGTGTTTCTTTCTTAGAAAGGAATGTAGTAAGGAACTTGATAAGGTTAAAAAAAATTGAAAGAGAATGGTACTGGAGGGAAATGCGTTTTAATTGGTATTTTGAAGACGCCAGCAGTAAGGTAATCCTACACCCGGGACTAAATGTGAAGCTGTGACACTGGAGTAACCCTACTTTGACCATAGCACCGCACCGTGTGGTCGAATATGGTCACAGGTGCTCTTTCAGTTTAGCTTTCACTATGCGTTAGTATGGAGCGATATCGCGGACAATATTCAAATGCAATTGCGTTTCCCATATGTGGACGTACAAAGTGTGCCATAATTCAAATGTAATTGCAAACTTTTCATTACCGTTTGCTGTTTCGCCTTCGCGAGTGCACACGGACTTTTCTTTTTCATTTGAAATTTGGCAGTCAATTTGTTTTTCCCAGGTCTTACACGTCATGAACCAGTCATATTTAAACAGCAAAATCACTTTCTCTGCGCCGCGCGTCAAGCCGGCCAAAATTCAAATGCAATCGCTAATCCATTTGCAATTGCATTTCCAACACGTTACACAGAAACCTGTCAATCAGCGTCAGGGGCGGGTCTATACTGTGGGGCGGGATTGTATGGGGAGTGACGTCACTCGCAGTCGCCGACCAAGAGGCGGATATTTGAGCAATGGAGGTGAACCGCGGTAAAGTTGATGTGCACTAAAATGCCCCCCTGCCACTGATTGCACCCCCACAAACTCGCTGTCAAATATATTAGGACATCACAATCAAAATTTCATATTATTATTATCAAATATATTATATGAGTATTATCAAATATATTATTACTATTATAATTAACCCTAAGCACGTGACATATTAATACACGGAAATTAAGACACATAATACAAATTCTCATATAATGTATATTTTGTGGCACATTTATTTTGCAGGGGTTTGTCATGTAATACAAAAATGTTTACACTAAACAAATATTGTTTATGATGAAAAATTACACAAAGCGATTTTTATTATAAATAAAAGAAATATAAAAATATGCATGTATATGAAAAAATATATATAATTAATATATTTTCCCCCATACTACATGTTTTTTTATATAGCTTATTTTATAATCAAATTCGTTTGGTGCAATTTGTAAATCATAAGCCTAATAATTTACGTTGTAATATAATATTTGATAGAGGTTATGTTGGGGGGGCAATCCGTGGCAGGGAGGCTTTTTAGCGCATAACATTACAAAAAAATCACTAGCTTTTTCGTTATGTGGATTACACATGTAAAACCAGTTGTACTATAATCCACTCTATCACTGCTAATAACTACAACATTTTTCTCATTAAGTTTGATTTCATTTTTCTTTCTTTTTTTTAATAAAAAAATTTACAACTGAATTAATATCAAACTGATTATTGCAAAGGGAAGGGTTGTAGTTATGAGCAAGGATAAAGGATAAAAAACTTCTATAGGAAAAAAGTTATTGAATTTTGTTGATTTAATTGTCATTTTTTGCAACTCATAATAGACTGTACCAAAGTGCATTCATTTTAATATCTTTACAATTATTATTATTTTAATAATATAAAACACCCCAACTCTCATTTAACAAATTCTGTTTTATTGCCACAAGAATTGTCTGTGAAATCATTTATTTTAAAATGTACATTAAAATAATTATAAATCAATTAAACAAACAAATAAATAAACAGAAAATCCATAATGTAGCCTAACAGTGTAATATATTTGATGTCCTGTGAGGTATTCCTCTGTAATCTTGTCTATTCTTCTGTAAATAAACGCTTGGGTCTTGGTCATGAACTTTTTCGACAGTCCCTTAGTGACTCCATCTGTATAAAGCGCCGGTACGCAGCGTTTCTGAAAGATTTAGCTCCAGCTGTAACAGGAGAAGATCTAAAAATATTTTTATTTGTAAAAACTTCTCTGTCCACTCCAGAGCAAGAAAATATGCGATTTGTCATTTTTGTGTGTTTATTTCTTGATAAACAAATGAGAGAATCTCGGTTCACCTCCATTGCTCAAATATCCCCCTCTTGGACTGCGAGTGACGTCACTCCCCATACAATCCCGCCCCACAGTATAGACCCGCCCCTGACGCTGATTGACAGGTTTCTGTGTAACGTGTTGGAAATGCAATTGCAAATGGATTAGCGATTGTGTTTGAATTTTGGCCGGCTTGACGCGCGGCGCGGAGAAAGTGAAAAAGCAAACGTGGTGATTGATTTTGCTGTTTAAATATGACAGGTTCATGACGTGTAAGACCTGGGAAATACAAATACAAATGGACTTTTCTTTTTCATTTGAAATTTGGCAGTCAGTGTGCGCTCGCGAAGGCGAAACAGCAAACGGTAATGAAAAGTTTGCAATTGCATTTGAATTATGGCACACTTTGTGCGTCCACATATGGGAAACGCAATTGCAAATACAATTTGCAATTGCATTTGAATATTGTCCGCGATATCGTTCCATACGTTAGGGCTGCAAGTGTTTTTCCTGGTTTATTTTACATGAAAGATTTTTTTTTTTACATTTTATAACATCATTGTCAGGGGTTTATAGTGATGATGTCCTTTTTGGCTTTGTGTGAAATTGTGTTCAAGAGCACATCCATTAAAAAATGTCTTAAGCCATATGTATTATCAAGAGGTTTACTGTACACTTCATCACCTTTGCAATGCTAGAGCAGACAAACAGACTTGGTGTAATGTGTAACACTCGCACCACTTCCAAAGATTTATTTATTTATTTATGTAAATTAATGATTTGTAGGAGTCACATGTCCAGAGGAAAGCTTAGTCAATATTTTAATTTAAATATTTAATCACTGTAATCCACTGCTGTGTTCAGGAAATGGATTGACCCACTGACAATTAAATGCCGTTCCTGGATTAACTGTTGATTATCTGGGAAAATACAGTGTCCATGTTAAAATGGAGAAAACTCTTTTTATTTATTTATTTATTTATTTATGTAATTTCTCATGTACAGTTTCAGCCGTGTACTGGAAATGAAGAGATTATCGTGTGTGTGTGTGTGTGTGTGTTGAAGTGAGGGGTTGGGTCATACGAACCGGTCATGCCTTGTCTATTGTGTACCCTGAATGTTGAGTTTTGTTGCTACGGAAGCCATTGTCCTTGAGGTTGGATCTCATGGCATATATCAGTGCACGCAAACATGCAGAAGCACTGTTGCTCACCTGCGGGATGCAATTCTCCAAGTTTTTGGTAGTTGTTATAACTGAGATCAGATGTTCAGAGGCATTATTTAGGTGTAGTTAAAAATATCACAATTGTATACATACCCCGAAAATTATATACTTTATTTATTTATTTTTAGTAAAGATATATATATATATATATATATATATATATATATATATATATATTCTTTATATAGTTTACAACAATTTAAGCCATTTTAACAAATAATTTGTTCATATCACCAAGGATGCTGATGCGTGAATAGGTTAGAGCACACCTCCTGTGGGATTAGAGAAGAAAGACAACATTTTCCCACCTTAAATGCAAACAGATAAAACTTAAGTGTTTTTAAAATAATTAATTTTGGGGTCAGTGTGAAATTACAATACAACTGCATAACCCCCCCCCCCATCTCTAATGATTTGCATATTTGTAACTATATGATTATGCATATTATATCTTCTACTATACATAATTTTGGTCTGTTATGTTTATCTACTTATGTACCCTAATCTGCATTGACGCGTGCGCGCACACATGCACACACATAGATAGATAGATAGATAGATAGATAGATAGATAGATAGATAGATAGATAGATAGATAGATGTGTGTATATATATATATGTGTGTATATATATATATGTGTGTATATATATATATGTGTGTATATATATATATGTGTATATATATATATATGTGTGTATATATATATATGTGTATATATATATATATGTGTATATATATATATATGTGTATATATATATATATGTGTATATATATATATATGTGTATATATATATATATGTGTATATATATATATATGTGTATATATATATATATGTGTATATATATATATATATGTGTATATATATATATATATGTGTATATATATATATGTATATGTATGTGTGTATATGTATATGTATGTGTGTGTGTGTGTGTACAGTAGGTTCCTGCAGGCGATCAAAATAACCATCCCCTCCAGCAGTTTCCTTTACTTTCAGCAGTTGTTTAATTGGCACAATCCGAGACTTGGGTCATGTTTGAACCAGCTCGGGGGGGGGGGGGGGGAAGGAAAACAGTTTGCAAAAACAGCATAGTTGTCAAATATTTTGCCTAATAACAAACATGTGTCTGAGTTTTCAGTTGAAGCGGTGTTTGTGTGTGCGCATGTGTGTAATATTGGCTTTGTTTGCTGTAGCTGTGCAAAACCTTTTTCTCAAAACCTTTTTTTGTTCCAGTAAAAGTTGACATTATCTAGAATAAGTGTTTTGTTAAAACTTTTCGATATCTTCAGAAACATTCATGTGAAGGGCATATATTATTGCTAGTTTTTGTTGAGTAAGAATACAGCCCTGCCTATCCTATCCTGTCACCCCAGGCCTGAACTGTTGATCTGTGTTAATTCCAAAGTATTCCCTTCCCCAAAAACGCCCCACATGGTGTGTTAATGTCTGCCATTTCCAAAACGCTTTCCTGTTCGTCTGTGAGTTTTCCATTCCCACCTTAATGTTCTTCCTGGTTTATGACCCCAGTCTGTGTTTTTAAAGCCTGGTTCAGCCATCTGCCCGGCTTGTTGGAACTTTTGTTCATGGGGTGCCTTAAATGACCTCAGTGAACAGTGTTAAAATTGTAGTAGCACTTTAGTTATTGATACCACCTTTAGTTGTTTAACATATTGAGATGTTAAGCAGGATGCTTTAGATTTAAGTTAATCTATTTCTCCCTCTCTCATGCAGGAACATCTCCAGCAGCTTGTCCTGATGACGTTGCCCAACGTTCTGACCATCGCCAAGGACCCTTTGTCAGGTAGTGAAATTATTTCAGTAATTGTTCAGTATTGGTTGCTTTTTTTCTGTGTCCTTGTTTGAGAAAACATGACAAGTCTGTGAGAGAGGCAGAAGGACGGAGATCATTCAAATGATTGATTTCCTTAATGTAAGGTCAGTAGCCTTGTGCAAGATTCTTACCCCTTCAGAAATCCCCTGGCTTGACAGGTCAGCCCTCACCGTCGCATCAGCGGCAAAAGCTCCATGTTAGTCCTGTAATGACTAGAGGAAAAGGAAAAGACTGGAGGAAGCAGACTGTTGCACCCTGGCCCAGTCTGAGTGCTGATTGTACAGTAGGTCATGCTGATGACAGACTTTTTGCTCAAGCAGGACACACAACCCATTCCCCAACAGAGAGAGTCGACTGAGTTTATCAGCCGATGACTTAAGAGCTTTAATCATTATCTCAAATTCATCTTTTATATTTATCATAATTTTTCTTTAACAGGTTTGCAAAGAGGTCATGATACAGCCCGCAGGAAAACATGGGACAGCTTTCCATTTGTAATTTTTGTTGTTTACACCCGGTTGTCTCATTGGAGCTTCCTGATAAGGTCGTCTTTTAACAGGCTGATCTGATGCACACTAGATTTGCATGTAGGTGATCAAAATAACCATCCCCTCCAGCAGTTTCCTTCACTATCAGCAGTTGTTTAAGTGGCACAATCCAAGATGGGTCATGTTTGAACCAGCTTGGGGGGGAAAAAATAGAAAAACAAATTGCAGAGGTCACACATTTTGCCTACTATACAGTATGTGTCTGAATTTTAGGTGAATCCGTGTTTCAGCACGAAGCACAGATAATGACCATGCTCAGGCAAATGAACATCGCTGTAAGGGCTGTTAGAGTAGGCAGATATAGTGAAAGTGGTTTGGCTTTGTTGCAAAGAGCTCCTCCCTTTCCTCTCCGAGGATGGGGTACACTGTTGGGAAGGGCACAGGGACTCCATGACAACCTACCTTCTGTTCATCCCCAGTGTATTAGTGCAGGACACTTGCTTTACACATGCATGCACATGTAATTCTCATGAAATCGCAGTATTACAGATTTGTTTCATAATAATGTGTTATTCAGGGTTGGAGCTTGAAATTATTTGAGTGGTGGAAGGTGTGGCTCAGGGTCACCGAACATGCAAAGTCATCTTTTCTGGGGTTTATTTTGGGTAATTTAAGGATTATTAAGGATCATATCTTTCATTTAGACATTTGTACTTGTCTTTATACCTTCTTGAACCTTTTTTCATTTAAACTTTTCTCTTTATTTATACATGCAACTCTAGAACATAAAAGCTTAAAATGGGGTGCATTAATTTATAACGTAAATTATTTAAAAAAAAAAAAAAAAAAAAAAAAAGGCCATTACGGGGATATATACCATTTCCATTTCTCACAAATTTCTTAAAATCTGTCTTCCTGAAGCCTTATAGGAAAAGTGCTTTATTTTTTCCAATACAAAATTTTTAAAGGTAATATCTTTTAGTTGTTTTTTAGATTAGATTCAACTTTCATTGTGCAAAGTAAATGAACAGAGCCAACGAAATGCAGTTAATCAGAAGTGGACTATTTTCTATAATAAATAACATGTGGGAAATAAGGGGTATGGGTCCATATGTACTGTACAGGAGTGAGAGTTATTAATGTACAGTACAGGTACAGTAGGTAATAAGGATATGTTTGTATATATAGTAATATTGAATAAAATATATGGTACAGTATAGAAAGTACTGTACTATTGTTATAGTCCTTAATATTTGAAGTATCTGGCTTACACAGGTTCCCCCCCCCCCCCCCCCCCCAGCCTTTACCAGCTACAGCAGAATTTAGGGGGAAAATCAAGCCACAGAATTCACGCATGGCTCCTGAAAGCCTTTCTAAGTACCATGTGTGAGGTCACTAATAATAGATCTGAGCTGAGTAATAGCTATGGCATGTAGAATGTGACGGCAGAATAACAGTTGATTTTAGTAATAAAATGTAATACAGTAGATAAAACGTAAATGGCCTTAATATGGCAGCTTTTGGTGTGAGCAATGGTTAGTAGTATTTTCTTGGCTTGTAATTATTGTAATTGGAGTTCATTCAGTTTTACACACAAATGATCCATGATTGATGGTAAAATGTTACAATTCATAGGAAAGAGTATGGAGGAGATGAAGAGGCTTTTGCTGCTGCTCCTGGGTTGTGCTGTTCAGGTAAGTTCAACCTTCATCTTTTCGCTTTCACAGCTACTGTACCATAAGTAGCCATGCCTGAACATGCCTTTCCTTTTCAAGAGAAATGCGCTGATTATCAGCGTTCCGTAAATCCTGTTAAAGCCTCCATGTCTCGGCTGATGTTCATCTAAAACCTTTATATTGTCCCATGCATGCAGTGCCTTCCTACTGTACAACTTCCTGCTTACTCTAGTTCTGTCTTTTTATATCTTCTTCCGAATACAAACACTTTTGTTCTCCCACCCCTCCTCTCTCGCTCCCGTTCTGATTCCACAGGTTTTTCCTGTTTGCAGGAAAGAGGGTAAACAGCATGCACGTGTGTGGTGTATCACTTCAGCGCTCATTTTGTAACTCTGCTTTATCTTGTTCTGTCTGCGCATTTAATACAAGTAGAAGTGCGTCTGTCCCATGCTTTATTTCACTAACATGCTTCACAGTCATAGTAAAACAAGCAAACCAAAAAATCTTAATCATTGTGATTTGTCATCAAATAAAATGTATATATATTTTATAAATCAAATAAAATAACGAAAATGCTTAGTCTTGTGTAGCAATGCTCATTTAGTTGTCACTGTTTCTGAAGTGTGAACGTAAAGAGGAAATCATTGAGAAGATTAAGCTGCTGGACATTGAAACCCAGGCAGCTATAGTCTCCCATATCCAGGAGGTGAGTAAAAATGATTACTTTGTCTTTTCACGTAAAGCGAGCTTCATGTCTCTCTGTGAGAGTGTAATGATGTCTTCGTGTAGGTGACCCACAACCAGGAGAATGTTCTGGACATGCAGTGGCAGGATGTGGGGGAGCTGCCCCCCGAATTTCTGGATTCACTATCTCGTAGCATGGCTTTTCACCTACGAAAGCTCATTGATGAGCGTGACGAGTGCTCGGAGGTAAGCAAGCCCGATTCCCCTCTCAATGCATTTTACTTGGTTTAAACAGAAGAAGTCAAAGTGTACTGTAGGTAAAAGACGAAGAGCAATCCTTGTTTGAATCTGAGATCTCGTTTGCATGCATTGCATTTATTTATTTATTTATTTATTTATTTTTGTGTTAGCTGATTTTGGAGCTGACTCAAGAGAGGGATTACTTGCAGTCGCAGCAACTCCCTAACTCCATAGCCTACTCCAGTGCTGACCAGTCCTCTCAGCCCTCTATACTCACCAAAGAAGAACGCCAGCACCTGGCAGTGGAGCTTGCTGATACAAAGGCCAAACTTCGCCGTTCCCGCCAGGAATTGTACGTAATGAATAACGCTCGGTCTTCATCTTTCTGCCTGCTTTGCATTGACCTACCTAAAGTTCCTTGTCCGTACTTTAATACATCACTAGTTAAATCCTCCTTCACCACTGATCTAGATCAACACGTTAGTGCTGCTTTGCTAATCATAAGCAGCGATGCAAACCAACAAAAGAAATTTCACTAATTGCACCAAGATTGTTTCCTAATTATTAAAAAAAAAATCTCTTGGAACTAGACTTTAACCAGAGTAAGTATTAACTGTAAGGTGCCCCATAGGCTGGATGCAAGAAGTTGCATATCTGGGTCTGGAAGTGGTTTTCACCAATCTAGGTGAAGTTTGCCCTAAGAATTCATGACACTGTTGCTTGGCCACACATCTTTAAAACTAGTTCGAACTTGATGCCATCGCCAGCAGCAGAGAGAAGCTTCTACTATGTTCACAGATTTTTCTGTCATACACATTCATAATGAGAAGCAGTAACGTATACTGTATATGTCAAAACAGGAAGGAATCCGTTGAAAAGAAATTTCAGACATTTGACCTTGCTGGGATTTTTTGGCAAAGAAAGTGAAGGAAAAGTAAATAAAAAAAAGGAAAAAACGGTCGATACACAGGTGCAAACAAACCATTCAAATAAAAGGGGAGAGTAAAGTAAATTTAACTTGAGACTATGAAAAAGATGAAAGAAGGTTCCACACCTGTTTAAATTTCAAACCAGAACTACAGATTGAGTAATGAATCATCTCAAGGGACAAACAGGACATGATCTCCCTGAGCCACTGGGCGTGAGTGGGTGAGGTGGCATCCTTCCTCTTAAATAAAAGAGATGCCTGATGAGGTGGAATACAAAGGACAGTTAGATGTTTAGCTGGGTTAGATGCTTATCCTCTCCAGTGATGGCAAACAGGGCAACCAAGGGTGCACCACTGTAATTCAGTATGTGACGCAGGGTTTGAAAGGCATCCTTACTAATTATTTTCCATATTGTCCTTGTCAAATACATGTGGATGAGGGAAGCCCCTACCTGTTGACATTTATCACGAACAGGGATCTACATCTGGGTAGAAGCAGGAAAGCTCAACTTTGGAAAAATGAGCCCTAAATATACAACCTTAATCTGTAGTAACGAGAGGCAAGAACATAAGGAGGTGACATTTGACCTGGATATGACCTTAACCTTAATTCCAAAATATTGTAATACAATAATGCCATACAAACATTCAACCTCTTCTTCTCAGTGAGATATCACACTAACAAGATGATTTGACGAATTATTGATGGATGATCGATGGAAAACCCAAACCACGACGCTGTTCCAACTTCACTATTATACATTATGTTAATTTCAGTAAAGGTTTTCCCACATTTGTCTATTTTGACTAAAATGTTTGTGCACAGGGAAGAGAAGACCGAGCAGCTAATAGATGTTAAGAATGAACTGGAGCGTCTGGATGCAGAGATGCAAAAGCTGAAACAGGAGGTCAGTGTGTTCTTCCTGATTTACTGTCCATGTGATCACTTTTACTCTGTGTATAGTACCTCTGAACGATCATGAATCGCACTGCAGAGCATTTTAATCATTTTATAGGTAATATGAAAGGTTGAAAGTGAGAGAGACAGGTTAATATTTATAATATATTAATATTTATATGAATACGGTTAAGCTTGATATTTTGTTTCTAGACACGTCATGATCTTGTATTTTCAAAGAAACCTTAAACATTATTCCCGTGCAAATTATTTGACTTGTTTAACTTAAGTTTATTATTGTTGGACAAAATGTATATCAGTTCCACCCTCTTGTCTCTAAAGAGCTATTCATAAGCTGCTTTTAATTAGAATCAAGTAATGCAGCTTTCAAATTGGTCATGAAAAAGTCAGTTTTGTGGGAAGACCAGATGATTATGTACAAATTCCCTCTGAATTGTTTCGTGCGCAGAATATGCAGCTTTTGGCGGAGGCGCGGTCGGTACGTGCTTACCGTGATGAGGTGGATGCTCTCAGGGAGCGTGCTGGAAAAGTGGATAGACTCGAAACAGAACTTGCTCGATTCAAAGAGAAACTTCATGACGTCTATTTCTACAAGGCCCGCATGGAGGTAACCGTATTGTGCCTTTTGAAATTATCCTTACCTCTCTTCACTATATTGTGCTCCAGCCTTTGTGGCTCGCTGTTGTGCTTTGGCTTATGTGCCAGGTTCCTGCTGGTTTCGCCATAAATCACATGGCTCAGTTGGCCTCCACAGCTGTCAGTGGCAGACGTTTTCTGTTTATCTGTATTTTTGCATCCTTCTCTGTCCATTCTATCTTTCTCATTCTGTTTTTGTTTTGTCTCCTCTGAATCTACTGTAGGAACTGAGAGAGGACAATATGACCCTGCTAGAGACTAAGTCCATGCTCGAAGAGCAGTTGGGTACAGCTAGGGGGCGCTGTGACAAATTGCATGAGCTAGAGAAGGAAAACCTGCACCTGCGCTCCAAACTGCATGATATGGAGATCGTAAGTGCAACTTGGAAGTTATGATTCAGTACAGTAGGAGAGCGAATTAAGCTGAAAGTGTGCTGATGCCCCCCCCCCCCCCCCCCAGGACAGAGACGGTGATAAAAAGCGTCTAGAGGAGCTGCTGGAGGAGAACATGATGCTGGAGATTTCACAGAAGCAGAGCATGAATGAGTCTGCTCATTTGGGCTGGGAACTGGAGCAGCTGGCTAAGAACAATGAGGTTAATGACGGTCAGTCTGAGATATTCAACATCATATAATATATATATTTTTTTCTGCAATTCATCTACAATATGCTACCCAGATTTCACACATCATAAATTATTGGTCACCAATGTTTTGGAACGCAGATGAACAAATTGTAAGAAAATGTAAGAAATTTAAATAAAAATATAGTTGCAAGCAACGATAAGGGGCCCAAGCACCTCGAGGCATCGCCACCCCGGTTGCACCACACAACCTTTGTGTTTTTGAGCATGTTAAGACCTACAAAAAGCCATCGCCGCCCGGATACACCGCACAACTTGCACCCTGTTTACCTGGGTTATCTTTGTATAATGCTAAAAGTGTTTTATCTCAATCATTTAAGCCGTGTGTGTGTGACGAGTGACTGCGTTTGTATGCATTTGTGTGTGATCTGTGTGTTAACATTTGTGATCTGTGTGTTATATATGTGTGTTATCTATGAAACCTATGCATCCAATACTTTTTTTACTTTATTTGTATACTTTTTTCTTTTTTTTTTCTTTCTTTTTTCCTATACATGCCATTTCATAAATACAGGAGTCTTCATTATTTAATCTAACAACATAAGAAAATGTTCTTCAAAGAGACGAGTATTAGGCTGTATTTGATAACAGGGACAGACTTTTTTTTCTTGGACTTTTCATGCCAATAAATGCAACTATAACTGATAGGCAAATTCTTTTTTTTATTTATTTATTTTTTATCGTCTTTGGGAACATGCTGAAGTATGAGTGTGGGGAATCAGACCTTTCATTTATAGATGATTTCTCCCTAAAAACATTGTTTTATTCCATTCTTAACATACCATAGTCATGGTATGATGCCCCCCCCCCACCCCCATGATTTAAAGCAGTTTTATCTCTTAACACGTTTCATCCGTTTCAATTTGTTATGCAAAACTAAGGATAGTTCTGAGGATCTCATTTCTAAATGGCTTGTTGGCCTTCCTTTCTCTCCATGTGCAGTATGCAAGTCATTTGTAGTTGAGATGAACGAGTCAGCATCCAGTCGGCTTCTGAAGCTGGAGAAAGAAAACCAGAGCCTGCAGAGCACCATCCAGAACTTGCGTGAGGCCTCGCTCAAGCACGAAGAAACTCAGCTGCACACTGTGGAGCTGGAGAGAGAAAATCAGGGCCTCAGCAACAAGGTACACGTCATGTAACCTGATTCACACTTATTCTTAACGATTTGTGAGGTTTTATTTCTGGTAAATAAATAAATAAATAATATATACAATATCTGATTTATTCTTAGCTTGAGAGACTGCAGTCCCACCTGGACCAGGAGAAGCAGACAATAAAGGACATGGAGAGTTTTGGAGAAGAGCTCATCAAGGAAAAGGAGAAAATGGAGAAAGATCTCGAAACCCAGAGGGCTGAAAAGGGTAAACAGGTACAGGTTTAGGCACTTATCGTAATAAAGATGTCTGAATTAACTTCAGCTATTCTGTGCACTAATAGCAAGTGTATATGTATCAGATCTCAGATCTGGAGCGAGAGAAAGAACATTTGACCCAGACCGTGAACACCCTGCGTAAACGTGCCCAGGAGGACAGCGAGGCACGTGTACGCGAGGTGGAATCTGAGAATCGTATGCTCCACCAGAAGATTTCAGACACTGGAAGTCAGCTGGAGCAGCTTGAGCATGAGAAACAGCAGATCACCAAGCAGTTGGAGTGTGAGCACGAATGTGCCAAGGAATTGCAGACGAAAGTGGAGGGCTTGGAGTGTAGTCAGAAGCAACTCCAGGATGAGCTGACCTCCCTCAAAATGGCTGAAGAGCAGCTTGAAGCCTTGCAGTACAAGAGCAACATCATGGAGCAGGAAAACTGGAAGCTGAAGAAGGATGCAGAAGAGTTACAGAGTAACAATATACATCTGGTCTTGCTAGAAAAGGAGCACAAGAAGCTAGAAAATGAGAACGTGGAGCTTAGGGGCACTGTAGCTGAACTTCGTTCTCAGGCCAAGCGTATCGAAAGACTGGAGATCAACTGCAGCAGTCTTGACAAAGAGAACCACCGGCTCCAACAGAGCCTGGAAAGTAGCAGCACCAAAATCCAGGATCTCAAGAATGAACTGCACGATGTCGAGGCCCAGAGCGAGGACTTGCGGCATGAGCTGGAGGAGCTGCGGAAAGTGGCGAGGCGCACTGAGGATGCAGAGAAGGAGCGGCGGAAAGTAGAGCAGGAGCTCAGCCAAGTCGAGAAAGAGAGAAAGCAGCTGGAGAGGGAGGCACGTAGGCTGAGGCAACAAGTAGATGTGAGGGAATCTGCACTTGAGGAGAACGCACTTAAACTGATCAACATGGAGAAAGAGGGAACAGCCACAAACAGGGAGCTTGCACGGCTCCAGGAGGTTGCCAGTAGAGTCAAGGATCTGGAGAAAGAGAACAAAGAACTGCAGAAACAGGTCACTATTGACAAGAAGACCTTGGCTACGCTCCGAGAGGTACTACATGTTGTTGTAAAAACCGTTTTTTATACAAACCTTTTTTTAATACAAACTGTGTTAACTCTGCGCTCTGTGACTGCTATAGGAGCTGGTGAATGAGAAGTTGAGGGTACAACAGCAGTGTAATGAGTTGGAGAAACTCAGTCATGAGTTAGAGAAGATCGGCCTGAACCGAGAGAGACTGCTGCAGGAAGAGCACAGCTGCGAGGACAAGTGAGTGTGCACACGACTGCTGTACCTTGGGTTTTAATTCTAGAGGCCCAGTGTCCAGCACACTTGTGATGGGAGTCAATAAACAAACCACAATTGATCATCGGGTTGAGTAAACCAAATGATGATCAGTTAATAATCAGTTGCTTCTTGCACTTGCTGTGTTTTTTCTGAACCAACATTCAGTATTATTAAACCTGGAGTACATTTACACATACAGACATGAATCAGCTAGGATTACTCGCATAAGCATCTCTTACCGAGTACTATACCTTTACAAAGGCTACAAGGTTTTCAAAGCAGTAGTACGTTCTCATTGTACTGCAAATAGTATTTACCATTGTACACTTACACCTAGTGACAGATTTTGCATATCACGCTCTGCATGTCAAGGGTTTTTTTTTTTTCGTTGGTGGATTACTTTTCGCATTTTTCCTAAAACAAAAGTACGTAAATATCCAAGCGCAGCCTTTCTTTCTAGGAAAGTGTATATAACAAGTCACCTTGAGAAACATCGTCCAGTATTTTACACAACCGTGTTGTGAGCATGCACAGTTATCAACATTTTGGCATGCACGTTGCTCCGACTTAATGCAAGTCTCTGCTACACAGCAGTTGCCAGTGCGCGCAGAAAAAACATGCAACATGACATGTTTGGGGAATTTCGAACGATTAAAATCGATCGCCATTTTTTTAATAATCGAACGCTAGAAATGCACAGGAAAATCGACTATAATCAATGATGCCGTCAATAACTTACACACACCCGTAAACCTGGCAATTAACAGATTAATTGAACCTGCTGACCTATGCTGCACACTGGCCCCACATGACTGGATTTGAACAGCCCTGACCTAGAGCATATCCACACTGACACTTTTTTGCAAATATTTTGATGTTTTATTAAAATGAACCGGGGTATAGTGTGGGGAACTAATGAACCGGAAAATTATATTCCTTCGTTCATGTCAAAAGAACACTGGTGCAGATCATTAAGTAGAAGTTTGAAAATGCCCTAAATGTCATGTCCCCTATAATATATTTTAAATATAATTAAACCGTTCCCCAACAGTGTTCCAGGGTCAGCAGATTTCAGCTTTTTTTCTGTAGTAATACTGTTGCATATACATGTATAGTAGTTTTTAATGTTTGCTGAAAGCGCTTAAGCAAATGTGTTCACGTTTACTTAAAGTTTCAGTGTGTTATATGTAAATGAGTTGCATCATAGCATGTCTTAATTTATTTTACGAAATGCTTCTACCAGATGGAGTGGGTGAGTTGAAGTAGTGGAGTTAACTGTGGACTAACATAGCTGACGCTAGAACATCATCTGTCTGTCAATTTTAGTTTGATCCATTCTTTCATTGGTTTCATAATCTACTGTACATGCATGTCAGTTCTAGCTGTAGCTGGAGTGATGTGTCCAGAAGAGTGTATGTAACATTTCTCATGTGAAAGTCGGTCTGGAAACCACACCGCTCTTTTATTAATTTTGTTTGGAATGTACCCTGGAGAGTTGTCTCAGGGGAGGAGTTCCCGAGTTCCCTCTTTGTGCTGGATTATGTTTCTCTCTTTCTCTCCCTCTTGCTTTTATTTATCTCTGTTTTGTCTTTCTCTACATTTTACTGTCTTGCTATCTCCCTTTTCCTTCTGTGTTTTTCGTTGCTGTTTTGCAAAGTGTGATCAGAATGGATTAACAAGCCTGGACAGTGATATTTCTGAACAATTCCTTAGTACTCACTGAAATTTAATCCTCTAAATACATTTACCACTTTCGTTCACATTCCATCAGCTTTTCGTAATGCGTGCGTGTGCATGCATTGCTTGTGAGTGCTGTTACATTGCGCTGTTATGGCTTCTTTCGTGTTGTAGTAATCAGTTGAGCAGATTTGTCATTAATTATAGACAGAAAGTGACCAATGACTGATAATTTCAGTCTGCTTACAGGCATATACAGTACTGTACGTGGTACTTGGTCTTCTCACTCAAATCCCTTACTGGCTTTTTAGTAAATACAGGATCCTGGAGACAAAGATTGAGTCAGCTCTGAAGAATTCCCTGAAACTGAAGGAGGAAAAGATTCAAGGCCTGGAGTCCCGACTAGAGGAGAGCAGCAGCTTGAACCAGCAGCTACGCAGTGAGCTTACATCGGTAAGAAAAACGCACATACTCGCGCAACAAATTAATGCATAGAGACGTTTGTCATTCTCTTTATTCCTCTCCTCTCATGTTACACAATGTCTCGTCCTCACCAGGTGAAGAAGACACTGGAGGCCTTGAGGCAGAGACAGGAGGAGGAGGCTGCCCACTCTGAAATTTCCCAGAAGGCTGTGGAGCAGGGCAGGTCTGGAACCAGCCAAGAGAAATGGGAGACGGAGCAGAGGGAGATTACAACTGAGCTGCTTAAACTCAAAGATCGTCTGATCGACGTGGAAAAGAGTGTATGTTATCATTTTCATCTTATTGGTCTTCTTGATTTCAGAGTCTCACACTGTTTGTCCCTGACTACAAAGTTTGATGACGTCAGTGCTCGTCTGTTTCCCAGAATGCATCCCTACAGACTGAGAAGCACCTATTGAAGGAGCACTTGAAGCAGCTGGACTCCCAGAACACACAGCTGAACGCTCAGACCCTGGCTCTGCAAAAACAGGCCACAACACTGCAGGAGCAGAACACTGCACTTCACAAAGATACCGCCAAACTACAGGTACAAAAGCCAACGCTACAGCGGCGATCACAAGGCTGTTTACAGAGGGCTGACCCCCTCTGTGCTACAATGTCTGAAGTGATGACGATATAATCTTATATAAGTTCTATCTTAGAATTAGGAATTCCTTAAAATTTTTTGCACAGCTTTTAGCAAAATATAAATCGCTTGTGAGAATATTATGCGATTATGGCTTTGTATGAGACATGACTTTTAAATAATTCAAGTTACACAGCAATTCAACGTTTATTAAATGCTTTTATTTATTTAGTTCTATTAAATGCCTTTAATACCTGAAAACATGTAAGGAATAGAGCTGCTTGAAATAAATCGGATGATAAAATTTAGTGCTTTATCCTAGGAAAAGCCAGCCCATGTTTTCAGACTGGTGGTCAAGTACAGGCGGGAGAATGCCGCCCCTCCCTCGCTGAGAACATAGTTTATGAATGGTGTGACAGATGTTCAGGTTATAGGGTGACTGTGTTCCTTTGTACTAATGAAATGATTAACAGTGCTCTTATGGAACATGATTTAGTGAGTTATTTTCGCCTTAATCTGCAAAATGTGTCATTGGATTCATACAGCTTATGTTTTGCTTCTATAGTACAAATAGGAACAGAGACAAATTTCATTAGAAAATGCAGACAAATGAAAGATTTCATTATTGATGATATACTGTAGGTTAAATGATGGCAGATATTGTACATGCCTTTAACATGAATCGTTCAAACATTGGCATGATTCTCAGGAACAAGAACAGTCTATGGAATAATTTTATACTGTGCAATGGCGAAAAAATCTGACTTACGGATAAGCTCTCGGAATGGAACTTGTTCATATCTACGTAATTCCACGTGTGCAATTTATTTTAGAGGTAATCATGTACTAACAGGTGTATCATACTTAATGGTAATGTTAAAAGTAAAGGCCTTCCCCTTTTTTTTGTGTGTGTTCAGGTAGAGAACTCCACACTGAAATCCCAAAATTCATCTCTGACTGCTCAGTACGCGACCCTACAGACTCAGCTGCAGACGCTAGAGTCTGAGGCAGAGGTTCTGCAGAAGCAACATGAGGAGGCGCGAGCCAGGCGTGACGGCATCGCTCAGGATCACGAGCGCCTGCTCAGCGTCCATGAGAGGCAGGCAGCCGAATACGAGCAGCTCATCACCCAGCACACTGCCTTAAAGAGTAGCCAGAGAGTGCTGGAGCAGGAACACCGCAGTCTGGAGAGCAAGTCAGTCCCATTCAAATGTGTTGTGGGGGATCGGGGGGGGGGGGGGGTTGGATATGACCAGTGCCTGTACTGTAGACTCCTTTAATTATCTGTCTGTCTGTCCATACATACATACATACTAACACCTACCTGATAATTCACTATCGATCTACCTTTTTCTGTCCATTGTGAGGGAGGACATGTGCAAAACATTTATCTACACATGCTGTTGTAGCCCACCCACCTAGATGATGAAGGGGTTTGTTTATTTCCAGATGCTTTTTTTGCTTACCACAGTAATGAGTGATAGAGTTACCTTACCCCTTCTGCAAGCTCAAACCAGTCTAACCATTCTCCTCTTTACTCTCTCATTAACATTTTCCACCCACAGAATGACCAGTTTTTGAATGTTTTAGGGTTTTTCTTGTCCTTCTGTCTAAGCTCTATAGACAGATGTGCACATTGCAGCTATTTCTGAAATACTCAAACCAGCCCATTTCAACCCAGCCTCCATGCAATAGCCAAAGAACTGTATCTGAGTAGTAGTAAATATAGAAGTAATACATTGCCTGGCCAAAGATGTCCTGTGCATATTAAAAAAAAAAAAAAAAAAAAAAAACGATTTCTCATGCTCCCAGAACCACTCTTTCACAATTTGCGTTCTGGAAGGTGACGGTGCCATCAGGGCAGAAACTCCGTTAATGTGATACCCTGGTTATTCAGTACGTTCAGGTCATCAGCTGCTGTCTAATTTGCTGCACCTGGTCCTGACCAACTGAACAAACCAGATCCTAACACCGTATGACCTTTTTCCATAGCGCCAAATTCCAATATTTGTGCTTCCTAGCAAATTGAAGCCATTGCAGGCCAATACTATGACTTTAAACATGGCTACTTTTTTTTGTGGCTATGCTGGATACCATCACAATTCTGTACCATTGTTATGGAACATGGCAATGAAATGTAGCTGCTTGATGACCAGCTGACTCTGTTGGGGCTGAAATGAAGGCGTGTGGAAACTCTCTTCCATGTTCCTCTTAACGAGTCTGTAGACACATGCCTGCCGTGTTGCTTTTTCCACTGTTGTCCATGGAAAGTCTCTAATGTTTAAAGGCTCGCTGTGAAAAGCAGACCAGTGTTTAGTCAGACTTAAAAAGCGATACACACACACAGTTCTCATGAATAATTCAGTAGTGTGTCTCTGGAGGCCTAGCGCTTCAAGTTAAAGCTGACGGCTGTCACATAGCCAATCATCTGTAATACCAGCTGTCTAGAACCTTTAAAGGCCTGATGGGATGCCATTTCTTATCCTATACACCACATGTCAGACATACTAAATTTTTCATGGATTGTTCAACCCCCTATAATCATAGCCTGCATCGGAGTCATGTGCCTCATATAAATGTATTCTTGTGTACTGTAATATGGTCAGTAAGCATGTTGTGCATATTGTAATGTGTGTTGTTTGCAGGTATGCACTGCTTCTAAAACAGAAGGATGCTGTGGAGGACCTGGAGGCATCTCTGCAGAAAGAGAGGCAGAGTTTGGAGGAGCAGATTAATAAGAACACACAGATTATGGGAGAGAACCACAACCTAAGAGAGGAGATGGACAGGTCAGCTTTTACAAATAATCTCGCATGCTAGGGCGACACAAGCGGAAACATTATGCTCGTACTTTATTAGACAGCTGATGCTGCCCCCTGCTGGTGAAACTGTTATCGTACTATTAGTTGTTGTTCCACTCCTAACTTCTGTTTGTGTTGCTATGCCGTTGTATAGCCAGCTAGTGATATAGCACAAGAGTAATCAAACAAATACAGTTAAAGAGCTTCAACATTCTACACATATGTTTGAATAAACAAATTTAAACCTTGAAAACTATTTTCTATCTCATAAAATTTTAATTATGTGGGGAAAAATCATTATTTGGAGACTCATGGTGTCACTCTATTCAGCTAACTTGCCAGTTGTCCAAAAGACCATCATTGCCACCCTACACATAGAGGTTAAGACACAAAAGGTCATTGCTAAAGAAGCTGGCTGTTCACAGAGTGCTGTATCCAAGCACATGCAGTAAATTTAGCATTTCAAAAGTCTGGAAGAGAATCCAAGTTGCTTGAGGAGGTCCATTTTAAGGTTTGCACAGTCAGTGATGGTTTTGGGAGCCATGTCATCAGCTGGTTTTGGTCCACTGTGTTTTATCAGATTTAAAGTCAGCGCAGCCATCTACCAGAAAGTTTTCGAGCACTTCATGCTTCCTCTCCTGACCATCTTTTATAAAGATGCTGATTTCATTTTCCAGCAGGATCTGGCACCTTCCCTATACACATTATACCTGTACAGTTTTGATCTCACTTCAAGCCTTTCCACATTATTAGCCCCTAAAAGGAGTTCCTGGGAGGCCAGCGTTCCAGAAATGATGCATGCAGGCAGTTTGATCATGGCTTCAGCCACAGAGCAATCTTTCTACCTTGATGGTCTCCAAACACTATTAAAACGCTATGATAAGGGCTTTCGTGTAGCAGAAGATTACTGGATATAGAGAAATAAAATAAAGTTTTTATAAGCATGTTCTGTTAATCTGCACAATCAAAAGTCTGGCTTTGACTTGAACGCATCTTTTACAGTACAGGACAGTAAATGAGAATGAGCTGCCACGCTTGTTGGAGGGGAAATGAAATTGTTAGACCGCATACACCATAGGATTGAGGTGTTATAACTAAAATCACAGCAAAATCTCTTTGTTGGCTTGCTAGTGGGAGAGTTTAATCTGTTATAAGAACACTTTTACCTTTTTTACATGTTGCGTGCAATTCTGGTTATGAGGTCTAAGGGCTGGTTTTGTGTTTGCAGACTGTCGCAAAAACATGCACATTTGCGTCAGGAGTATGACGGGCTGCAGCTTCAGAGCAAGGAGCTTAAGACCTCTCTGAATGAGTCACAGCTGGAACTCAACCGCTGGCAGGCACGCTTTGACCAACTCAAAGAGCAGCACCAGGGCCTGGACATCTCCATGACCAAACTGGACAACCACTGTGAGGTGAGCGGGAGTGACTTTCACTCACCAAGAGCCTTTCCAGTCCACATACAAAAGCCACAACCCTCAACTGATAGCAAAGCAACTTGTTTTCGTTAGATAGAGCAGATGTTCTAGGCAAGGACTGTTTTTGGTGCAGACCATACGATTTATGTTCACTGATTTAGCTTGACGTATTCATGTGGGGTTGAGAACGCAGAGTGTGCGTAAGTAGTGGCAGAGCATGAAGGTCTTTCTGTTTGTGCAGCTGTTGACTCGGCTAAAGGGTAATCTGGAAGAGGAGAACCACCATCTGCTAAGCCAGATCCAGATGCTAAGCCAGCAGAACCAGACACTGCTGGAACGGTCCATGGAGAGCAAGGAAATGTACCATGAGGAGCAGAAACAGTACATGTAAGTGTGCACAGCAGCAGTTGGTGTTGAGTGTCATTATTTCGTGCGGTGCATCAGTTTTAGCCCGTCTCTCCGTGTGCTTCAGTGATAAGCTAAATTCCTTACGGAGGCAGAAGGAGAAACTAGAAGAGAAGATCATGGATCAGTACAAGTTCTATGATCCGACTCCGAAAAAGTGAGTTCATCCTGACTATTTATGCCATAACAAAACATTGCCCAGGCTAAAGTTTTTGCTACCTCATAAAGGTTACCTCATGCTAACAAAACACTGATGTGTGGGGTTTTTTTTCTTTATAAATGTGATGATCACAGGAAGAGCCACTGGGTGGGAGCTAAAGCAATAGCCAAATTCATGAAACCCAAGAAAGAGGGACAGCGTGAACGGCAGGGCAGCTCTCGCGAGCGTGTTCTAAGTGCCCCAGACATCCCTTTGCCAGAGATCCCCTACAATCTAGACTGTTCCGCCAACAGCCCAACACTTCTTCCACCTCCACTGCCCCCTCGCCAGAATTGTGTCAACCTGGACTCGCCAAGTAGCATCTCTGTGGACGAGAACCATGTCCACTCTTCTCCGAAATTATCCGTAGCATCAAACAACAAAGGTCAGTATATCCTGCTCAGTTTCTTGAACAAATCGTTTACATAAAGATGTGTAAAAGTGAAATATTCACCATGACTGTAACCATCTTATACAAGAAGTGGGTGTATTGTGTGTAGCATTTACATTACTTCAGACCTCTGATACTCCTTTAATCATTAATCTTTAGCATCATTCAGCATGTCTCTAACTTTTAAAGTCGTCTTTAAATGAACCTGTTTGTAGTTTTGCATGCCGTTCATCTAATCTTTTAATTCTTATTTCTTTAATAAAAGGGTGTCGGCCATTACCCGTAGTTACAGCTTTCTGACCCATTTCTTTTCTTCCACTGATCTCTTTCTCCCTCTCTGTTTTCATGTGTGTACATTTAACCCCTAACACACACATACACACAGCAGCACCTAAGCGGTTCCTTTTCCTGCGGAGTAAGAGCCAGGATAAAATTCAGGTTCCACGGACGTCACCAACCCGGACTTCTCTAGGGAAACGCCTCAGATTCTGGGCCTCCACCGACGTCATCATGCCTCCCTCACCTTCCGAGCCTCTCTCACACATCGGCAATTTTTAGAACCATCACAATCATTTTTATTTCATCAGATCACCATCATCAGTGTATTTTAATACTGACCGTGTTTTAATACAATCAGACAATGTTGTTTTCCTCTTTTACTGTCCATAATGGGTTTTTCTTATTTATTTAATTAAATTCACTTATTTATTGAATTCATCATTTTCCTTTATTTGGCAACATTTACACACTAATAAGCGAACGTTGTTGAACACAAGGAATCATAGTTTGGACACTACGCATATACTGAATCAAAATAAATATGACACACACCCACACACACACACACACACAGAGGCTGAACTCTGCATGAGTGCTCTTGTTGGGACTGCTGGTGCCAGGCCAAGACGTTCTGAGTAGCAGTAAGTAGCACCGTGTTGAAACGGAGATCCCAAATGCACTTGGCTTTGCTCTCGCTCCATTAATAATGTGTGTGCGCCACCATGCGTGTGTGTTTGAACGGATCAATACTAGCCAAGGGTGAGCAAGATCAATTGGATGCCATGTGACAGCCATCACAGAAATCGGTGGCCTCCGTGTTAATGAGTCCAGTCGATATCGGTCTGATTGAATGCGTTGTGTGAGATGGGAACAGTTAATCAGAGGAAGGGTCTGCTTATAGCGTCCAGGATGAGCAGTGGCATGTTGTTAAGTTCCCTCAGTGTGAACTATTATTTACGTTGTATATCTGCTTTGCGATGTGCTGTGCCTTGCCTTTCCTCTGCCAGTATTTATAATATGATTATAAATATAATATTCACGCACTCATCAGACCCTCTGTATTTGTCAGGACCGTTCATTTATATTAATAATCTAGGATTGGTTTTGAGAACACCACAGTCAGCTGATGGTACATTTTGGGCTTTACATGTACTGTACATGAGAAATACATGTTAACACAAATGACATCATTATGGGTCAGAATAAAGAATTGTAAAAAATTATATTTGGTCATTTTTAAGGGTTTGGTGGTCCATTGTTGCTGTTTTTAAAAAGTGCCTGTTTAGGAAGATTGGACAATATAAAGTTGCTTTTTGTCTTTATTGTCCTTTGCTCTACCTGGTATTGTACGTCATGGAAAAGTTAGAGAATGGGACTCGGGTAGCAGCAGACGTATAGGATAACCTGGCCTTCCTGCTGAAGCTGGAACTCAGGATCCTTATGTTTGCACAAGTAACTCTGGAATTTACAGCGTTTCCCATCTGTCTAATGCTCACTGACGAGGACTTTACTGTAACACAGAGAACTGGTGTAAGCCAACCATCTAAGTGCCCGGCAAAAATAGCTCACTATCGTTATAATGATAATAATGTAGTTCACTATCATTATTATCAGTTTAATAGTTTGTTTATAACTGTACTCAGAAACTCATGTACAGGAACATGAGTTTTGCACGATTTTACTATTGCACGCTACAAATCAAGCTGAAAATAAACAATGATTAGTGTCGTCTATTTTAATAATGCATCTCGTTAGCAGATATAATCAAACAGGACTAATGGCTAAATAGGACATTAACATATTCTTACTAGCTTATTACTGTGTGTGTTCGCTCAAAGACCTCTTTGTAGATGTAGATAATCTCATTAAACAGTCATGAGCTCGGGTCATTTTCAGATCAGATTGCTTTAATAGATAAAAACCTACACGAGGGGACAGTAACCTTGTTCTAAGTCTAGAAAGATTACAAGCCATGTCTTTTTCCAGCCAATATAGACTAAGATATCTGTTTTTTTATCTGTCGAATTATTCGGGTCTGTGATGTGCTTTATTAGCAATATTGCACATGTATTGCTTTTTCATAAGTTATCTTAGGCAGGAGGTCTAGAGGAAGACCAAAGAGGCGATTTATGGATGCAGTGAGAGAGGACATGAAGTTAGTTGGTGTGAGAGAAGAGGATGCAGAGGATAGGGTTAGATGGAGGCAGATGATTCGCTGTGGCGACCCCTGAAAGGGAACAGCCGAAAGACAAAGAAGAAGAAGAATCTTAGGAAGGAAACTGCATGGATTTATTTTTTTCAGATGTTTCCAGTAAAATTGATAATTGACAGGTTTTGGCAGGTGAAAGGAAAAAAAAATCTGCTCAACCATATGGTTTGCCCTCCTTTGCTGCAGTGTTTCAACCACTCTATTTGCAGATGCTCTAAACATCTTGCTTAGTGTTCAACTAAAACCTGCACAAGCTCCTGCATGCCAAGTGTGTCATGTTTTCTTGTCCTCCGCACTAACCCACACACAAGCCCATGCTCTAACGCGCTCTCCACAGCAGCAGTGTTTTTGTCTCCTGTGCTTTCCTGCTTTCTTGCATTAAGGCTGCGTCTTTGATTCTTGTTCAGGTCTGAGTTACAGCGGTGGTTCCAGAAGCTCTGAGGGCTACCGTCCAGGAGGGGGCAGCACAGAGGACATGAACGGATACGAGGAGCTGGTGCTTAGACAGAGAGGCTTAGAGCCAGTCGCATCCTGTTCAACGCCACTCAACCAAATTTCACACAATACACCAGGCTTCACCTCCTCTAGCTCACGGCCAGGGCGCAGACCCAAAGGTAATGATGTCAGCAAATGAAATTGTTCATCTGTTCACTAGGCACACTAATTTGTCCTAAAGGGAATACTTTATGGATTAGTGATGGAGACCAGCACATCTATTACTCATCTGTTGCTCCTCTATTCACAAGTGGAAAAAGATTTGGTTTATTAAGGCAATGTACTAATGAGTACAATACTTTAGTAGTTTATATATATTGGTGTGTCTGTGTATGCATGTATATATTATACAAATATGTATTTGTATGTGTGTGTATATATACATACATATACATATTTGTATAATACACACATACATACATACATACTGTACATATATACACACACACACACACACATACTGTACATATATACACACACATGTAACAAACCAAACATATATACATACTATCATTTTACAGTAGATAAGTAATAAGGACAAGAAACAGACTTTTAAAAATGGTACCAATGGTACTTTTTAACAAAAGGAAATTATGTTCACATTATGGTGCAAATCCTATTTTTTTGTTGACATTTTAAACACTCACAATGCTTTTATACCATATAAAACCCTATTTGCCATAATGTGCTTTGACTATAATTGTCTGTTTAAACTCTTTATTTCCCAGAACTTTTTACAAAAGTTGTCTGCTAACATGTCAATTTTAAAAAATGAATAAATGTTATTAATTTTAAGGTCTGTCAGCTTTTGCTTTAGCCAGCATATGATCTCGAGTCATAAGCCAAAACTAAATTCGAACAAAATCTCACCTTACAGAAAAGTCCATATTTAAGTCACCAGCACTGCACCTGTTACAGTAATGTAAAATTTAATAAATAATCAGCTTAAATTCCAGCTAAAAGCTTTGTTTTCCTCAGTAATACTGGTTGAGGGAGATACGGTGGACATTTTCTCCCTAATTGAATGGTGTAACAAATACGCTATCTGCTCCCTCAGCTTGCATGAGCTCACAGACGTTCATAATTGGCTAATGTGTCACTATGATTGATGTAAGGGTGCGAGTATGCCAGCCCTTCCATCCCGAGGGAGCACAATCTGCTGCAGAAAGCTGCAGTATCACACGGGAATCGATCTCCCGATCTCTGGACACCTGGGCGACCAGTTTGCGGAAGGCAGTTTTGTAACATTTGGAGTCCTTAAGTGACAAGAAGATGTCTGTCTGCTCTTCTTGAAACCATCTCCTTTTAAATGTATTCCATGCACGTACAAGTGTTTCACTGAATCCATCATTCTTCTGCACCTTGTTTACATGTGTGACCTGACACCGCTGATAACATCAACAGTGATCAAATGAAACCGCATTTTGATATCTGAGACATTTTTAATACCTACTAGCATCACACGTGTGGTGAAACACTAGAATAAAGACCCTAAAAATCCACCTCATACACGCACATGGGAGCATTAGGCATGATGTTGTGTAGCAATGCGTGTGTGACATGCTTATTGATTTACTGATCCTGATAAGATTCACACTCTTGGTACTGTAGCAGCTCAGTACCCAGCATTACACAGCAGTAGCTTTAGTCTGCAGCGTATGCCATCATTGTGCTTTATCCTTTTTTAATGTCAATATGCCAAGCCTAAAGAAAATTAATTTTTCAATAGAAATCTTAATATTGTATAATAGGATTATTATGGTATTTTAGGTGGGGGGGGGGGGGGGAAAAGCAGCATCGGTTTCACTGCGTATGTAATGATGCAGGTGAGAATGATGAAGCACATCATATTGAGAAGAAGTGAAACTGAGCTTGACGTCCGTAGAATTGTCCACTTTCTCATGAATTGATGCTTTTCCCTTTTAAGAGACATTCATTCAGAATATATCCTTTGGGAGTAATTAATTGAAACACTGATTCTGAAGGGAAATGTCTTGTTAGAAAACGGGTCATTCAGTTTATTCACACTCACTGTGCTGTGCTGTCTAGGATTAATCTCTGACGAGGACCTGCGTATGCACTCCCTCGATGCCGGCTTTGGGAGCGGTGGCCATGGAAACGCAGGTACAAGAACAGCTCAGATCGATAGTTTTGAGCGTGATGCTCAGTCTGCTGCACTCCTCTGGTATTTGTTTACTTGTGTGTGAACAAATAGGTTTGCAGTTCCCCGTCCTGATGCCTTCTGTGAATTCCTCCTCTTTTGTTTGCATAGGAGTCAGGCCCAGATCTGGGGATTACAGTAGGAACACCTCCAGCAGCAGCTCTCCAGTCAACTCAAAAGGTGTGTGATTTATCAAGACCTGGCAGGAGCTTGAATAAATTTATGACCCCCCTCTCATCGTTTATGCATTGTGAGCAAAGGAAGATATATGATCAGTGTCGATGATGCGCTAATGTGCAGCAGAAGAGGATACTCATCTTTAACCTGTCGCTTAAAATCTATTCTGCTATTTATTATATTGAACATGAACTCTGAATTGCTATTTGGTTGCATGCAGTGCATTATTTACATTTCTTTTTTCATGTTTATTGATGAGCTTTAACACGAAGATGCTTTATAATGTACATTCATGGAGTGCTACAGTATAATAGGAACACTATGCCAGTACTTTGGGTTGGGCCTTTCTTTGCTGCATGCCACAAGACGTTGAGGAACCTTCCACTTAGATTCTGGTTAATGTTACCCCCCTGAGTGGCAGAACTGAATATCAGGAGTTTAAGCCCCGAGGGAATGCTACAGCTACCATCTAGGGAGCAGCTTGGCTGTGCTCTCAGGAAAGGCGGTGTGACGTAGTTGCACTCTCGCATCAATCATAGTGACACCAGCAAATCATGGGAATTTTTGAGCTCAGGCAAGCGGAAGGCGGCAGACAGCTCATTCTTCATAGTGTTACGCCTCATTCTAATGTTACGTGAGCAGCAGTTTAAAAGGATGCAGTCGACTGGTGTCAAACGTTCCGGAGGAGGCTCTTGGCATCTTGTTTGGTAGCTGCTTCCTTAATATGGCAATCGCCTATGACTAAATCATTGACCCCCAAAAAATGCTGGTCAGTGTTTCTGGTCAAAGATTTTATCATCTCATCTGTTCAAAGCACATTAATGTCTTAAATTTGCCTTTCTGCTCCATTCTCTATTGGATACAGATCCATCGTCATTTTCATGAAACCAGTTTGAGACTGGACACTTTTGTTTTGTAACATGGCACTTTATTGTGGTCAAAGTAGCCATTAGGTGATGGGTGAATTGGGTGAGACCCAAAGTGTGCCAGGAAGGCATTCCTTATACTATTGCACCAAATCCACCAGCCTGGACAGGGTCACGCTGTTGGTGCCAAACTCTGACTCCACCATCTATGTGCCTCAGTACACATCAAGATTCATTAGTTTTTTTTCTTGGCTGACACAAATATAATCTACATGGTCTTCTAACGGTCTCTTTGATTGACAGGGAAGAGAAGGGAGCATACCATTCCTCCTTCTCAGAGAGCACAGACCTCCTTGGAGACCCTGCTCTCTTGGACTCCAGGCTATGAATGGCTGTGGCATGTTCAGGAATCATGTTAATACCAATTTCTCAGTATTGTTCTGTTCCGTTTCTCCCACTGATGATATTTTTATAACCTGTTGTCCCAGTTCAATCTATTTTAACTGTGCAATTACTGAGGTTCCATAAGCCAAATAAGGGACCCTGCAAATGAATCTGAACATGTTATGTTTGGCAGAAAAGAAATGGCACAAGCCGTTTTTAGTAATAACAAGCCAACCACATATTTCCTAAATGGAAACTAACCGTTGTTATGAGGTTATTTTTTTGGTGCGGTGTGCATGTGGGCTTTTTGAGAGAACTGGCGGAAGCGGACGCGTGCGCACACACACTGACGCACAACTTGCCCACGCCCCAGCCCATGTCCCCTGCAGGAAAATGTTCAAGTTCATTTGTAGTTTTGAAGAAACTTGAGTATGACTGGTTTTCCTGTTAAACCAGGAAGTTTGAATGATGTTATAAAAACCAGTTGACATTTACACAAGACTTCTGGTCAGTATGATGCTGCAACCATTTTAATGAATGTCATAAAGTACGTTTATGATTATGATTTCACCGCACTGCAGTCATTCTCATGAACATTCAGCAAGTGCAATGTCTGATCCTTGAACTTGCTGCCAACTTGCGGAAAAGGCACATCTGTCTCATTTACAAACACCACTTGCACATTACGAACTTGGCTGGGAGTTATTGGCTCATCTCCCCTACTGTCCTGACCTTGCTCTGAGCCATTTCCACATGGCTGGGCTATTTAAAGGAGTTCCTTGGAGGCCAGTGTTTCAAACGTGAAGCAGGCAGTCCGTTCAGGGCTCTGGCATAATGAGAACTTTCTACCTTGATGGTATCCAAGCAGTACTGAAATGCTGAGATGAGTGCATTAGTGTAGGAGGAGATTATATAAAGAAATAAGGATAATGTAACTGCGTTCTATTATATTGCACAATCACAAAAGTCCCGGTTTGACTTGAATGCCCATTGTATTGTAATTGTGCTTTTTTTATATATATATATATATATATATATATACACACACACACACACACACACACACACGTTTATTTTTTATTTAAATAAAGTTTTGAATATGTTCACTGCATAATTCTTAGATAATAATAATAATAATGCACTACATAATTAAACTCCACATTTTCCTTATTCGTTGGTTAGAATATATATTCTTGAGACAGTGTCCTACCTATTTACAAAAATGGTCAAACCCTGAATAGCTCACTATCTGTTCCTTCCTTTTTGTGTTTTAGATTAATTATATAATTTTTCTTTATTCAGATTCCCTGGAGCGCCTGCAGAGACGTTCTGCCAGTCTCTCCAGTGACGATGTGGTTGGTCTGAGTCACGAGAGCTCCACTATTAGCCAGTCCTCTCTGCTGCCTCGTAGCTCCACCCTTTCCTATGAAGCCACACCTCAATCACGGTCTACTCCACGAAGCACCCGTCCACGCCCCGGCTCCCCTGGCAGTGAGATGGTCACCTTGGAGCAGTTTCTGGAGGAGAGCAATACCCTTTCACCTCCTACTGTAAGCCCACACTAGAAAATAAACGCACAGCAGAATAGACTTTTAAAATGTAAAAATTTCTTGCTTGTTAAGTTAATTTTTATTCACTCATTACCCTGCTTTTTCTGGTCCACTGTCTCGATCACCAACTTGTTCATAATTTTTTACAAAATACAAGACGGATAATCCTTACAGCTCTAAACCTACTGTATGACACATACAGTCCCAATCAAAAGTGTAAGACCACTTGAAAAATGGCAAAAAAATCATATTTTGCATGGTTGGATCTTAACAAGGTTCCAAGTAGAGCTTCACCATGCAACAAGAAGAAATGGGAGTGAGACAAAACATTTTTTGAGCATTCACTTAATTAAAATAATGATTAAACTGAAACAGGCTGTTTTACAGGACCACATGCCTTTAAAAGGCCAAATTTGTGCAAAGATGTGGATTCATTGTCATTTTCTGACACGTTCTGATGGAAAAGGCAAAAAAACTCTCCCTTTTTAAATGTGGTCGGGGTGTTGAACTGCATAAGCAGGGTCTCACAGCGCGCCATTGCCGCTGAGGTGGGACGCAGTAACAGTCATTTGGAATTTCTTAAATGATCCTGAGGGTTATGGAACAAAAAAGTCAAGTGGAAGACCCAAAAAAATTCACCAGTGCTGAGCCGGAGGATCCAATTGACTGTCAGTCATGACACTGGACGATCCTTGACTGAAATTAAGGCCGTTACTGGTGCTGACAGCAGCCCCATAACCATCAGGCGGCATCTGAGACTGAAGAGCTTCAAAAACAAAAAACGTCTTCAAAGACCTCGTCTCCTTGAACGCCACAGAACTGCTCGTTTGGACTTTGCAAGAGACTACCAATTAAATTCAATTCAGTTTTATTTGTATAGCGCTTTTAACAATTGACATTGTCTCAAAACAGCTTTACACAATCAAAAGAATTATTTAAGTTTGTATGGAATGTGAATGTGTATGAATCAAAATGTTCAGATATTCCCTGGTGAGCAAGCCCGAGGGCGACAGTGGCAAGGAAAAACTCCCTGAGATGGTAATAGGAAGAAACCTTGAGAGGAACCAGACTCGACAGGGAACCCATCCTCATCTGGGTGAAACAGATAGCAGGAAATGATCTGCATTTATACAGTGTTAGGTTCAGCTATAATAGTTGATGTTAATTGATGTTATAATAGTTGATGTAAAATGGAGTCCAGTAGTTATTCGAGACTCAGATTGACTTGTAGAAAGTTCCAGTCCTGAACTATCGAATTGTCAAGTCCTCAGAGAAACTGCTAACACCAGTCGAGGCCAGAACTATCTTCTAAGTAGATAGAATCATCCCCAGACACCAGGCGCATCCTAAAGAGACACACGGGGCATCCATGCGATGAGACCTCCAACCAGAAACCGGGCACCAGGATGGATCAGACAGGTCTGGAGGGCAGAGGGAGTCTGGATCACTGGCAGCTCAGGAACCACATGTGTAGCTCGACAGAGAGAGAGAGAGAAAGAGTGAAAGGGGGAGAGAGGAAAGAGAAAGAGGGGGAGGAAGAGAAGAGGAGGAGAGATTGCAATTAGGTATGGTCACAGTCACAATGTCTAATGTGAATGTATATTTACTGTAGAGTGCAAGCAGGGACTCCGGCAGGACTAACTATGACAGCATAACTAAAAGGGAGAGCCAGAAGGAAACACAAACATGAGGGCTCCCTGAGATGTAAAGCAAACAATTACCTCACCGTCAACAAACCTGAGTGATCAAATGAGAATGAGGAAAACAGCATCTAAACATACCAGTTCAACATAATAATCTACTTCCATGAGTCCCCCAGATCTGCTCCTTTACCTATGGCAAATCTATTTATAAAAATGCTTGGCTAAATAAATAGGTTTTGAGCCTAGACTTAAACACTGAGACTGTGTCTGAGTCCCGAACACTATTTGGAAGACTATTCCATAATTTTGGGGCTTTGTAAGAAAAAGCTCTGCCCCCAGCTGTAGTTTTCATAATACGCGGTACTGATAAGCAGCCTGCATCCTTTGACCGAAGTAGGCGTGGCGGATCGTAAGACACTAGCAGTTCGCTCAGATACTGCGGGGCGAGACCATTTAATGCCTTATATGTCAAGAGTAGTATTTTAAAATCAATGCGAAATTTCACAGGGAGCCAATGCAGTGAAGATAGGATAGGGGTGATGTGCTCATATCTTCTGGTTCTAGTGAGGACTCTCGCTGCTGCATTTTGGACTAGCTGAAGCTTGTTTATGCACCTAACTGAACAACCAGACAGTAAGGCATTACAATAGTCCAACCTAGAAGTGATAAAAGCATGAACTAGTTTTTCTGCATCGTTTAGCGACAATATATTTCTTATTTTGGCGATATTTCTGAGGTGAAAGAATGCTATCCTGGTGATATTATCTACATGAGCTTCAAATGAAAGGCTGGAATCTATAATCACGCCGAGGTCTTTTACTGTTGCACTTGACGGAACAGAAAGGCCATCTAAAGTTACGGTGTGATCTAAGATTTTACTTCTAGCTGTATGCGGTCCTATGACTACAACTTCTGTCTTATCCGGATTAAGCAGAAGGAAGTTAATTAGCATCCAATTTCTTATGTCCTGCACACATTGCTCAACTTTAGTAAGATGGTTTTTCTCATCAGGTTTTGTTGAGACGTATAGCTGTGTCGTCAGCATAACAATGAAAACTAATACCATGCTTACGGATTATGTTGCCCAGAGGAAGCATGTAAAGGGAAAAAAGCAGTGGGCCTAAAACTGAACCCTTCGGAAGGCCAAACTCCACTAGAGAACATGCAGAATAATCACCATTTAAGTCTACATACTGATAACGATCGGTCAAATAGGATCTGAGCCAGGAGAGGGCTGTACCCTTAATTCCTACTACATTTTCTAATCTGTGAAGAAGAATAGCATGATCAATAGTGTCAAAAGCTGCACTGAGGTCGAGTAATACAAGCATAGTTACACAACCCTGATCAGAGGCCAATAGGAGGTCATTTACTACTTTAACCAGTGCTGTTTCTGTTCTGTGATGAGGCCTAAATCCTGACTGATACAGTTCATGTATGCCATTTCTATGTAGATATGAGCATAGCTGCTCCGCTACTATCTTTTCCAGAATCTTAGAGATAAAGGGGAGGTTTGATATTGGCCTGTAATTGGACAGCTGACAGGGGTCGAGGTCAGGTTTCTTAATTATTGGTTTAATAACTGCTACTTTAAAAGATTTTGGAACATAACCAATGCTGAGTGAGGAATTAATTATTCTCAACAGCGGTTCTGTTATTACTGGTACTATCTGTTTAAGAAAATGTGTCGGTATAGGATCTAATATACAGGTTGATGAATTTGCAGAAGAGATGAGTGAAATTAGTTCATTCTCTTCAAGAGGAGTAAAGTATTCTAGGTTTGATTCTCACATGGCTAGGTTAACATCTGTATCAATTACATTGTTTGGTTTCAAAGCCTCAATTTTATGCCTGATATTTACAATTTTATTATTAAAAAAGTTCATGAAGTCCTCACTATTGCATGATGTTGTTGTGGAGATTTCTGTAGTGGTCTTATTTCTGGTTAATTTGGCTACGGTATTAAATAAAAATCTAGGATTATTTTTATTTTCTTCTATAAGAGTGGAGAGATACGTTGATCTAGCTACACTAAGAGCTTTCCTATAGTTCAGGATGCTCTCTTTCCATGCTATTTGAAATACCAACAATTTAGTTTGACGCCATTTACGCTCTAATTTCCGAGCAGTCTGTTTTAAAGTGCGCGTGTGATCGTTATACCAGGGAGCGAGTTTCTTATCTCTAAATTTTTCTTTTAGCTGGGGCTACATTATCTAAGGTACAACGAAGTGTCGACTCTAAATATTCAGTCGCCTGATCGAGTTCTGTGGGGTCAGACGGTGGCCTAATCGAAGTTGGTAACTCTGGGAGATTACTGATAAAACTCTGTGTGGTAGTTGATGTGAATGTACGTTTAATACGGTAGCGCGGTGCTGTGCGTACATTATCACTGTGACACACTTGAATGGAGACAAGATAGTGATCTGAGATAATTTCAGACAGTGGAATTGTGAATACATTTCTTATAATTAATCCGAAGAATATTACTAAATCTAAAGTGTGACCTGCTTTATGAGTGGGTCCTACTACACACTGATTTACGCCTACGGAGTCCAGTATGGATATAAATGCTGTTCTCAGAGGGTCTTCTGGATTCTCAAAATGAATGTTAAAATCTCCAGCAATTAACACTTTGTCTACAGAAACGACCAGGTCTGAGATGAAATCCGCAAATTCACTAAGAAATTCAGAATACAGCCCTGGAGGTCTGTAAATTATAATTAGTGGAATCGACTGAGCTGATTTAATATACTTAAATAGACTTATGTTACTATAGAGAATTTCAAATGAGTTAAATTTGTGTCCGTGTTTTTGTACGATAGACAGATTATCATTATGAATAACTGCGACGCCTCCTCCTCTACCAGTTAACCGAGGCTGGTGTATGTAGCTGTATCCAGGAGGACTAGCTTCATTTAGAGCTACATACTCATCCTGTTTAACCCATGTTTCAGTTAAACAGAGTATATCAAACGCCTGATCTGTGATAATTTCATTAACAATAACTGCTTTTGATGCGAGAGATCTAATATTTAACAATCCTATCTTCAGATCAGAGGTGCCGGCTGCGCATTCAGTATGATCTGAGTTTGTGGTCTTTGTTAATTAAATTATTGAAACAGACTTTCTGAGTCTTTCTACATTTTTGCTTAGATCGGGGAACAGACACAGTCTCAATAAGGTGAACCCTGAGTGACAACTCTATGCAGCTAGCAGACGGTTGGTTTAGCCTGTCTGTCTGCTCCCTGGCCTACCAAACATGGGACATTCAAAGGTGGAAGAAAGTTTTATTCTCTGATGAGAAAAAATTTAACCTTGATAGTCCTGATGGTTTCCAACATTACTGGCATGACAAGCAGATCCCACCTGAGATGTTTTCTACGCGCCACAGTGGAGTGGGCGCCATAATGGTCTGGTGTGCGTTTTCCTTCAGTGGAATAATGGAGCTTCAGGAAGTGCAGGGGCGTCAAACGGCCGCTGGCTATATCCAGATGATGCAGAGAGCATTCCTCATGACTGAGGGCCCTCGTCTGTGTGGGAACAACTGGGTTTTTCAACAGGACAACGCTACAGTACACAATGCCCGCAGGACAAGTGACTTCTTCCAGGAGAATAACATCACTCTTTTGGCCCATCCTGCGTGTTCCCCTGATCTAGATCCAATTGAGAACCTTTGGGGATGGATGGCAAGGGAAGTTTACAAAAATGGACAACAGTTCCAGACAGTAGATGCCCTTCGTGCGGCCGTCTTCACCACTTGGAGAAATGGAAACGTTTGCATGAAGCATGCAGCAACGAATTTTTGAAGTGATCAACAATAACGGTGGAGCTACTCAGTACTGAGTTCATGTTTGGAAGTTTGATTTCTGTTTTTTGGGGGGGGGGGAGGTTAAGGTTTTTTTTTTCGAGGTGTGGTCCTAAACTTTTGATCAGCTGTAAAACAGCCTGTTTCAGTTTAATCGTTTGTTTTCATTAAATTGCATGCTCAATTTTTGCATGCTGTTTTGTCTCACTCCCATTTCTTCTTCTTGCATGCTGACGCTCTACTTGGAACCTTGTTAAGATCCAACCATGCAAAATATGATTTTTTGCCATTTTTCAAGTGGTCTTAAACTTTTGATCGGGACTGTATGTAAAGTGACGCCTTTTAAAATTTCATCAAAGGCTAAAATTGGCTGCCAGGCAGACACGTGTTATAAATAAATTAAACAAGTCATAAACTGCAGTCAATGCAGCTTATAGGCAACAAAATACTAACACTTTACATATTTTTTTATGAATTTCACAATGCAAAATAAAACCCACCCCCCAAACAACAAAAAGCAGCAAGAACACTCGCTCACCCCCTATCCCTGAACGGGGGAAAAAAAAGCATGTAAACCATGCAGCAAAAGAATGAGAAAAAAAAAACTATTACCTGCTTCAAAACATAAATATATTGCCTTTATAATCAGGCCAAAAACAGAGCAGAGCTGGGGTGATCAAATTGCTGTCCAAAAGAAAAGCCCTGAAAAGGTCCCCACATTTTATGGAATTTTTTTTCAAAGCTTTTGCACTGATGTACTGCATTTTTTCAAGATGCAAAGAAGAAAGCATCTCTAAAAAGAGGACAAATTTCAAAATTATCCTTTTTAGCCACCGTCATTTCAAACATGAGAGACGACTGCACATGGTATGGTAATGCATTGGTTGCATTAGAGCAACCAAACAAAGCAAGCTTAAAGTCAGGAGTGATCGCTTTCTCATAACCATTTGAATACCAGTTAAATAGAGCGCAGTATATCCTCCCAGAAGCCAGTTACCTTGAGACAAAACCAGAAAGTGTGAGCAAGAGTGCCTTATTGGCATGGCTTGTTTAAAATTAAAGTTCATTTTCACACATGATATACACTTAGATGCTCTGGCGGTTACAGCCCAAGGTGATAGTCATAAATAATGCTGTTCCTGTGGCCATCTATAAACCCAGATTAGTGTTGACTCAAGGCAGTGAAAAGTGTATATAGGAAAGTAATACAATTGTCTGTCTGTCTAATCCATTAATCTCTGTCCTTCCTGCTAATTAATCGTGCATTACATAAATAAGTTTTAAACAAATGATTGACTTACATAGAATTTTGTTCTACACTCACAAAACCCAAATTTCCAAATTTCATCTACCCTGGGAAATTTTAAGAAATTAAATAATTAGGCTTGGGCTTAAGCAAAAATTTTCAGAGTAGTTAAATAACAAGTTGAACCAAGATCAATAGGGCCTCCTGTTTATGGCTTCACAGATTGATCTCACCTGACATTTCAGGTTTGGACCTGTGATCCTCACGCTCAAGCTGCAGTAACATTTTGTAACGGATGATCATTAAGCTTGCATTATTTGGTGATGAATGAAATGTGTTTACAGACTATGCAATCAAGCATCACTATGGCACCAGTTATTATGTGGTTTAGAGCAAACTTTCCAATTGCTTCTGTCTCAAACCGCATCAGTCCTTATGTTACTCTGTCTAGTTCTTTTCTTTGCTTGTTTTCCCTTCTCTCTCCCACAGAGGGTCAGCCATAATTAAATATTTAACAAGCTGCCTACATATCGGTGCTACCTATTTATGTTTGTGCACTGAAGCATAGTATATGTGGTCCCAGGTTTATTGTAATCAAGCACAGTGTGGCGTTGAGCTGTGTAATGACTTCGGTTTAAATATTTGTATTTGTTTCTCTTAGGTGCACACAGGAAGTCGGGAGGACTTAATGACTGATTATTTTACCAGAGTGGGCAGGCCAACACCACCCACAAGAGATGGCGCTAAAACACCCACGAGTTACGTCACACCCACCATCAAAGCGTCAGCATCCGTACCAGATGGGCGATCTTCCAAACCTGGGCACAGTGTTAAACCAAGCATACGACTCACAGAAGGTTCCATGCCCCTTTCCCACTCCCAGACACTTCCTAACCGAGGCACTAGCGGGTCAGAGGGGAGGTCAATGCACTTGCAGCACTCAGGGCCTCGCAGAGGAACCACAGGCAGCAACAGCCTGAGCCGCACTTTCAGCCTGGCCTCAGCCGACCTCCTCCAATCAAATGGCCCGGACAAATACCGGCCTGAGGTGGGTAGCCCCGCTCATTCCGAGGGGTTGACGAGGAGGGAGCGTCCACTTTCAGCCAGGCTTACTGTAAGCTCTGGTCATCTTTCAATAGACCCCCGGCGCCATACTGTAGCTCCTCCCAGAGAAGACCCACCACTCACTTCCTCTTGCACTGGTTTGCAGTCAGACCGAGGATACAGTGTGAGTAGTGGCCGCTCAGGAACCATGCACTCGAACACTTCACTCTATCCTCGGGGTGAGGTGGCATTGGTGACACCAGTGCGTGCTGTCTCTGCCCTGAGACAAAAGGAGGTGGAAGAGCACAGGGAAACCATGCAGAGTGAGTCACCTTCCTCCTCCTTGAAGAAATCGGACAGTTCTGGCACAGGCTGTTGTGTAGAAGAGAGGCCAATGAGCACACCAGCCTCACCAGACCCCAACAATGACCAGCAGACTGTTTGGTACGAATACGGCTGTGTGTAACCCAAAGTCCAACCCTCTGAGTGTTTGCTCTGTTATATCACATCCACAGTGTTTTTGATAAACATCATTTGGGACAGCAAAGGATGTTGACTTTTGAAGAATAATGTTGGAAAGTTAAATGGATTTATAGACCCATTAAACCATCAAAGAATAAGGGCCTCGTTTTTTGTGTCTCAGTTCTCAAGTTTCCATTGTGTAAGTCTTGTACATAGTCTGGTAAAAGAATCTCTAAACATTTGACAATTCATCAGCCCTTTATTGTCAATTCTTAAATAAATACGTGTGGAGTGGAAAGCAGTTAACCCTTTCATTGATTTGTTGCCATATACAGTTGCGACAGAATATTGGCTTTGTCCAGTAAATTTGACCAACTAGGATATGGTTAGCATCCTGACCCAAAACAAGCAGCCAGTTGAGCCGATTGATTAAGCCACGAAGTTCAAACAGGTGATAAGTGGGTGCGGAATCTCTAGTGGTTACCATAGAATAATTGAAGGTGGTTTTGAAAGCCAAGAGCAACATGTAGGATATCTAACAAAGAAGGAAAGTTCTGTGTGAAATAGAGTGTGGAAGCTATTTCACACTATTACTGATTAAACAATGTGTACAAGTACCTGCTTCCAACAAAGTACTTGACTCATTTTCCCTGTGTGAACTTAAGAAATGACTTTGTTTCTATGGGTGTAATGAGGTACAGTAGATATTTACTGAACACACGAAGCATGCACGCAATTTTGTTTGTGTGCGGTGTTTAACATGATTTGAGGAGGTTTGCCCTTCCGCTATTGTGCACCAGAGATTTCCTCTAGCTTTCTGCGGACGGCATGCCTGGCAGGTCCTAGTTCTATTCTGAATGCAAAACTCAAACATTGGTCTTCGTGTGAAGGACCGCTCCCTGGATAATCATAGAGTGCTTACAGTATCCATCTTTAGGAGGTGGGGTGAAAGCAATGAAGTCCATCATTCAGACAGTCTCAACGGGATAAGTTACTGGAAACAGTTTCTCTCTCTGACACCATATTGACTAGCCAGTGCCTGAAACCGTTCTGCTGCCGTGGGTCCCCACCTCTCTGGTCATGCGAGGGATACAAAAAGAAGAAAAAAAAACATCAGAAACCTTGGAGTGAATAGGAAAGAGTGAAAACATAAAAACAGTGGTGAAGATGATGAAGTTGGATGTGAAGATTAATGCAGAGAGCAGGACTTTCTACACTGAAGTGACACATTTTGACTCAGAGTGTCAAACTCCTGTTTTTTTTTTTTTTGTTTTTTTTTTTACTTTTATTTACATTACATTTTTGTTCTCAAGAATCTAAAGTGCATTTCTACAAAATTGCTCATCTTTCTGATGTATTAATGTCACAGAATTTTGAAACACTGTTTTTTTTTAAATATATATATGTATGTAAATACCATTTTAAGAGCACAATGCGAGCAGAACCAGTGGAGCTTTAACTTGAGTCTTAACACTGGACACATTCCCTAGTTTACTGCAGAAGATTAATCATGAGAAATACTAACAATGAGCAGTCTTTTGCTTGAATATAATTTTAGTATTTGATAAGTTTTACACTTTTTTATATCTGTAGTGCTATTTATTGACTCCCTAAATAAATAATGCGACTGTTTGATTTTTTGTTTTTTCACCCCAAGATCAGATTGAATGTGTAGTTGCTGGATTGCATGTGACTGTATGGTTTCAACTGAGAGAACATGCATTAAAATGGGTAACAAGCTTTGGTAGACATGTTTTTTGCATATGAGCCATCAAAACTAGATGTTAATTTAAGAGTCTGAGGCTGAATATTTACTTTGACAAGCTGACCCTCTTATTTACATGTAGGGTATAATCATGTGAATAGTTTAATTTACTGTACCATTGACATTGGGTACTTAATGAAATGCAGATATGAGATAGTACCTGTACTTTGTTTAGATTTGCACTATAGGCAAAAAGTAAGGAGATCTTATGACCCTCTGTTAACATTGTACAAACATTTACCACAACAGTGTAATATAATAGCAGTCAGTTTACATTTCATTATGGTATACAGTGTTAGCAATATACAGTACAGTTGAGACTACAAACTGACATTTATCAGGTTGCTCGCTATTTACATTTGTCACTTCAAACATGTGAGGTTAGTAAAAAATTTCAATGTGTTCCCCAACACTGAAAATCAACTTAAAGTGATATGACGGTCATGTTCAAACTCCCTCAATGAGGCACAGAAGCACATCTGGACTGAGTGCATGCGATTTAAAAGATGAAGTGTGAAGTATAAATGTTACTGGCTATTTTTTATGGACTGTATATTAATATTAAAATATAAAGAAACATTAACCTGTCATACCTTTTAAAATGTTGAGATGTTCAGATGATATAAAAAGTCTACTGTACATGCTTTTATTTCTTTTTTATGAAACCATAATAACCATTATTTTCAACCATTTCAAAGACCTATGGAGTTTAAGAGGACTGTCATGCACGTTCATACAGTTAATATTTGAGTTATAATTGGGTATCACTTGGATTTTGTTGCTTGCTTTATCACATGAAAGAGTTTTTTTTTTTACTTCACAAAAAGTTAACTTTTTAACAGGTGTAGACTTTTTACACCCACTGGAGATCTCATAAGAAAGACTACAGTAAGTAATGTGGAAAAGATAAGATATACCTCAGCACTTCTAAAGATATTTGTACATGAAATAAAAAATTTACTGTTTACCGGTAGATGAAAGTTGCTTTATGTAATGGTATAACAATATAATATAATTATAATAATTATAATTTTATAAGCAATACTACACATTCTCTACTGTACGTTTCTTACTTATAAATTAGATTGTATACTGTATCTCTTTACTGAAGTAGCTTATTACGATCGACCAATTCGTTACTACTTGGCATTAAATGAAGTACATCTGAATTTTTAACATTACTGTAGTTACTATGATATTTTCTGAGTAATTTTATAATTCTTTAAGTTTTTTTTCTGGAAAAGCTTAACATTGCTTAATGTTTTAAAACCGAGCGAACACAACCAAATGTAAATTTTTCGTTTAAAATTTTTTTTTTTTTCAAATTCACTGTTTTAACGCATTATACAGTGTTAAACCTTTTCCTTATAATGTCTTACTGTTGAGTTGAAAATTCTTGACGGAAAATAATTGTTCGTTCTTGATGACTGTTGTTTTTTTAGCAGTGGTCAGTGTTTACCACAAACTTCGAGTGTGAGCTTTGGGGTTACTTAGTTATAGTACATGTCAAGACTTCATTCTCAAACTGTAAAGTGTATAATTGCTTTCAATTCCTGAGCAGTAATTGTATTGTGACCCTGCTATTGTTTTCAGATAAGTGTAATTCATGTTTTGTACTTAAATCCCAGCAGGGAACAGAAATGAGAAAAGTAGTTACAGTATATGGCCAAAATTATGTAGGCACCTCGCAATTACACCCATATGTGCTTATTGGACATTAGATTTACAGTAAAATGTAGCCTCACTTTTCTTTTATAATAACCTCCACTCTTCTGGAAAGTGTTTCCACTAGGGTTTGGCATGTGGCTGTGGGATTTGCTTGCTCAGTCACAAGTGCATAATGAGCGCTGGTGATGTTTTACATTTTAATTAATCCCAATGCTGTTCAGTAGATTTAAAGTCAGGATCCTGATATTCTTTCATTCCAAAAATGTTAATACATATCTTCATGGAGCTCGCTTTGTGCATGGAGACATCGTCATCCAACTAATTTACATTTATGGTAAGACACCGTTATCTAGGGCAACCTACTGTACACTTTCTCACTTTATATTTGACCAGTTGAGGTTTAAGGGCCTTGTTCAAGGGCCCAACCATGGCAACTTGGGACCTTCCAATCAGTAGTCCAGTGGCATAACCACTGAGCTAGTGTAACTCTAACATCTTCGTTCTTGTTCTTGGTTCTAGTGATGAAAAATGGACTGTCTGCAAACTGCCTACAAAGACATTCTAGGCAGATTTTGGGACAACAGTTTCAGGGTTCAGACTTTTGGCTGTCTAGTGAATTTTCACACACTACCACTAGGCTGTCTTAAAAACACTGTTTGTTAACAGGAAACGGTGGTTTTGAGGTGTCTGAGAATGTAATACGATAGATTCTCTTAGTTTGTATTAAGGAAGCTGATGTCCAAAAACCGTTGAGACTCCACTCCATCCCTTCCTTCCTTATTTTGTAATAAAGTTTTTGGTAAACTGCCTCTTTTCCTGACGCGACGTGATGAAGACCGGAAGCGACTAATCTCTCTCTCTCTCTCTCTGTCTCTCATATATTCAAACATGTGTAAGAGGTTTAACAAGCTGACTCAAGGCACGTTTATTTTCAGGAAAAGCCTTCAAGTGGTGGTTATGAAGATATCCGGTGTTGAGCTTATTAAGAGGTAGTCATGGAGATATACGACTGGCTTATGTGGAAAACGTTTGATTTTTGAATATATTGTATTCGGTTTTATTTAATCCTTCTGAAGAACCTCAACTGTACTTGAACCTGCGTAGGAGGAGAGCGCGCGCACACACACACACACACACACACCGCTCTCTATCCTCACCATCAGTCACTGCAGTCCCCGTATGCCGGTGAGCTGCCCCGCTCTTGCTCTCATTTTTACCGCCTCCTGGAGGGACCTCGCGACTCTGACCTGATCATTCCACTAATGTCTGTATGAGTGTGTGTACATCTGTGCAATCTTAAAGCGTTTCCACTTAGTTTATTGACTTGAGTAGTAGATTCTCATTCCTAATCTCCTTAACGCCACCTGAAGCCTCGGTCGAGAAGAAGGTACAGAAAGGATACCACAGCAAGGTAAGCAAATGTATATACATTTCTACCCTATATGTACGTGAAAAATTATTTTACAGTGTGTGTATATATATATATACACCATTTAATGGTTCTCAAAATTGAACGCAACCCGTTTGTAGCCTAATTCGAAGGCAAGTGCGTTTTGATGGACGTTATGGGTGACATGAACAAGAATGTGCGGTTTCTTCTTTATTAACTAGAATAATTTTTATTATTTATAATGTTTAATGAACACATCAACATAATGTACTTCATAAACAAAATACACTATTCTTGGATCAAAGTCCAGGAAGACTCGCCGCCTTTTACCAAAAAAACGATTGAATACTGAACCAGGCATGCAACCTCGTAACAAAGTATGAAAAAAATTAATCAAGACTTTTTTGTACTGTATTACAGCACACTTGAATGTTCAATGTAGTGCAAAAAGTGTTTATAGTGTGTGTGTGTGTGTGTGTATATATATATATATATATATATATATATATAGACAGAGAGAGAGAGAGTTCTTGCAAGAACAGTATTGTCAAGTGCATTTGCAAAATCCGTCAAGTACCATAATGAAACTGGCTCTCATGAAGGCGAGACCAAAACCTACCTCTGCCGCAGATGAGAAGTTCATTTAGAGTTATCAGCCTGAAAAATGACCAATTAACAGCACCTCAGATTAGAGGCGTTATGAAGTCTTTACAGAGCAGAAGTAGCAGAAACATCTCTATCAACTGTTCAAAGGAGATTAATGCATATTTTGGATGCCTTCAGCATTCCTTTACAATGTAGAAAGAAATAAAAATCAGGAACGATCATGGAGTTAGAAAGTGACCCCAAACTTTTGAATGGCAGTGTGTGTGTGTGTGTGTGTGTGTATATATATATATATATATATATATATATATATATAATAAAAAGATATTTATTTATTCATTTTTTTGCAATCTAAGTAATCTGAAGTCCATAATTATTTGTTTCGTAAACTTAATGGATGATCTACAAATTATCTCCGTATACATGATGTGGACAAAAATTTATTTAAATATAGAAATTACATCAGATGCGTAAATCGACAGCCTTTGACTTTGCAGCACTAGAATACAAGTATGAACAAATATCAGTTTAATCAATGTTGCATGCAAAGACGATTTCCTACTGTCATAGACTCAGATACCTCTAAAGAAAGAAGTTGTGGTTTTAGGTCTAGTTGTATTCAATCTTCTTTTACTAGTTTCTGATGTAAAAAGAAGTATATCAAATTTCGTCTAAGGGGGAAAATGACTACTTGGACCACCTTGTAGAAATGATGGGCAGGGGAAGCTCAGTGGTTAAGACATTGGACTGCTGACTGGAAGGTCTTATGTTCAAAAACTCTATCAGCACCAAGATTACCATCGCTGATCCCTTGCACAAGGCCCTTAACTCTCAACTGCTCCGGTGTGTAATGAGAGAAAAAAAAAATTAAGTTGCGCTGGATAAGGGCGTCCGCCAAATGCCATAAATGTCCACTTTCTATGAGCTCGGTGGGCAAGTTTGGTGGCTGAAGTGTAACTATTCCTTTAGAGTCTCTTCAGAGAAACCTCTAGGCATGCACGTTTTCTTGTGGTTCTGCAGTGTCTGGAATGTTGGTTTGGCACTGTCCAGGCCATGTCCTCATTCCATATGGCCAGTACAACCATCTACATTCTACTGTGCTGTGCCAGTCATCCAAGTCTAAAGTTAAGGATGGATGACAATGAACCACAAAACACACAATTACATGTCTTGTTTAAGACAACAATTATATATCCAGTATGACATTTGAATATCCTGCCTGAACAGTAGGGATGTTATCAGAATTGTCATTGATATTTCCATCATTCAACATGTGTGAAATTGGCATGTTTCGGTAAGGGAGGTTAGCTGTGAGGCATGGTTCTATTTAAATTCATTGTTTACTGGTGGTTAAAACAACCTTCTATTTCTGTTGTTTACATAAAGGCAACAAAAAAGAATGTGGTTGCTAGGAACTTGTAACAGGTTGCATAAGGAAGGATGCACTCTTGTGGTAGAAGGTGTAAAAGTGATCAAATGGTTTAAAATCTGTGAATAAGTATAAAATCAAAATGTTGGCTCATGGGGAATATTTGCAAAAACAATTATCAGATATAATCTTCTGGACAGTAAAATCCCCAGTGTTGATTTAATAGTTTTTCAGAATTAAAGTTGAAATGTAAAGGTGTTTATTTCACACTGTTCAGCACTGGGGATTTTCCTGTGTAGTAGTGTGAGTGTGATCCTGAAGAGAGATAGAGGATCAGTTGAAGTGCTTAGCTGTCAATTATAAATTTTCTGACTTGACAGCTTGAAACGTTTTACACTCCTAGGACTGCGTTGTTGTTGTTTTAAAGAATAATTTGTGGATCATAACAGTTTTCATTTGATGAAGTTTGTGAACAGATGCAGTTTGTCTGTTTTACTTTTCATCAATGTTGATGTGTTTGCACAATTCTATCTGAGTTAACAAAAGAGGCAGTAAGGTAAGATTTTATCTCCCACTGTGGTTGGAAATTATTTGTTACAATTTGGAAACGTTCATTACAGACACAATAAGAAAGGTTGATTCCAGCAGCTTGTCGGAGTCATCTGACCTCTAACACACTTGTTGTGCCGGCAACTTCGTTTGCTGGAACTTAATTGAAACTTATAAGCGCATTTTAAAAAATATACAATGCCACCTGTTGAATTTTGGAATAAACTAATTCATATCCAAAAACTAATTTCCAAAAACTATCTTGCGTCCCCCCAAATTTATTTGTAAATATCTTCAATGTACAGACATGCCAACTTTATAGCAGTTTTATTTGTATGTGTGTACACACACATACACACAGTACATAGGTACATGCATACATTTACAATCAAGCCCAAAATTATTCATACCCAAGGCAAATTCTGACTTAAATTTTTATTATTTTTTTTATTAGAAATGACACGGCATCTAAGATAATAAGACATTGTACAAGTTGTTATTGTTGTAATTGTGGAAAAAATTATTACTAATCCTTTATTTACATATGAACAAAAAGTGGCAATTATTCATACCCTTCTCAATAATCCATAGAAAAGCCTTTATTGGCTATTACAGCAATCAAATGTTTCCTATAATTTGCTGGCCAGCTTTTTGCATGTCTCCACTGGTATTTTTGCCAATCCACCTTAGCGATGATCTCCAACTCTTTCAGGTAGGAGTGTCTCCGTACCATCACCCTGATCTTTAGCTCCCTCCACAGATTCTCAATTGGATTAAATTCAGGACTCTGGCTGGGCTGCTGCAAAACATGAATGTTTTTATCTAACCATTTCTTCACCACTTTTGCTGTTTTTGGTCGTTGTCTTGCTGAAATTTCGACTGGTTCCCAAGGCCAAGTTTCTCTGCAGACTGCCTGATGTTATTGTTGAGAATGTTGATGTATTGCTCCTTTTTCATGGTGCCATTTACTGTGATTAGGTTCCCTGGTCCACCGGCTGAAAAACACCCCCAAAACATTAGGTTCCCATCACCATGTTTGTCACTTTGTGATGGTGTTCTTAGGGTTGAAGGCTTCTCCTTTTTTGCCAAATAAAGGCTACATTGTGGCCAAACAATTAAATTTTAGTTTCATCTGAACATAAAACAAGACCAGAGGTCTGAGAGAGGTACTGTAAGAAGATGATTTCTGGTCTTCTATTTTATGGGTGACAAGAACACAGAGCATGCAGACAACACAAAAACTACCGTAATGCACCTACAAGCCAGGAAATCCTTAATACACAGACATGACAACGCAACTCATCATGGCTTACTCCCAAAAAATGGGTCGTACACTATGAAAACTGAACCTTGTGCCATAAATTAAATAAAATGTTAAGTAGAAGGGAAGGTATGAGCAGTTTTGTGACAAATTATGAACTGCAAGTTTTACGTATGCGTACTGCGCATACAGTATGCCTTAAGTCAACTGCCTGAGATTAAACCATAAATAAAATCAAAATGTTGAGGAAAAGCGATAAGATACTCAACCTTACATTTTTTTTAAATAAATTTTTTATATATATATATATATATATATATATATATATATTATACAGTGGCTTGCAAAAGTCTTCGGCCCCCTTGAACTTTTCCACATTTTGTCACATTACAGCCACAAACATGAATCAGTTTTATTGGAATTCCACATGAAAGACCAATACAAAGTGGTGTACACGTGAAAAGTGGAACAAAAATCATACATGATTCCAAACATTTTTTACAAATAAATAACTGCAAAGTGGGGTGTGCGTAATTATTCAGCCCCCTTTGGTCTGAGTGCAGTCAGTTGCCCATAGACATTGCCTGATGAGTGCTAATGACTAAATAGAGTGCACCTGTGTGTAATCTAATGTCAGTACAAATACAGCTGCTCTGTGACGGCCTCAGAGGTTGTCTAAGAGAATATTGGGAGCAACGACACCATTAAGTCCAAAGAACACACCAGACAGGTCAGGGATAAAGTTATTGAGAAATTTAAAGCAGGCTTAGGCTACAAAAAGATTTCCAAAGCCTTGAACATCCCACGGAGCACTGTTCAAGCGATCATTCAGAAATGGAAGGAGTATGGCACAACTGTAAACCTACCAAGACAAGGCCGTCCACCTAAACTCACAGGCCGAACAAGGAGAGCGCTGATCAGAAATGCAGCCATGAGGCCCATGGTGACTCTGGACAAGCTCCAGAGATCTACAGCTCAGGTGGGGGAATCTGTCCATAGGACAACTATTAGTCGTGCAAAGCTGGTAGAGACATCCCCTAAAAGACTGGCAGCTGTAATTGCAGCAAAGGGTACAAAGTATTGACTCAGGGGGCTGAATAATTACACACACCCCACTTTTCAGTTATTTATTTGTAAAAAATGTTTGGAATCATGTATGATTTTCGTTCCACTTCTCACGTGTACACCACTTTGTATTGGTCTTTCACGTGGAATTCCAATAAAATTGATTCATGTTTGTGGCTGTAATGGGACAAAATGTGGAAAAGTTCAAGGGGGCCAAATACTTTTGCAAGCCACTGTATGCATGTATGTACTGTATGTATGTGTGTGTGTGTATATGTATATAGGTCCTTCTCAAAAAATTAGCATATTGTGATAAAGTTCATTATTTTCTGTAATGTACTGATAAACATTAGACTTTCATACTGTATATTTTAGATTCATTACACACAACTGAAGTAGTTCAAGCCTTTTATTGTTTTAATATTGATGATTGTGGCATACAGCTCATGCAAACCCAAAATCCCTATCTCAAAAAATTAGCATATCATGAAAAGGTTCTCTAAACGAGCTATTAACCTAATCATCTCTAAACACCTGCAAAAGATTCCTGAGGCTTTTAAAAACTCCCAGCCTGGTTCATTACTCAAAACCGCAATCATGGGTAAGACTGCCGACCTGACTGCTGTCCAGAAGGCCATCATTGACACCCTCAAGCAACTGGGTAAGACACAGAAATACATTTCTGAATGAATAGGCTGTTCCCAGAGTGCTGTATCAAGGCACCTCAGTGGGAAGTCTGTGGGAAGGAAAAAGTGTGGCAGAAAACGCTGCACAACGAGAAGAGGTGACCGGGCCCTGAGGAAGATTGTAGGAAGGGTGTAAATCACCTGGGTTTTTTTTTACTTATGAACTTATGATGCTCTTTGCCCCTGACCTAGTAAAGTGTGGATGTGTTTTTCACAGAGACTACAAAGCATTTCTGTAGGTCAATTTGAATATGGAAAAATTGCTAAAATATCAAAAGTCTGAGGACTTCATAAAAGTCTCACATTTACAGTGTATTTTGTACTTTGTCTATGCCATTAATGCAATAAGAGTTTTTTAGCCATTTTAAACTGAAAAAAACTTTTTTTTTATTGCCTCTTCTAGATCCAAAGGAAGGATCTATGAGAATGAACGTTAGAGCTTAAAGCTGGGCTTCTGAGAAATGTTTCAACATGCCTGATGACCGCATCGACTGCAACATTGACTACAAAATTCACCAGTACCTTTTTTCTGGCACCTACATCCTAGTCTTACTACTGGGACTTCCTACCAATGCCTATGCTCTCTACCATGCTTGGCTGCAGCTGAGGGCTCGTAATGAGCTCGGGGTCTACCTGCTTAACCTGACTGTGTCTGACCTTATGTACCTGGCCTCTCTGCCTTTCTGGCTGCAGTACTTCTTTTACGGGGATAACTGGATGTACAGTGAGCTAGCCTGCAAAGTGTGTGGCTTTCTGTTGTATGACAACATCTACATCAGCATCGGCTTCTTGTGCTGTATTTCAATAGACCGTTATCTGGCTGTGGTCTATCCCCTTCGCTTCTCCTCACTCCGCACCATGAAAGCAGCAGGTCTGGTCAGCGCCATAGTGTGGATCAAGGAACTGGCAGTTGGCATCGTCTTTTTCCAGCACAAGGAGCTGAGCCCTGACACGACTAACCGCTCTGTGTGCTTCGAGCACTATCCAATGCAGTATTGGGAGCGTTCCATAAATTACTACCGTTTTTATGTAGGCTTCCTGTTTCCATTAGTAATCCTGTCTGTCTCGTACTTTTGGGTCCTACGGGCTGTTGGCAAGAGTGCAGGGACGCAGACGGGTCAAAAAAAACGCATAAAAAACCTAGTCACCATCACTATCCTCATCTTCCTGGTGTGCTTTTCGCCATACCACATCTTTCTGCTAGTGCGGACGTGCCTGGAGACTGATTGTGCTTTCATTGAAAAGATTTTTAACTATTATCACTTCTCACTCTTGCTTACTACTTTGAATTGCGTAGCTGACCCAGCACTCTATTGCTTTGTCAGCGAAGGTGTACAGCAAAGCATCCAACAAGCTGCAGAGGCATGTGTACATGTTCTCTGCTGCTGTTCCAAATGCAATAGCAGTTACAACACGGACTCTGGGGAGGCAGCAACAACTATTGACAATGGCACAGGCACCGCTGTGGTCAAACTGCTCCAGCAAAGCAAGGTGGAACTGTCTAATTTGTGATTTTTTTTTTGTTTTTTTTTTGTTAATAAGCTTTTCTTTTGAACCAGAAAGATCATTTGCCAAAGCATGTTGCTGTACGTCTGTATATATTTTTTCTTCGTTCCATCTTTTGTGATAAATAGAAGTGCTGTATACTTCACTAATGCCTTGTCTAGACCATATGCATGAATTTGCTGCTGCTGTTTTAATGCTTTTGTATCAGTTTTATTGATGTAATTCTCAGGGACTGTCAATAACGGATGCCATTTAGATGTTGAGGGAGAAATTAGTTGGTAAAGGGACAGACCATGCCAGTCAATTAAGCCTATGGAGTTCCATGTTTTGTTTTGTTTTTATACAGTTTGTATATGTTCAAAGATCATTTTTATTTACAGTTTTAATGTTTAATATGCTGACTGTGGTGTGTTTGATGAGGGATCAGTACATATTTTCAGTGTGTGCTTGCAAATGTTTACATTTAAAATGCATCTCTAATTATTCTAGACCTCTTGGAGATATAATCACGTGTATATGAATTAAAGTATATGTCTTTTGTCAATAACTTTTGACTCTTCACATGCTTTATAAAACCTAGCAAACATTTTAAAGGGGAAATGCTTGGTTGAATTTCATTTGCTTATGATTTATTATTAAATGAAGTGAGAACTCCCACCCTTCCCATGAAATCAGCTAAGTACTCGACTGCCAAACACTAGCAGTGACTGATACAGAAGGTTTTCCCATATTAAGAGTTTCCATATTAACTTTAAAGACTCCATCACCTTATTTTAGTAATTAACTTATTATTATTAGGTGATTAGCTTCTGAGGTTTTTTTCTTCTGTGCAACTGGATCTACAGTAGGAGCATTGTTTTTCTAAACCAATATACTTAATTATAGTGTAGTAGTTCGTGGGGAATTATTTATTTATTTATTTATTTTTACACTGTGAAAGACTGACATAAAAGAGTGGCTACACTACGAGCTGTGAGAAAAAGAAAAAAACTGCTCATGCTTACAGACTTTGGCAATCTCAACTTATTTTTGTTTGAGGTGATCACTTCGGCACACCACATAATTTCCACTTGTGTGTCGATAAGCCACACATTTTCAGTGGGAGAATAAAAAAAGAGATGTAGTTATTCTTAAAGATAGCAATGTAACCCTAATGAATAACCAAGGGTAAAAATAATACAATTCCCCAAGTTGATCAGACTGAATATCTCAGACAGAACTCTGGTACCTACCTGTAATGTTTCATTTGCCACATTGGTAAATATATCATGGCATCGTTGAAATCAGACTGGTGGTGCAATTTCTGAAGTAAAATCTTCTATTTGTCAAAAATCAACTCTAAAAAAAATCATTCAATGATCACTCAAAAGAGATCTTTAATACTTCAACAGAATTTGGGCTTATGAATGAGGACTTTATGGGAATAAGTATTGTTTTAATTAAGCAATATAGCATTAGCAAAACTTCTGTTATAATAATAAATTACATATGTAGGTAATCACATAGCTGTCCTAACGTTTATTATAACCACACTATTAAGAAAACTACTGTATATTGCTTTCATACGTTTTATAAATAGTTTTGAAAGTACAAACCGGATTCCAAAAAAGTTGGGACACTAAACAAATTGTGAATAAAAACTGAATGTAATGATGTGGAGATGGCAAATGTCAATATTTTATTCAGAATAGAACATAGATGACAGATCAAAAGTTTAATCCGAGAAAATGTATCATTTTAAAGGAAAAATATGTTGATTCCAAATTTCACGGTGTCAACAAATCCCAAAAAAGTTGGGACAAGTAGCAATAAGAGGCTGGAAAAAGTAAATTTGAGCATAACGAAGAGCTGGAAGACCAATTAACAGTAATTAGGTTCATTGGCAACATGATTGGGTATAAAAAGAGCTTCTCAGAGTGACAGTGTCTCTCCGAAGCCAAGATGGGTAGAGGATCACCAATTCCCACAATGTTGCGCAGAAAGATAGTGGAGCAATATCAGAAAGGTGTTACCCAGCGAAAAATTGCAAAGACTGCAGTTATCATCATCAATAAGGGGAAAGGTGCTGTGAGGATTATGTTTTTTGATTTCTCTAGCGCTTTCAACATAATCCATCCCCTCTTATTGAGAAACAAGCTCACAGACATGCAGGTGGATCTAGTGATCTGGATTACAGACTACCTCACCAGAAGGCCACAGTATGTCAGGATGAGGGACTGCATCTTTCCAGGAGTGCAGGAGCAGCACAGGGGACTGTGCTTGGCCTTTTCACTGTCCTGTTCACTCTATACACCTCAGACTTCACATACAAGTCGGAGTCACGCCACATGCAGAAGTTCTCAGATGACACTGCCATTGGGGTGTCTTAGAGCTTGACAGGAGGACGAGTACAGAAGCCTTGTCAAGGACTTGGTGTCATGGTGCAATCAAAACCAGCTACAACTAAACATAATTAAGACCAAAGAGATGGTTATTGACTTTTGTCGGTCTGGGTCTCCCCTGCTACCTGTCTACATCGAGGGAGTAGATGTTGAGAGGGTCAGGTTATGCAGATATCTGGGGCTACAGCTGGATGACACTGCACTGGACTGGTCAGTGGACTGGATTGGTCAGTGAACACTGACTATCTGTAGAAGAAAGGTCAAAGCCGGCTGTTTTTCCTCAGGTGACTAGGATCTTTCAACATCTGTAAAAAGCTCCTGATGATGTTTTATCAATCATCGCTGGGGAGGTAGTCTCAAAAACAGGGATACCACACGATTGGATAAAGTTGTCAGGAGAGCTGGTTTAGTAGTTGGTCAGGAGCTGGACTCTCTCGAGGAAGTGGTGGAGAAGAGGACACTTCCTGTAGCAAAATGCTGTCAATCTTGGCGAACACCGACCACCCACTTCACACAGTTTTCAACAAGACTTTTTTCAACAAGTCGCAAAGCTGCTCAATGGACAGACTTAGGAAATCCTTTCTTCCCAGAGCCATTCCGCTGTTCAACACCTCACTACAACGACATGAGAACTGTGGACGGGGAGATCTATGCTAGGCTTTACATCACAGTGCTAGATGCATAAATCCTGTCTGTTAGCATCTGGACCTGCTCTACTCCAACTATGGCATACTTTGAGATTTACACAGAGACAAAATGTCATTGTCACTTTCATGCTGCCGTTTGCACAACTACTTAGGTTTTTGCACAATTAATACAGTTTGCACTGTTGTCACTTGCCACATACAATACAAAATTGCACACCATGACTAAACTGCAATTCGCCTTTTTTTTGTAACTTCTGGTCAGTTTTCACATTGCCCGGTGTGTACAGACCATATGTAAGATGTACAGTGTGAAATTCTACAACCTGTCTTTTGTGTTACTGTCTGTGGCTGCTGGATATCTAGTCTTTCCTTCAGGATCAATAAAGTATCTATCTATCTATCTATCTATCTATCTATCTATCTATCTATCTATCTATCTATCTGTCTGTCTGTCTGTCTGTCTGTCTGTTTATCTGAGTTTCACTTTTTAAAGTTACAGAAAAAAAACACTGCAGGAGGTTGACACTATTTCAATGTTGTTTACACAAAGGTAGTAAAGTTCTTGACTGTCAGTTTCTAAAGTTGATGGGCTGGAAACAAGAAAAACGGGCAGGTGTATGCATTTGAGCAACTTTGAGAAGTCTCAGACTGTGATGGCTTAACAATAGTCGAGAAGGAAGAGCTATAGTATCACAAAATGGTGAAAAAAATTAGTCATTGTTCAGATAGAAAGATCTCAGAACACAGTGTTCCTCAGTTTATTGCATATTGGCTGTGTATCCACAGACCGATTAAGATGTGCATGCTGATCCATATCCACTGCCAAAAGCACCTATAATGGGCACCTGTAATGAGCATTATAACTGGACCATGGAGCAAAGGAAGAAGGTGGCCAGGTTGAATGAACATTTTCTTTTACATCATGTGGACAGCCAGGTGTGTGTTGGGAGAGATTGCAACAGTATGTGCTATGGGGAAAAGGGAAGCTGGCAGAGGAAGTGTGATGCTCTGGGCAGTGTTCAGCTGGGAAAAGGTTCTGGCATTAATGTGGATGTTACTTCAACACATACTGTACTGTACCAACTACCTAAACATTGTAACCAAGTTACAATGACCAAGTACACCACTTGTACTATTGAAATCATAATTAGAAATATGTATTTCTTGAATCCTCCATTTGCAAATGACTTTAGTAACACATTTTACAGACTTTGATGTACAGTAAGAATACTTTAAAGTAAAACTTCATAATTTCTACTGTATATACAGTAGCAATCTCAGCTTTGTAGTTAAATTATTCATACTGTATGTTCCTTAACATATTGTTCAAACTTGTCTATGATACATAAGTAAAATGTGAATATTTCTACAAATTATTGCAGGTACTTCAAATAATTTTGCAACCCATGATTCACAGGATATCGCTGTGTATAGTCAGACATTCCACTCTAACACAGATGGATTACATTGATTAAGCTTTAAATCAAATCTGCTGACAAGCAGGGACTTGTTACCTGTCTTAACTGAATCTGGCCTGGTTTCTTCATATCAATTTTCATTCATTCATTCATTTTCTGTACCGCTTTATCCTTATATACAGGGTCGCGGGGGCCTGGAGCCTATCCCAGGAAACTTAGGGCACAAGGCGGGGTACACCCTGGACAGGGTGCCAATCCATCGTAGGGCACACACACATACTCACATACACACTCATTCACACACTACCGGCAATTTGGAATGTCAATTAACCTAACCTACATGTCTTTGGACTGTGGGAGGAAACCGGAGTACCCGGAGGAAACCCACCAAGCACGGGGAGAACATGCAAACTCCATGCACACAGAGACGGGAATCGAGCCTGGCCGGGGAATCGAACCCGGACCCTGGCGGTGCAAGGCGACAGTGCTAACCACTACACCACCGCGCTCCCATATCAATTTTGTTTTAGATAAATATCTGGGTTGTCAAAACTTCTCTTATTGAGCGCCATATAAAATAGGTCTATAATCTATCTGTAATAAAATGTACAGTATGTAACTGGTGTGTGTTCACATTCTAACTCTTGTGTTTTCAAAGCATTAATAAAGCTATTGTTGGCATAAACAGTTACGTAGCATCATCAACTGACTCCCAAGTTTAGTGTTTTCACTACAAGCATTTTTAATTTATTTGTCAAATAATTGTTTTCTGCCAAAAGGAATGTCATACTCCTTTCACACAGTGTGAGCGCTTTTGTTGGAGGAGTATAAATACATCAGGATGTTATTCACGTAATGAAAAAGAGGAAAAGGGAAAACATTGAAATGCCTTTAAGAAAAAAAAACACTCCTTCTCAGAATCAAGCCTCACCTACTATTAAGTAATCTCACTCTGCACAAGCTTAATGTGAGCTCGAAGCTGAACTGTACTTTGCAAGGCTATTTTGCTAAGGAAGCTGTGTTGGATAACCCGGGGTAAAAGGAATCTTCTTTTATACTGAAATAAATTGCTTTCTGAATTATGAATAATTGATTAACTATTAAATAAAATAAATGTACTGTACTGTAACAAATCCAAGTCAAACAATAATGGCGGACCAAATGTAAATGCATATTTAAATGACTCTTCTAACAAGATAATTTAAGTTTAATGCTGTCAGATTTAAGACAGGGATTATTTGAGTTGTGTATGTATTGTATGTGAGCACAGGAAGAAAAGCAACACACATCAGGCTATACTGTACGCAAGCGATCATTAACAGGAGGAACCGAGTTCATATTTTTAGGATGCTTTCAAATGCATAACACAAATGCAGTGCATCTTGTTTTGCTTTCCAGACACAAGCTTGTATTTGTAACCCAATAGATCTTGGCATGTGGCACCATTTCTGATGAAACAGTGAGTGAATCGATAGTTCGTAATGAGCAATTTCTAAATGTTAGGCAATTACATTGAGTTAACCCCATCTACATGCAAGCTTATACATTATACAAGCATTATACAAATATACAAATTTCCCAGGCGACTCATGCCATATCCTGAACATAATGTCTTTTTGTAGTAGACTTAGGAATAACAAGAACTCTTTTTTCCTTCTTTTATATACTTTATAATTACAGTCCAAACAATTAGGATTAATTAAACCTTAACTATTTATTGCTGTATGTTGGCCTGGTTCAGGTTCCTGTAAACTTTTATTTTTGTCAGGCTTGTCAGGAAATGTTAACCACTGGCACTATATCTAGGTTTGTCTCAGTTCTGGCTGTTTGATCACTGCATACGGTGTGTTGTTGTTGTTGGTCTTTCGGCTGTAAGGGGTCGCCACAGCGGAATATCCAGTCCGCACAACAACAACAACAACAGTCCGGCACTGCATCCAGTGGCTGGGGGGTTTGGGCACTGGCTGGGAATCGAACCCGGGTCTCCCGCATGGCAGGCGAAACACCTACCACTGAGCCACCAGTGGCCATGCTCACTGCATACGGTGATTGGTGTAAAATAAGTGAACTGAATGAAACATATTTATTTAATATATTGTAATAAAACAAATCCTGTCCAGGGGGTCGAACGAGGGAGTGAAAGAGTGTAATAAAACATCAGATTATGATAAAACAATAATTAAGCCTATTTCTACAGTAGATGATTTTACTAATGAAAAGATTTTGTTTTATCAGCAGATATTTTAAGTATTTATTCTAAAAAGAAGTAAGCTTGAACCAGAAACTAAATTTTTAAAGGGTATAATTTAACAATTGATTTATATAACATGGCTATGAATCTATACGAGAACCATTAGGCAGAATATTTCTTTCCTTCCCGTAGCTTTAAGCAAAGCCTGGATTATGAAATATCTTGCAGTTGCTTTACTTTGACCTAGTTGCAGCCTTCATTTGGACACAATGTGGTCCTGTTTTATTAAGTTACAAGTTATCTCTAGGGATTATTATTGTTGTTCCAGATGGTAGAAAAGCACTTATATTAAGCACTTTATTATAATGTCTCCTCTTGAAGAATACCTCACGAGTGAAATTGAAACACTGAGGGGAGAGTAAGACTTACTGAGCAAGGTGACTTGCATTGGAAATTTACTTGTTGCTTTAAATGGAAGAATTTCTTGTCGCATCATTTCCTCCGTTTTTCATCAGAGGAAGTTCAAACCGTGTAGTTTGAACACCCCAAGCAATGCTGACTCCACTGATTTACTTACTGGAGTACTTTATGTTGTCCAAGTTGACACATTTTAAATTAGGTCAGTGCATATGGACTCTGGTCACATCTGTGGGTTTTCTGTAATTAGGGAGTTAATTTGACCGTGCATACAGTAATACTTTCTAAATGAATCAAGTGAATGATTTCTTGTGACTTTACTGTTGAGGTCACAGTTTAAAAGAAAACATTTATTTTACTCTAGCGTTTAACAATTAGTATATATTTTTTTCTGAATAAGGTTGTGTTAGAAGTCTAATATAAGTCTAGGCAGACTGACAAAAAAATGAAAAGAAAGAGAATGTTGGTTAACATTACGGTATTTCAAGGCGGTGTTCTAGTGGCTATGGAGATTATATAGTTGCTTCAAACAAGGTTTTGACGTTCCCACCCACAAAAATAAAAATGAACCTTGATGACGTCACTACTGGTTTATCCTCTGAAGACTTTTACCCTTTGGTTTTGAGTTACAGTAGTAGACAGTAGAATCATTTTGCTTGTATTCACAGTTTATCGCAAAAAAAAGCCTACTGTAAGTTTGTACTTTTAACAGGGGCAGTGGTGGCTCAATCGGTTAAGGCTGTGGGTTTCTGGGTTACTGATCGGAAGGTCGGGGGTTCGAACCCCAGCATCGGCAAGTTGCCACTGTTGAGCCCTTGAGCAAGGCCCTTAACCCTATCTGCTCCAGGGGCGCTGTAAGCTGGCTGACCCTGCGCTCTAACCCCAGTTTCCTAATTGGGATATGCGAAGAAGAAATTTCGCTGTGCTGTAAAAAGTACATGTGACAATAATTGAATATTCTTCTTCTTAATATTAAAGCATTTTCAAAGATGTGTCAAAAATTTTGACTGTGTGATTAAAACATTTAGCATTTTTTATTAGTTTGGAAAAAGACAAACATATCTCATGTGAGGTGTAAAAAAATCTGACATGATGACACTCTGATATGTGATTGACGTCATGCAAAACTGCTGCCTTTTCTCTTTCTTGTTTAGATTAATGAGCTACTGTAGAACTGCTTATTTCATTATAACTGCTTATTATCATCATCATCATCATCATCAGCTGGTTTGTCTATCACTTTTTTATGATCATTCTGTCAGTAGGTTTCCTGTGCAGTTTGCTTCTTGAAGTTTTTACCTACTCAGGGGATGTAGAAACATGTTTTCACCCATTTCTGTACAACTCACTTAACCACTCACCCATTGTCTATACTGCTTTATCCTTTGGAGGGCCTGGAGCCTATGGCAGGAGACTTGGGGCACAAGGCAGGGTACACCTTGGACAGTGTTAATCTATCGCAGAGCACACACACTTGCACACACGCTCATTAACATACTACGGGCAATTTGGGAACGCCAATTAACCTAACCTGCATTTCTTTTGACTGTGGGAGGAAACCATAGTACCCATGCATGGTAGAACATGCAAACTCCATGCACAGAGACCCAAACAAACCTATGACCCTGGAGGTGCAATGCAAGCCACCGTACGTACTACCTTCTGTAAAACTATGAATATTTTTAAAAATATTTTTATATAATTTCATTACTTTCATATGTTGGTTACCCCTTACTATAAAAGATCTACACCTCTAATCGTCTGTTATAATAAGATTTTTATTTTTATTTAAAAAAAAAAAAATAATAATAATTTCATTGCAGTAATGAGACTGGTTATGGGATCTACAAATGTGTTAATATAGAAACCATAGAAAGCATTAGTGCCTATAATCCTGTGGTGGTGGTGATGTCTTGTGTAGCGCTGACTCTGACAAAGAGGCCAACTAAAGCATGGCTCTCCATTTCAGTCAATAAAACCCAATCAATATATTTTTTTTTATCTTTGTTTCCCCAGATCATCCACTAGTCATCAAGCTCTCCAACAGTCAGGTGTACTAGAACAGCGTAAACATGAATATGTAGCATACTACTGTACATATGCACTGTATATACAGTTTAATGAACAGAGAGGTCTGACTTTCCTACCCAGACAAAATATGTGAAGGATTTTACCCTGTGCTTGCTGTGATAAACATTCAAATGATGATAAATCTTTTAATGTTGTTGGATTATAGGCTGTCAGACAATATACATAAAAAGAAAATCCATTTACAGTTGTTGCTTTTGAATAATATATTTCAAATTACTTTCAAAATGCATTTGAAAACATTAATAAAACATGTTGCAGGGAAATTGAAAAAAAAAGGCCTTCTTCCATCCAATCATGTACTGTAACACCTCGACTTGCCCTAGTAACCGAGCTACTGTACTGTATGTGCTGTTCTGCCATCAAGTGGTCAAATAGTGCAAACAAAATTTACAAATGTTGAAGGTGTATACACTGTATGAATGTCCAGAAATAACCTTACATTACATACAGTGGATTTAGAAACATTGATCATTGTCTTTCCTGATAAGTTAAAATGAGTGATACTCAGTTCTGAATAGAAATAACATGGCTTAATTCATATGACATCATAAAATGGGATGCGGTGTGTGATAAGCATCAAACAGGAGGTATTATTTTTATTATTACATTTACATTTACATTTAGGCATTTGGCAGACACTCTTATCCAGAGCGACTTACATATTTTTATCTCATTACTACATTATTATTAGTAGTAGGAGGTATTATTTTGTTCATATACATGGTTTGGTCATTTAAATCAGCATGGTGCAGGTCATTAGAGAAAGCAAAAGTCATGAAAACCCCTGGGTACTGTTTTGCATACGCACACACACACACACAAACTTGAGCATTATTGAAGTTCATCAAAATGTGTTTATGGAAGACATCTTCATAATTAGCCTTGCATAGTGTTGCATATGCATGCCATTTATTATATGAGTTTGTTACTGAACATTAGAAAAAGATTATGAATAAACATTGTGACTTTGGAAAATACTGAAGATTTTCTAAACTCTGCTATTGTTATTGCCATGTGAAGTGAATTGCACATTGTTATTTAGACCAGCTCCAGACAATGTAGAACAGTTTCCTTTACTTAATCAACCTTATTTTAAGAACATTTTCTAAAAAAAATAAATAAATAATAATAATAATAATAATAATAACAATAAACAATGTGGTTAGGAGTCAGATGAATAAGTGGTGAAAAAACTAATAAAAATCTGTTTTAAAACTACCAAAAATTCATGACAGAATTGTATCATTTCAGTCAGTCTTGACAAAAATTAAGTGAAATCTTTCTTTTTTTTTTTTCTTTACAAAAAAGGTGTCTGTCCATAATCACTGTACTGTCTTTCCTCTCACTGTTCATTCTTCCTTCTTTGTAATGTAATATGACAAAAAGCCTTCAGATCCTTATTTTTATCAACGTCAATATATCAATATATATTCCATCAACATGAGGACAACATTTAAATGGATGCCATTTAGCTGACTCCATTCCAATCTATTTATTTATTTATTTATTCCAAAATTACAAATAAAAATGAGACACACTGCGCACTTGGTTGCATACATTGACGCCAATCAATAAATAGTTTTTCACAGGTAAAAGATCGGACTAATATGTTTATTATTTTCCTTTTAGCTGACATTACATAAATGGTTGAATGCATGAATGTGCTGTTGTTAGGCATGTCTTACAAATTTATGGATAGGGCAGCTACTGTATGTCTTTGCTATGGCAATAAGTTTTTATCCCCCAAATGTTTGCATGTGATCTATTCTCAGTCTAGCAATAAATGTAAAATCCAGTGTTTTGATGGTGATGATGGTAGAGGGCAATATCTATTATATCAGTCCATTACCAAATGTTAAATAAGTATGGGACTGACCACTGCCTATGCTGAAAGTGCTTACACTATGCATGTGAGCATCAGAAAAAAGCAATGGGGGAAAAAGTAGCCTGGTCTGATGGATCATGTTTTCCTTTACATCCTTTGAACAGCCAAATGTGTGGCAGTCTCCTTGATGGGAAAGAGATTGCAGCAGGGTGCCCTATGGGAATGACCCAAGCTGCCAGAGGTAGTGTGTTTTTCTGTTCTGCTGGGAAATCTTGTGTCCTGGCATTCATGTGGATGTTTCTTTGAGACATGCAATTAGAAAAAGACCAAGTACATGGCTATGGCAATCTCTGCTAGCAGTGGCTTCTTTCAGCAGAATAATGCTCGGCGAGATACTCGGCAGTTTACTAACTTAGCCAAAGCTAACGCTAAGGCTGACACACTAGAGCACACCTCTGCGCTTCACATGTCCATTAGGTTCACTCTCCTTAGTGAAGCACCTACTGAGAAGCCTGAACGAGCTCTGGTTATAGGATATTCTATTCTGTGAAATTAGCTTGGCCCAGTGCCAGTAGTTAGGTATATCCCGGGAGCAGGATGTAGCATGTAATCTTAGGGCCATAGGCCAGCATAGCTTCTCCAAGATATTAGTACATGCTAGACCTAACGATATACGCCTCCATCGATCAGAGGTTAGTAAGAGTAACTTTGTAGAGGTGATATCTGGTGAAGTAATATACTCTGGCTCCATCCCAATGCGACAAGCAGACATAGAGCAGGTTATGGTCACTGAATCGCTGAAAATCCACGGGGTTCTCCAAAAGCAATGTTGGCTTGTTTGGCAAAGATGGCAAGACGGTGTTCATCCCACTTGGTAAAGTGCTGCTCTCAATTCTGTCATTCTAAGCTACATAGACTCAAAACTGGCCTAGTGTCTGTCCGGGGCAGGGAACTTTCACCTGCACAACACACATGATGTTATCATTTCTATCTGTTATCACCCAAATGAGGATGGGTACCCTGTTGAGTCTGGTTCCTCTCAAGGTTTCTTCCTATTGCCATCTCAGGGAGTTTTTCCTTGCCACCGTCGCCGTCACCCTTGGCTTGCTCATCAGAGACATTTCATTCATCATTTATTCAGCTCATTTTTAACTAGACACATTTTTCTCACACATGCACACTTCCAAATATTTTCTTTTCTAAATTTTTTTTTTCTTTTCTTTTTGCTGGAGATTAAGTGTTAATATTCATTTTGAGAATCCAGAAGAACAGCATTTGTTTCCACTGGAAACTAGGAGGAGAGTAGGAGTAAATCAGTGCTTAGTTGAACCCACTGATAAGGCTGGTCACAGACTAGACTTAATATTAACCATTAGATTAACTTCCTTCTGCTTAATACTGACAAGACAGAAGTACCGGTACTAGTACTGCATGCAGCTAAAAGTACGTTTACAGTAAACAGTAACACTGGATGGCCTTTCTCTTTCATCATGTGCAGACTAAAATACCATAGTGGGATTAAAAAAAAAAAAAAAAAAAATATATATATATATATATAAAATACGTTCTCTCTACTCTCTCTACTGTCTCTACTGTCTTCCTCTTGTCCTCATGGATCTGATATTAATGTATTAAATCTTCCATGCTACTACCTTCCTGTCTCCTCTTGGATCTGATATTAACATTCTACCTCTCCCATAATCTCTCTCTCTCTCTTTCTCCCCTTTCCTTGAGCTACCACTTCCTTATTTCGTCTCCAGATGGACAACTCTTCAAATTCCACTCTTTGTTCTTCAGGTTTTCACCAGGACACGTTAAAATGGTTCATGTTCTTTGAAGTAACAGATGTACTGTACAGGACACCAGGCATTTGGCCAAACATACAGTATAAAAAAAAAACGTCTTTTGTCATCTCTAAAAAAAAGTATTTTGCTTTCTGACAGTGTTTGTGTTTTTAATTGTGTCTCTCCTGACATCAGTAAGCTTATTGAAGCATAGCGGACAGACCAAGCGACTTGTTTATTCATTTACAAAACTTTAAATCACCCCTACCTTATCCATATTGCACTAGCTCCCAGTGAAATTTTCATTGGTTTAAAAATGCTACTATTGACTTATAAAGCACCAATACTCTTGCACCACAGCACTTTGGTATTATGAAATATAATTACAAGGATTCTATAAGTTTAAAAAGATTTTATTGACAATCACTTTAAGTCCCTTGGCTAAGAAGCAACACCACACATGAATGATCTCATAATGCTTTACTGTTGGCATGTCACAGTACTGAATGTGCAAGGTGACAGTGATACCCAGGAACAAACTGAAAATTATAATTTCTACATTGCAAAAAACTTGTAACTTAAAGGAATTAAAGGGTTTGCTGTAAAAGTCTGAGTGCCAGATACTCCACATGCTCCACTGTTTTGGCAGCAAATGAGAACTCGCACATTTTATGAAGGTGGTTTGACTGTCAGCTAACTGGTACTGTGGGCTAATTGGTGTACTTTGTCCATTTCCATACCAATCACACAATTAGCATGCCTATTAGCATGGTCTTTAGATGGCTAAAATATCTCTCACCTTCAGTAACTGCTTAATCCTGGGCAGAGTTGCAGAGGATCTGCAGCCTATTCCAAGAATAAATTCTGGTCTAAAATAACTTGATTTAATTGATTTCAATTAAGATTTCACATTAGATTGAACTACTTGGCCTCTCAGCTATTTAAAACTCATTAATTTAATTAGTGATATTAGATCAAAGAAATCACCTAAATGTACAGGACAGAGTGCACCTGAGTTGTGAACAGGTGGGCCCAAACAATATCTGTAAAATGCTTCTTACAGGATAACAGCTTTATTTGAAAAAATTGTCACACCTGTGGGCAGTGGTGGCTCAGTGTGTTAAGGCTCTGAATTACTCATTGGAAGGTCAGCGGTTTGAACCCCAGCTCCGCCAGTTTGCAGCTGTTGGCTGCCTGAGCAAAGCCCTTAACCCTGTCTGCTCCAGAGGTACTGTACAATGGTTGCCCCAGCCTACTAACAAGAAGCCGTGTTATATGCAAAGAATAAATAATTTCACTGGCCAGTAATGTATGATGAATAAAGGCTGAACTTTGTCAAAACTATAACAGCAAATTAACATTCATGGTATAATAATGCAAAAAGAGAAATGCAACTAACCACCAGGGTGTATCTAAAGGACATTTACAGTGGCTTGCAAAATTATTTGGCCCCCTTGAACTTTTCCACATTTTGTCACATTACAGCCACAAACATGAATAATTTTTTTTTTTTTTTTACAAATAAATAACTGAAAAGTGGGGTGTGTGTAATTATTCAGCCCCCTTTGGTCTGAGTGCAGTCAGTTGCCCATAGACATTAGGTGTGTTCGAGCTCATGCTGCGGCTGCGCAGACCGATCGGCGAGATTAGCCGGAAGCAGTCAAGGCGGACACGTTGGGGATCTCGTTGCTTCCTCAAACACGGCAGATCACGTGGCGTTTACCTACTTTATTGCAGATGAACTGGAAGCTGTAGAAATACCTTTATTGTTGGAAGAAATGCAGCAGAATGAACAACGACGATAAGTTTATAAACAATATATGTGCATGTGTAAATCATTTCATTTTAAACTAACTGAACAAATACTGTTTTACAAATCAAGCTTATACTTAATCAAATGAGGTTTTGTTTAGTGTTGTTATATTATGCTTCTGTAAACAATAAATAATTAGCTGTAAGTGCTGTTGGAGAGTATCCCAGAGGACCCAAATAACTCATCTATTTGCTGCAGAAAAAGCACAATGTAATACGAAAGTGACTTTGTAATAAGATGCAAAATTATCTTATACTATCTGGACGGAGGATGGGTTTCTGGCTTCTGAAGGGTTACCACCCACTACATCAGGGTGGTAGTCGGTAGGTCCTGGCTAATGGGTGTCTGTTGCACAGGGCACTGGCTGGTTGGTGGTTTCACAAAACTGAGATTTAGGGGTACAGGTGACTCAGTGGAGGTAGAGGGACATGGAGAAGGAGGTTGGGGGGAAACACTGCAGCACAAGCTAGATCACTGATAGGAGCTGTTTAGAGAGAAAGCTGAAAATTTAGTTGTCACTTATGTGTCCAGTATGTGTTTGTTCATCACAAGTGTTTACTTTGTTTTGTGTCAACGGCTGTAACTTTTGCCATGACACCAGAGAGGAACTTCTGATCTGAGGAAATACTCAAAACTATCACACAAATCATTGTTAACTTGTATTTATTCTAGTTCTTCCATTTACCTACCTGTTTTCATTCTTTCTAAATTTCCTCGGAAACCTTAAGAGTAAAGGTTCTTCCTTTACTGTCCTTCACATTCATTGTTATATTATTCATTTTGTTTTTTCTTGCACTTGGTAATGCATTGTCTTTATATATGTGAAGTGAGAGACCATGGCACTAGACTCAATGTGTGTGACTCGTTATGTCTAATAAAAACTAATTAATGCAATAACACTTAACAGATTTCAATTTGTCTGATTTAAGTGGTTGTCTGTAATTTTTGTGGTTTAGAATGTATGTCATATTTATGGCATAAACAAGGTTTAGTAAACTAAAAACATTGAACATGAATGACCTGCACATTATAAGGAATTAGGCTGTTTTTTGTAGTTTGATTTAGATTGTAGTTATGTAGTATAATTTTGCAGTTGTGTTGTGTTTTGTGGTATGTATTTATTTTTTACATTTAACCTTTTTTTTTTACATTTAACCTTCAGTTAGCTAAGGGCAGGTTAAATAAACCATAGATGCACAAGCACAATGTATTTGTCTTTCTTATAATTTATACCAGTGTATAAAAGTGATCTGAATGTTGTATTTTTCAATTGACAATGCACACTAGCACAATGCAGCACATGCAAGTGGAGCAGCAACTACAGATTTCAGCATCAATCAATGTTGACCCCATTACATTAAATGTCTGTGACATTTTAGTTATTCCATAAAAATATTACTTAAATATGCAGCTGAATACTATAAGTTGTCTGTATGAAAAAAGTACAATAATAAACTTATGCACAAATCCAATATAAAGAATTTAAGGGGAAAAAATGTACGGCAGTCAAAAGATTGTAAACTATTTACGAAATGGCATGCAAATTGATTTGTTATGCAATTATATGGATTGAAGCACGAAACACTCGTGATCATCGTCATGTGGTGAATGTGGCCAATCATGAGAAGCTGTGACGTCATCACAGCCTGGTGCAGTCGCTCCTGAAATGCTGCGCTGGCTGAGCAAGCCGGCTGTTCTCGAAACGCCCTCGCGTTACTTTAATGCCACACGTGAACGTCACGTGGTGTCGGCGCCGGTTCAAGTCGGACAAAATTTCTAACCGGCATGCACTATTTCAAGTCAGCCGCCGATCGGTCTGTGCAGCGCCGCATGAAGTCGAACGCACCTATTGCCTGATGAGTGCTAATGACTAAATAGAGTGCACCTGTGTGTAATCTAATGTCAGTACAAATACAGCTGCTCTGTGACGGCCTCAGAGGTTGTCTAAGAGAATATTGGGAGCAACAACACCATGAAGTCCAAAGAACACACCAGACAGGTCAGGGATAAAGTTATTGAGAAATTTAAAGCAGGCTTAGGCTACAAAAAGATTTCCAAAGCCTTGAACATCCCATGGAGCACCGTTCAAGTGATCATTCATAAATGGAAGGAGTATGGCACAACTGTAAACCTACCAAGACAAGGCCGTCCACCTAAACTCACAGGCTGAACAAGGAGAGCGCTGATCAGAAATGCAGCCACGAGACCCATGGTGACTCTGGACAAGCTGCAGAGATCTACAGCTCAGGTGGGGGAATCTGTCCATAGGACAACGATTAGTCGTGCACTGCACAAAGTTGGCCTTTATGGAAGAGTGGCAAGAAGAAAGCCATTGTTAACAGAAAACCATAAGAAGTCCCGTTTGCAGTTTGCCACAAGCCATGTGGGGGACACAGCAAACATGTGGAAGAAGGTGCTCTAGTCAGATGAGACCAAAACGGAACTTTTTGGCCAAAATGCAAAACACTATGTGTGGTGGAAAACTAACACTGCACAGAGTCCAGATCTAAATTCAATCGAGAATCTGTGGCAAGATCTGAAAACTGCTGTCCATCTAATCTGACTGAGCTGGAGCTGTTTTGCAAAGAAGAATGGGCAAGGATTTCAGTCTCTAGATGTGCAAAGCTGGTAGAGACATACCCTAAAAGACTGGCAGCTGTAATTGCAGCAAAAGGTACAAAGTATTGACTCAGGGGGCTGAATAATTACGCACACCCCACTTTTCAGTTATTTATTTGTAAAAAATGTTTGGAATTATGTATGATTTTCGTTCCACTTCTCACGTGTACACCACTTTGTATTGGTCTTTCCCATGGAATTCAAATAAACTTGATTCATGTTTGTGGCTGTAATGTGACAAAATGTGGAAAAGTTCAAGGGGGCCGAATACTTTTGCAAGCCACTGTAGATTATCAAGTTTAGTGACAAGATTACTAGTTATTAGTAGTTATTCATTTTCCAAAGACATTTAGTTATAAGAAATAGGAAATAAGACATTTTTGCAAACAAATTTTTACAGAAATATGATAAATTCCTCAATTACACCTCGATTTGGTGTAAAGTACAATACGAAAAAAAGGTGACAAGACTGGGTGCTCTACAATAATGAAATACACGTCATCAAATATTTAAAAACAGTAGAAGTTTAATTTGTGTTCATACAATTTAATTATGATTCAAATATGAATGATATTATTATTTTTTTTTATAGTTTATTGCTTCACAATAAAATGCATTGGTTGGATACATCCATTTATAGCAAGACAATACATTCAAGTTAAACACTGTTTTCATACAGTATCTTTAAATCTTTTAAATCAGTGGCTTGGAAAACCATCAAGCACACACACAGCCCACCCCCACCCCACCCCCACAGTGCAGCAGGTCACAGTCTACTCTGAAATATGATTGCATATGTATGTGCGAAGAAAAGTGTGTCCTGTACTGTATGTGTGCACCATCATGCAGGAAAATACTGTAAATCTACTGTAAGTTTTAAAAATCTACTATCACCTTAAAATGTTTCTCCTGAAGAGGTATACAGTGGGTTTTCCTGTGCATACAGAGACTTCGGTTTATATCGGAACGCTACCACTGGTAACAAATATGCCCCTCCTGAGTGATCCTTATCCCCGAAAGGAAGAAAACAATAATCCGGTCACTCAGGTAGCTGTGCACAGTTTATAAAATACAGCTAGAGTCAAAAATACAGATCTTTCCATTTAAACGTCGTAATAATAGCCATGATGATAACAAACATGCCACAGGAACAACTGACTTTAGAGTAGATCATATAAATGAGTAATCTACAGTGATTTGGTATGATTTTGCTATTAAGTGTATTATAGTAGTCTACTTGATTTTACAATAACAAAATAGGAAAATATTTGCATATATATGAACCATTGAATTCCATTATAGAAATTTAAATAAATCAAACAAATAAGTAAATCGTATAATTCCATCTTGTTCTTGAAACACACAAAAAATGTGCTAATAGCTGTCCAAACTTCAAATGACATTCATTAACTGTGAAATAACCTAGATATGTCAAAGGACGCTCATCAACTATTGTGAAAAAATAAAAAATAAATAAATACAAGAAATCACTTGACCATACCATACTGTACAGCACACAGCCATGTACAAAGAAGGTGCCATTTCTTATAGCACAAATAACGTAGGATAGTACAAATATTTGCATGCTGGAGGAAGAGTATTTAAATATAACCAGCCCTTCTGGTTACAGTCTACTGGTTACAGTTTTCACTTACTGAGATTGCATATGTCCTTATACTGTATACTGCACACATTGAAACACTGCACACACCTGCCTTTCATATGAATAACTGAGACAGCATCTTTTAGCACTGAACAACAACACCTGACATTTCCACAACTGATACAGACACGAACAGATCTGCCCTTTACTCGGGGTAAAGATCTCCTGAGCCTCTTGGGTTTGTTGCAGGATGGAGTGGTAGCTGCCATTTAGGGAGATCGATGTGATTTGCTTGTGTCAAATCATGCACCACACACAAAAACTTATTACAGAGATGCAGTAAGAGGACCTGGAGTGAACAGACCAGTCGTACAGTAGATGTGCATCCCTTCCTCTTCCCCTGGAAAGAAGTACTGGCTCAAACCAGAGGACTGTTAATGTCAACACCAAGATTTGTGTTGGTCAGTAACGTAAATTCTGAAATATGTCTTCAATATCATCAAGGGCCTTGAACCTGGTTTAAAAGGTTGAATCGGTCCTTTGTGATTTAAGGAAGTCCTTGAATATCAGTTGAACAGACAGGAAATGTTAATCAATATTGAATGGACCTTCGACAGCAGGATTCACTGAAGAACTGCAGATGGTATCTATTTTCGCATATGCTGCTTCAGCAAACTGCAGTCACAGTCCCGCTGTATTGCATTGCTGCCTTTACAAAAATCAAATATTGTCATGTAATGCTTAAAAAAAAATCTGTAATGACCTAATTGACTGCTTCTGTTTTTATTGCTTCCTATTGCATTAGAACAGAAAAGAGCTCAAGTCTTTCCTTAATGCAATCATAGTGTGACCTAGAGTCTTCACCCTACAGTATAGGTATAAAGTGCATGGTTAATTTTTGTTGGATTTTAATATCCTTCAGGGAAGACCAGATGAAAGAGTGTAACTGTGATTCTGTGATTGTGTATTCATATTGTTTCACTAAGCAGCATTCCTCTTCTCCTGTGTACGGACTGGACATGCTATAATGCCAGAGTCGGAAAATCCAGTAAGAATGAGTGCTGCCCAAGACATAAGTCTATTTGTCTGATATCCTGGACACTGATGCCTCATTTCCATGGACAGGTACAGCATAATGTAATGTCTTTGACTGCAGTGTCACATGGTGTGGGACATGGTAGTTTAAAGCAAAAATAAAATGTTGGAAAAAAAATTGACAGGGATCAAGGGTGGAACAGTAGGTCAAGTCAGAAAAACTAAACCTTTCAGACCTCCTGACACATGGGCAGATTGACAAAGGTAAAAATGTTGTACTCGATCAAGATGGAGAAGCACACGAAGATGCCGTACAGCAGCAGCACATACACACCCAGCTTTAAGTCTAGCTTCCATCTGTTGACATGGATCCCCAGGACCTGTGCAAGACATAAAAAAAACAATGTACACATACATGAAGTTGTCTGTTTATAAAATTCAACCATAAGGTCATTCATTAAAAGATGATAACGATAGATATAGCAACTAAACTTCTTATATGCTGAAGATGTTTTGTGACTCATCCAAGGGACACGTTACTCTTTCATGAGCTTTGCAATTTCAATCTTGAATGAGTGGCAAATCATTTTCAAGATTGTATGAAGATGTAAAAAAAAAAAAAAAAAACTATGGAGATTGGGCAATGATGACTTAGCAGTCCACTGATATGAAAAGGTAATCCAGTGCATCATTTGCAACTCATCAAATGACTTAAAATGTCCTGTGTTTTGTTAAATGGTTTAGTCTGCTGCAGCTTATGTTGTTTATAATAAGGAAGCCAAACTTGGCCATAAAAAAAACTAAATTACTACAGTACATTTATTGTTATTTGTATGATTTCTACTCTCCTTTCTTTTTCAAGAAAAAAAATATATTAATTACCTTTTTACACCAACAGTGAATCAGAGATTCCAGAGATTTAATCAGTTTCCTCTTAATGGCCAGTAGGGGCACAAGAGGGACACAATATTGGGCTTAATGATTTGTGTTTTAATGGGTTACTTTATCCGGCTTTGTTTCTTTAGTAAGATCACAGAGCCTTCCCCTGTTGCCTTGAAGGTCATGATCAGCGTACAGTATATAACTTGGAGTTCAAGTTCCCTCCATGCATCGAATACATGGCCATAATATGTAAACAAATTTTAGAAATTTTGGGAACTGTTGACACATTTCACCAAATTTGTTCAGAAAACTTCTCTAAAAGAGAAGAGGAATATGGTCTGGTGGCCTTATACAGATTTCTGTAACGCTCCACACGGGGTTCTGATCCTGTGTCATGCAGCAACACTTTCGCCTGGGTTCAAAGACCACATCAGTTTTGGAAAGAATTTGTTCATACATGTTTAACATGAAAACAACTCAAAAATGTCCTTTGTCCTTATGAAGCTTTTGGCAGCAATACAGTAGGTGTGTCCTGTTATGATGTGAATTTCAAGTAGGAGCATTCCATAGCAACCGTGAGCATCCTGCAAACTCATGAAAGACCATCCTCTGGGTTAATCTGCCAAAAAATGTGCCGAGGTAAGCTTTTAGCGCCCTGTGATATCACTTGATTGAACCCTGCATTTAGAGCAATTTGCTTGAAGACTAATCAGAGAGGAAGCCACGGCAGCAGCCCCATCGTATGTCTGAGCCACAAGTAATTGTAGTCCTGCATATGAATTCATATAAAAATCTAAGACAGACTGGACATCTCATTCTCATAATTCATCAACAAAATCCACCAAATCACTCTCAAAACTTGCCTACACCTAGCTACTGTATATCCCAGGGGTACTCAAATATAAATTTGAAAGGTCCACTTACCAAATTTCTACTCAGTCCGAAAAAATGACAGTCCAATTTCAAATAGAGAACTACAAAAAAAGTCAAACCCAAAATGACATGGTAGTCCTTTTATTGTGAAAGGTGACATCATCTTTGTGCCACCAGTTGTTTGAACTTGGGCATAAATGGTGTGAGGACCAGGTGGAGGCACTGATGTAAATGTTCATAGGTGAGGGAGCTGCGATATGTGTTTTTCACCGTGCTCATAGTTGAAACGACAGATTCACAACAGTACGTTGAGGAAAACATTGTGAGAATTTGAAGGGCCATTTTCTGCAGGACAGGAACACCTGCTGCAGTAACCATCTTTGTCCAGAAGGTGACCACGTTTGATTGCTAGATTAAGCACATTGGTTTTCTGCTTCCCATGAGGAGCACGAGTGCATATTTCTCTGTCCACTCATCCTTAAATTCGCTGTTTTCAAAATCACCTTATATCAATGGCCAGCTTTGAACACACTAGTAGGATATTAAGGACATATTCCACACAGGACTAATAACATCTTTTAAGCTCACAACACTGACTGGACAATCATGGACACGTTCATACACACTTGCACTAAATACTCATACATCTGGACAATTGCACATGTCACCTTTCATTCATATTTGCACAACCACTGACACTTTAATACCATATTTCTATATTTTTGCAATATTTTATTATGCCCTTATGCACAGTTAATTTTACAAATTTTACTAGTTAAAATAATTTCTTTAGTATTTCCTTTTTATTGATTATTTATTTTACGTACAAGATTTTATTTTCTTATTTTCTTTTTTTTAAGGTCACTGGCGGTCGTATAAAAGCATTTCACTGCATATTATACTGTGTATGATTGTGTATGTGACTAATAAAATTTGAATTTGAATTTGATTTATTATAATAAACAGAATGAGTAGCTCACCTCTTATATCTTCCACGAGTCGTTCGTTGTTTTGAATCTACTGCACCGCATAGCGCTGATGGGAGTCACGTGACAAAGCACCGACCAATTCGGCATATAGATATGTATATGACAACTCGGGACGACGATTCGTTGAGAACCATTAAATACGTAGCCTACGGAGGTTTTGCGATGATTTGCGCATGCGCGCCCAGTAGAAAATGAACGAGTCACTGTCGGAGACGTCTCGTTCTTCTGAGTCACGTTAAAGATTCGTTCAAAAAGAACGAATCGTTCATGAACGACCCATAACTAGAAGACTCAAAGATATATCGCGCGGAAACACAGTCGCGCACTTCATTGAGAACTCATTTAGATTATGATTAAATTAGCATGTTTGTTTTGGCGTCGGTCCAGATTTAACCGTATTTGGAGTCCGCCTATTGAGTACCCCGTCTGTCCTATCACAGACAGTTATGCCTGACATGAGATGTCAATGGTCTAATTGACTCGAAAAATGGAGTAATTTTTCTTCTACCATTTATCATAACATACGGTAAGAACTCTTTTTTTTTTTTTAAAACAGAATATACAAATTTGTAAGGGTTTATCTTTTGCAAATTCCACAACAAAACAGAAGTCTGTCTCACACCATCAATTGTCAGCACAGCAGCAAGTAGTGAAAATAAACTTCGATTGCGAAAATGAACTTGCGATCCTCATGTCCACTATCATGACGTTTTTTCCAAGTCTTTGAGCAAACATCACACACGCACCCAGGTGTCCGGGCCACGCCCATTGTCTACTGACTCCCAGAGAAGCCGAGCTTCCGGAAGCAATGTAATAAATGCAGATTATCTAATAAATGCCTAGCTTTTCTTTACTGAAATCTAAGCATGTCCTGAAGTTCCATTAAATCCCACAGATTCTGGGTTTTAAATGGGCAGGTTTCCATAGGCTATCATAAAAATAAATAGGTTGGATAATGTTGATCAGTGAGATGTTACTGCTAATGATTGAACTGTGAGCTTGAGCATTTACTGTAATACTGTAGCTTCAATTTTAATCTTGAAGCCTGTGGATTTAATGTGACATTACGTACTTGCTGTAATTGATAAATCTTTTTTGTGAAAGTTTAAAGGAGGCTGGACCTCCCTTGTGGTCTATGAGTAGTCGCTTCTGGTTTGACACATTTTTCTGGTAAGAGTTTTCATAATTTTATGAGACTAAATTAGAATGTGTGCTGAGTTTCCGGCAAGTTTGTGTGGTTTATCGAGGAGGTTGAAGGTTCTTATAAAATAATTAATATGAATGATGGACCTGCATACTATATCATACAGTATGTGTCTCACATTGACTTACAGTCAAACCAACAGAGCCCAGGAGCAGCACCACAGAATATACCAATCCTCTGCTGTTGATTTTCACCTGAGACAAGAGTAGAGAAATTGAATGAACCAACACAGTTTTTTTTTCACATTTATAATGTCAGCAGTGCTGTGGGTTTTTGGGTTGTTGTTTGTGAACTTGTGTGGGTGTGAGTGTATTTGTCCAGGAGAGGGAGAGAGAGAGAGAGAGAGTGACAGATACCACAGATCCATAGTTGACAGCCATTGTCTGCAGGGCCCAGGGAACACCAAGCCCAACCAGAATATCAAAGACATTGCTACCAATTGTGTTGGAGACAGCCATATCTCCCAGACCTGTCAACAAACACACATAATACATCATAGATAAACAAATATAGAAATCTGGAAAGAGAAAATAGAACTTCTAAATCATTGTCAGTTCCTAAATTGTGTATGAATGCAGAAAAACAATACCTTGTCGAGCAACTATAAGGCTAGCTATGCAGTCTGGAACACTAGTGCCGGCTGCAAGAAAAGTGATGCCCATTATAACATCAGGTATTCCCAGTGTGTATCCAACAATCGTCACCTGCACATAATTATAAACAAGCAGGATTAATTAAAAATATCACAATACTTATCACCGACATTAGCTAGAGATTTTGACAAAGAAAATGTACAATAAAAACAATGTTCCATCCTAAATAGTGATGGTCAAACTCAAACACACTCACCATCCACACCATGAAGTATGAGAACACAGCTATCCACAGAGTAGAGAGAATAAAGGAGACCATAAAGAAATTCTCCCAGCGTGGCTTCCCACAGTTTGGCACAGTGAAGTAAAGCAACACCAGGATAGGCCATGAAACGATGAACTTCACTCGGTTCATAGCGTCCCCTGCAGGTACAAGGAGATACAGCACCTCAGTTACTGTGGTACATGGGAGTTGGTTCACAAGAAATTCACTGGGGAGAGTTGCTCGTACAGAAATACTGTACTGTTACTCATACAGTTTTACATGTTCCCTGTGGATTGTCCAACAGCTTCTTAAGAGCTAATGATTGCCTGGCTCATAAGAAAACACATGCAATGGCCATTTTAAACGTGACTGACACCTGATGAAAATATCAATGAATGTTAAGCTGATAATCTTACAACATTAAGTACTGGGTGCCTTTAACCAACGATTTTCTTTTGATAACTTTATTCATGGGGAATTTAGACAGATTATGATAATTTTTTTATGTCAGGAAAGGTTAATCATGTGACTACTTCTTATCTGGCATTATTCTCACATAAGAGCTTTATTATTAATTTATCTACTAATACTGATACACCTTTATTTAACATCAGATTTTTATATGTGCAAAGTCCCATTACTAGACATGGTTAGGAAATAATTGGGTTGGGTCAAAAAATTTATACACACTATATACTGTACAGACCCTGAACACAGGATTAAGCGGAATAGAAAATGAATGAATATACTGTACAGTATACTGTATCTATCTCCCAAGTAGTCTCATGTACTCTGATTTTTGCTCCAAAAAACTCCACATTGGATAGGTTTGTTTACTTGTTGGAAGTTGGTGACAGTATACATAGCTACACAGAAGTAGGGATAGCCAGTGAAGCAGCAACCTTTGACAGTCTAAAGTTTGTTGCCAGATATGTGTGCAATAAGTACTCTGTTGAGCTTCTATCACTCTCTATGTGAAATATGACAAATCTTGTCCAATAATCAAAAATCAATTGCTTGTAATAGTAAAAACAATATTACAGTTTTAGTTTCCAGAAATGTGGAATTTGGCTATATGACATTTTACCACATACCATTTAAATAAGGAATAATATGTACATACATGTGTGTATGTGAGAGTGAGAGTGAGAGTGAGAGCGGGGTAGACTCTCTAACCAGGTATGGTGAAGGGTGAGGACAGCTCATTATCCTCCTCCTCCTGTGATAGTTTGTCCTCTGGTACGATGCCGTTCTCCATTGTTTCTGCTTTGCCATCAGATACTAGCGTCCCCTCAGTTCCACTAGAGGACTGCATTAGTCGCTGTTGCTAAAAGAAAAAGAAAAAAACTCCACAACTAGACTTACACCATAAATCTATTCTTGATCATTCTTTGTTTATCAATAATGGGGTTTATATTCTTATTAAAGTAGCTAAATCAGTTTAACATTCCTAACATTGCAATACATGTGGAACACTATATGGCCAAAGATTTGTGGACATCTGACCACTCATATAACTTTGTGAACATCCCATTCTTGATTGTGTGCATTCAGTTACAGGGGCATTAGTGAATTAGGCATTGATGTCAGGTGATTAGGCTTGGAGCGTAGTCAACATGCCTGTTCATCCCAGAGGTGTTCACTGAGGTTGAGGTCAGAGTTCTATGCAGGCCTGTCAAGTTTTTACACCCTAACTTTGGCAAGCCATGTCTTTATGGAGAAAACAATTTAGGGAAAGCCCTTGTATGGGTATGATGATCAAGTGTCTAAAAAAATTTGACCATATAGTGTTTAGTGACCATATAGTTAGTTTTAGTATTTAGTATTTGTATTATTAATGTAAGTACCGAACCATTATTCCCAGATTACATGTTGTTACTCTGTGAATCTGTTTAACTTATCAGGCTCTTGCATGTACAGTACAAGGTATTTTTATTAGTGAAATCATGGAAAATATTGAAAGAGCTCAGGTCATTGGACTGAGGAAGCCTTAACAGGTGGTTTCTAAATCCCAGTGGGTGGAAAAATAACGCTTACTGCAATCTATGTACTTCTGCTGTTTCTGCGTCATCCTTAAATTCCATTCTTTTACTGCCAGTCAGTGGAAAATCACAGCAACCAGTTAAATCCCTTTTTAGCTCATACTTAGGACTCCTGCTGGCAAAGTCTGGCAACTTCACTTCTTAACACTGACGTGCCTATTAGTAAGTTTAAATCTGCACACCTCATTAATGATGATTCGGCTCGCCATGCGCAGACGGGTTTTAGGCCCAAAATGGTTGGTGATCATGATTCTGAGGCCAGCGTCCGGGAAGCGGTAGTTTGGAGGACTGGAGTTCATCATCTCATCCACCATCACAACTGAGCCACGTGCGTACATCTTACTGGGCTTTACTATAAACAGGGAGAAATAAAAATATGCATCAAATCTGTAAATAGATTTAGCTCTATTTTAATGAATTATGAGAAAAAGAGAACACTGATTTTTTTTATTTATTCTGTACTGTATGCTACTTTTATGGAAGTATTCTCACCATAGTCAACATTCAGACATTTTGACGTAAATATTATAAGAGCAAAAAATGCTTGCTCCAGTTGGATCATAGTCACAACTCTACAGTAGCTCTCTTTTCCCTTCTCTCCATAGGGATAAATAAAAAATCTGGTCATTGATCTCTTTGTGCCATACTACACTACACTTTTAATAATGCAGAATGTGATGCTTGACATTTTATCTAAATCCCAGGTCCCAGTGTCCTGTCTTTACTAGCTCATATGAAACACTTGACTTAAGTTCAAAGAAGTGATGTAATTTAGACTGCAAATGTGAAATCTTAATCTCATAATTTAGATTCAGAGCACAGCAGGAACAGGTACAAATATATACATAAGCACTCAAAAACAAATACAGAAATAGAGAGTAAAAGCCTGAAGTATATGATTTGGTCGACTGATCAGAAAGGGGAGTTCAAATCCCACCATCAAGCTGCCAATATTGGGTCCGTAAGAGAGACCCTAAACCCCTTTCTGCTCAGTTCTGACCTGTGCATGGCCTCCACAAGAGCTGTGATAGTGTGCTGTGGTATCTGGCACCAACACATTAACAGCAAACCCTTTAAGGGGTGGGGTCTGCATGGATCAGACTTGTTTGTCCTGTACATGCCACAGATGCTCAAATGAGAACAATTAAGATCTAGGGAATTGGAGCCTAAGTCAACACCTTAAATTCGTTGTGATTTTTCTCAAACCCTTCTTGCCAAAAGAGGCAAATGTCATATAATAATGTCATTATTATAGAAAATAATGTTGCCAGGAAGTGGTGTACTTGGTGTGAAACAATGTCGATGTAGATTGGTGGTACTAGTCAAAGTAACATCCATATGAAAGCCAGGACACAACGTATCCCAGCAGAAAATTACCCAGAACATTATACTGCCTCTGGAGGCTTGCCATCTTCCCAAAGTAAGTGATGCCATCATGATTCTTTAGACCAGGCCACCTTTTTCCACTGCTCCCTGGTCCACTACTCTTATTCACAAGCTCATTGTGGGTACATGCACTTTCAGTAATGGGCACTCTGACAGTAGCTTTTTGTAGCCTTTGCTCCTGTGAACATCAGGGAATCTTGGGAGACCATGACCCTCTCACCGGTCCTTCCTTGGACAATTTTGATAGGTAGTAACCACTACATGACAGTAACGCCCAACAAGAAAAAAAAAAAACCAAGAAAGGTTGTTTTGGACACATTTTAACCCTATCATCTAGCTATCACCAATTAACCTTTGTCAAAGTCACTTAAATCCTTACATCTGCCCATTGCTTTCTGCTTCCAACACATCAACTTTGAGAACTGACTCTTCACCTACTGCCTAATATACCCAAGCCTTTGCAGGTGCCACATGCAAAGGCATTAGATAATCAATGTTTTTCATTTTACCTCTCAGTAGTTTAATGTTATGGCAGATGATTGTATGTAACACACACATACTGTACTGTACATATCAATGACAGAACCACACAGTGGAACCCTGTGACATCAGGGGGGGAACTTAACACAGTAGGTAATGGCTATTCAATAATAAACACTTTGACAAACGTATTATAGTACTTAATACCTGGGCAGATACACTCTTTTATGCACACTAATATTCACATACTATATGCACACCCTACAAAGCAAATAATGCACACACAGTACACAAACACACACAAACCTAATACACTTCAGAGCACACAGTACATGGGATTAAAGAACACATTACAATTTGAAATGAGAAAAGAAACAATCACTCTCACCCTCTCACACACACAGGACACTGGAGGTAGAAGGAGAAGGTAGGAGTATTTAGTAAGGCTAAGCAGACAGGCTTCAGAAGAAATGTTAGAGGGTTTCTAATGACAGAATCTGAAACACAGAGCACAGAGCATCTACCCAGAAGGCAAGCGGTTTTGTTTTCCTCTCTACCTTACCGACTCTTAGCATCTACTAAGCAGAAAAGCTCCAAACAGAGCAGAGAGGGAAGAACATGTGATTAGTCTCGTCTGTAATCAGTGTGAGAGTTGGTTTTAACAGAGGAAGAGCAGAAGAGGCAAGTTGAGCTCTTGCAGAGGGAAGAAGCCTGTCTAGTTACCCTTACCTGAGCTGAGCAATGGCCATGAGGGATCATCCCAATACTGCTCATAATATGCATTACCGTCCTCCAGCTCGCTGCTTACTGCATTACCATTGGAAACACTCCTATCTTCTTTCCCCGAAAAGTAGTTATGTAAGGTGGTGTTAAACCTGAGACAAAGAGAAATGTCCAGCTGAGACTTGCTATTTATAATAAGTCATTAAGATTCATTGTTGCCATGATACAGTATGTTCACATGCGTTCAGTTATATTATTATGCATTAAGGTAGTATGTGAATTAAATATAAAACAATTCTTAACATAACATTTACCCAAGCAGCTACAGTACATACTAATACAAGCTGGATCTCCATTTGCTCTCCATATGGTCAATGTATACAATACTCAACTCAATACTCAAATAGCTTGTGACATGCAAATGCTTATTGATATTGCCCAGAAAACATTTCTGACATCATTACACAACCTCTACACTGCCAGGATTGGTGACACAAGACTGAAGAGTCCATGGTATCATTCTCTTGCTGCCAAAGTCTGACCGTAACCATTTGTACCATCTGTGTGCCTCAGTAGAAGCAGACATTAATCGGACCAGGGTTAATTTTTCCAGTCTTCAGCTGTCCAGTTTCAGTGAGCCTGTGCCCACTGCAGTCTGAGCGTTCTGTTTCTCGGCCGACAGGAAAGGACCTTGACGTTGTCTTGTACTGTTGTAACCCATCCGCCTCAGTGTTTGATGTGTTGTGCATTCTAAGATGCATATCAGCTTTTCTGTCAGCTTGAACCAGTCTGGCCATTTTCCACTAATGCCTCTCACCTATAAGGCTTTTCAGTCCATGGAACTGCTGCTCATTGGATGTTGTTTCTGCAATCTGAATAAACTCTAGAGACTATTACGTTAGAAAATCCCAGGAGATCAGAACTTTTGGAAATACTCAAACCAGCCCAGCCGGGCACAGCAATCATTCCACAGACAAAATCACTCAAACCATGCTTTTTCCCATTCTGATTGTTGATGTGAAAGTTTCCCAAGGTTGCTTGGTTTGAATTTGCATGAGTTTATGTATATTCACTGCCAATTAAATATATAAATGAATAAGCTGGTGTGCATGTGTTCCTAATAAAGTGTTAGGTGAGTGTATCTGAAGTCGCTTCAGCTGGTTCAGCATAGTGAAAACTGCATAAGTCAATCAGAAAGAGACAATGATTAGGATAAATAGTAATATTAAAATATATGTGGTGCCCTGATGTGACTTGAGATTATGATTTGAAGCAGATCAGTCAAGCTGGTTTGACCAGCTTCTGTAGGAAGATTTGCTTCTTATAGCAAATGTACACACAATTAGAAGCATGTGTGGGATAACTGTTTTTGCAAAAGTATGGGATTTTCGTAAGTGAGCACTTTCGCCATAGCAAAATAAGCATAAGCAAAATCAGATAACAGCTCTCCAATGTCAGCAAATTGGGTATTTTGTCATATTCTCATTATTTATAATTTTCTTGAATTGTCTTATGATCAGTCACATCACAGTATTTTTACATAATATGTTTAGGATATCTTAATATGCAGCAACAATACAATAAATACATGGGTTAACTGTCTGTAAAACCTCAATAACGGAGATTTACTGAACTCACTTCATAATGAGTATGTAGCCAACATACATGATCACGAGCACCAGACTCTCCCACCTGTAGGCAGAGAGGAGTGGACAGTAAGCATAACTGAAAACAAGCCACAAACACTTTTATAGTTTTATACTATTTAGACACTTACCACATAATCTGCCCATCATAGATGAACTATAAAAGGAGACACACTAAAGTGAACAATCATTAAATAAGTCCTTTTTTTCCCTCAGAACATCAAAGTTATGTGGTTATTTGTTAAGCTGTTCCTGAGAAATATGCTGAAGTATTATACAGAGGACACACTGCAAAAACAACATAGCTCTATTTGTTTGCTCACAATATTACATGTCCAGCCTAAATTATTATTATTTTATTAATTTTTTTTTGAAAATATAAAATGTGTTATATAATATAAAAAATGCATTGAATTTATAGCTGACTTTAGGGTTCTGATTTAGGGTTCACAATATATCAAAAACATTTCTCAAAGAAAAACACAATAAACACTATTTATTGTAAATTATTACTTACTACTATAAGTGCAACAACAGACAGTGTGTAGTAAAGGGAATCCCGAAAGACAGAAAACTTGGTGAGATAGACAACCTTCAGAAAAAATACAATGATTCGTATTAAAAAAAATAAAGTGAAAGCAGTTGTACTGTTGGGCAATAGTCAAGAAAATCATTCTGAATTATTCATTCAGTTGGAACTAAAGTGCAGTTAAAAATGACAGAGAATTCAACACACACCTGTCCAGCAAAGATTCCACACACACCAATGATGCAGAGAATATTGAAGACAGCTGAGCCCACGATTGTGCCCACACCCACATCTCCATGCGTGATGAAAACACCTGCAGAAAACACAATTCAAATAAGTATACATGGATGTGTGTTTGTTTGTGTGTGTGTGTGTGTGTGTGTGTGTGTGTGTGTGTGTGTGTGTGTGTGTGTGTGTGTGTGTGTGTTTGTGTCTCACCAATGACAGAGGCAAAAAGCTCAGGAGCTGAGCTTCCAGCAGCCATAAATGTCGCACCAGCTACGTCCTCACTCAGGTGCAGTTTCTGACAGATGACAGGAGATGCATACAAATGATCACAGTACAAATAATAGCAAAAAAGCCTGAGAGTGTGTGATCACCGGAGCAGGGATGAGGAGATGAAGGGAGTTTGATGGACTCTAACTCAGGACTGGATTCAGAGCTTGAGTAATTTAGATTAAAAGCTTTTGTAAGCCCACTTACTTCACAGATCTTCTCTAGAGACGTGACAAAGTAGTCATCACACACAATAGCTAGAGCCAGGAACATGTAGACAGCCTAATGGGAAAAAGCAAACAAAAACAACAATTAGAAAAAAGTAATACAAGTGTCATTTTTTGCTATGTCTTAAACAAATTAAGACAGCTCTTAAAAAAAGAGTGTCTGTTAATGCTCCCCTGTTTCATTCCTCTTCCCAATGTGGCATTTAAGGGTCTATATAAATGAGCTACTGCCTGAGCCATACCCCACCAAAAAACAGCAGAGCTGAGCAACAAGCTGTGGGATGGGATTTCTTTATGTGAGTTCACATTAGGGGCTTGTTTAAGGCCTGGCCAGTGTCAAAATGGAAAAAGATCAGTTTTTGCTTGTACATGCACATTGGAGACCCAACTGAATGTCTAAAATGACTAAGACTACCTTTATTTCTCTATATAAAATCCCCTCTAATGCATGTGCCCAGCTTTTCGCTAGTCCTTGGATACCATCAAGGTAGAAAGTTTTCTCAGTATGTCAGAGCCATGATTGGACTGCCTTCTTTACATCTGAAACAGGAACTTCTTTAATGTCTTAAACATGTACAGTAGAAATGGCTTGGAGTGAGGACAGAACTGAACGGGGGATGTCGCAATAACTCTAAACTCACATGCAACAATGAGCAGCTGACAAACACTATACAACCATCATAAAGTTGTCATCAGATGCCATGATTATTTGAAGAGAGTGGCCAAGCTTTGACAGCACAATCACAGACATTGAGTTTACCTACAGCAAATATATGTAGCAGGACAGCTCCTCGCATTCGCTCTCGGTTTGTGAACAGATCCCCAGGAAACTCATGGATGGCTGAAATTGGAGTAGAGAATTGTTAGATGCAAAATTCTCTTTTTTTCCATGGAACTATAGGCACAATAAATCCCACACCTGGCATCCTTTCATTGAGTGTTTTTATAGTTTTAATGTTACAGCTGATGGGTTCGTAATTAATTATAACTCAAGAATTATAAACACCCTTCATAAAATCTTTTCGAAATTTAATATATAAAAAAACTCACAAATGCACAGAGCAATCCCTTGGGCTTAAACAAATGGGTAAGCATGATGTTTTTATTATCAACTATGTTTTTTGGAAAAGAAATGGTTTTCCCTTATTAACACAAATTTTATAATCATGTATATTTAAAAGCAAAAGTGGCACAATGACTTTTATTATTGGACTGTCTCCCCTGGCAAAGACAATGCCACTTACGCATGTGGTGGTGGAGCTTGAACCTGGGATTTTCCGACCAGTAGTCCAACTGCTTATCCACTGAGCATTGCTCCATACAGAACATTTCAAATCTTTAAATTTTTAAGTTTGTGCATGTTTGTACAGTATGTTTAACATGTGCTATATTGAGTCATGTGGAGTCCAAGTCTAATCAAGTGGATAACTCGCTGAAGTCTCAGGTCTGCAAACGTAACCCAACCTTTCACCTGTCACCCTTGCAAATATTTTCACTTCCTTCTTATTTTGGTATTTTTCCTTTTGGTGTACAGTAGATCCTGTGATGAGCTAACTTAGGGTGAAGGTTAAATAATTGAGATTGTCAGTTCATATTCCTGAGCATTAAACACAACTTTCAAGTCAATGCTTGTAAAGTACGTTTTGATGTATGTCTTTGGATTTTATCAATTAAGAAACCAGTCTATAAAAACATGATACTGAACTGCTGTGAGTCAATATTCATATATCATATGCCATCTCGGACACAACAAATACTGCATCATCACACCTGAGCTTCAAGTATGAGCTAGTAAGCAATCAGGGGAAAGAAAAGAAAGCAATATGAACAACCATATTTGTAATGCCAATAAAGCAACCTTTGAATCTTGAGAGAGAGAACGCGAGAGAGAGGGAGAGAGAGAGAGAGAGAGAGAGAAATGTCTCTTATAATCAATAAAACTGGAGGGAGAGATGACACTAGATAGTTTCTTAGCTCTCTCGTGCAATCAAGCACGAAGACACAGAGGGCTAAAAACCACCTGAGCATACAGTACGTACAGTATATCTGAGAAATTACTTTTGGTCCCCTAAAATGAGGAAAAAATAGTAACAAAAAATTACATTGTTGACATATGGACATATATAGATATTATGCACTTCAATATCTGGACTATTAGAGGTTTGTTGGCTTTTTTATACAATAGCCTGAAGAAAAGGGCCACTACCATTCTTTCAGTATCCAACTAACTGGAAACTGGTGTCTTCTTTGAATTTCAAAAAACGCAAGACAGCACAGAAGTGTTTCAAGACATTACCGTCTGTCAGCTAGTGTCAAATATTTAGTGATAAAAAGAGCTAATATAACACAGTAAAACACCACAAGTCTACATACATCTGAGACTCTTGGGCCAAAACACAAACTTAATGATGCAGAAATAATCTCGTCTCAGGAGGATGCTTTTTAGGAGTAACTCCAGCCTGAGGTTGTCCCTGTTGGCCACTGACAGACTGAACTGCAATGAACTGAATTTGGACACCTTCGCTGTCCATCTGTCACCCGTGGCTCTGGTCCTGTGACACTGTGACTATCTGCATCATCTTTTTCTGACAAGGACACCACTGGTCAAAATAGCTCCGCTGTCCACAACCAACATGCAATGCTTGGATGTCAAATTTACTGTTGCCTACTGTACAGTATGTCTACAACTACAAGAAATGCTATACATACTGTACTGCCATATCCTGAAGTCAGCTCATTATGATCTGTGTGCTGTAGTTCTGCTCAGAGACAACATTAGTTATATATTTACGTCAATTCCAGATGACCTTTCATATACTTGTGAAATTAAAATAGAACTAGTGATAATTTTAGTTTGTTTCCTCAGTGTTTTTATCCATCTATTCCTGACAGCCATGAGCAACAGGGAGAAGTACAACAGAATATCGATCACATGCTCTGATCGGATTTCTCTATTCACGGACAGCCCACACCCAATCATACTGAGGGAAGAGGAGAGGATACGGCTTGGAGGACAACCTCAAGGTCATATCTGGCAAAGAGGATTTCATATAGCCAGATATATTTTGCATGCGCCAAATGAAAGCTTTTACAACATTCCATTATTCACAACTGTTGAAAACACAGTTCTGCCTTCAACACCTTGACAATGAATGCCAAAAATTATAGGCAAAAACTATACCACAGGACTACATTAAAATCTACAATCTTGCTCTTTGGAAGGAAAGTATAAAGAAATAAAGGGTGGCTCAAGACTTTTGCACTGTATGTCTATCTATTTAGCAATTTGAGATACAGTGGATCAGACTACATGGGCCAGACTACACTTCCCACATACAGTAGAACGTGATCCAAAACTTTTAAGCGGTATGAAATGTCTTCTTTCTCTTCCCCGTTTGCCTAAAAGATCATTCTTTAAAATTTCAATTATAAAATCACTTACAGTAAGTTCAAATATAAAGAACACATTACACTAAGTTGCCTTTAACAAAATGGAGCCAGCTCCAATGGACATTCGAGAAACTTTCTGGCACTTCTGCCTTGGCTTGATTTTTCAGAACTGGAGGTTGCCCATTGGGGCAAGAGAACATTTCAACAGCAAAGCATGCTACACAGTACAAATTAGCAGAGACTGGATCCAACACTGCACGAATCCCAATATCATGGGATCATCATTACTTGCTGCAAACCTACTCTTAAGTCACTATATCTTCGTAAATCAATATAACCTGACACTAGTAGAAATGTGTCTCTCTCCGAAAATAAAACCCAACAAACAACCCATCTATTATGAAAAATGCTGCTCTCTGGTGATGGTCCAAGACAACTATGGTCTAAACTGTAACCAGTTATTTTAGCAGAGTTTATGCTTCTAACCCTCTCTCTACGCTCTCAGGCTTGATTAAACCACAGGGACAGACAGTCCAACTGCACTTGACTCCCATCCCAATCACAAAAACGTTCTGCACCACATATCGGAGCACTTACAGCACCTAAAAGATGATGAGAGCTCTTAAGAAGTTATTGTCAGCAATTTCTGACTCCAATACACACTGCGAAATATCCTAAAGCACACCACAAGCCAATCCCCCATTGGCGTGTGTAATGTCTCCACTTCACAAAGCTCCAGGCTTTTTTTTTTTTACTTTCTTTTTGATGAGTAAGTGAGAAACAGTCATTCAATACAGCCAGGGTCACTTTAGAGATGGAAAACATAAAACTAAAAATAGCTCCCAATACCTCCAATTATGCCATGAATGGAGCCGTTTCAAGTGTTTACTTTACCCCCATAACTGCAAATATTTCATAATCACAATCACTGAGCACACCAGCTCTTTAACAGTAGGGAATAACCCCGGGTGGGAGCCGGATTCAAGAGGCAATGGTTTAATTTCCTTCAGACGGAAATGGTGCATTTAATAAAGGATTATGTTTATATAAATGGTGTACTAAAATCAATCTTAGAGTTTAAATGCACATTTATTTACACATTTAAACTGTGTTCTTAGCAGGGAAATATTTTGTTAAATTGAATTCCAACCAAATTTATTTGAAAGGTGATAAGACATAAACATCACCCATTACTACATCAATTTAATTACAATGCAGTGGTACAAAATACTAAACAAATCTTGTTCTATTAGAGCTAAAGGAAAGAATAATGCATTATCATTTTACCTGGTTCAGAGCAGTTCTTTTCTGTAGTCTCATTGTCTAAGTCAGTGGCCAGGAGTCTTCGGCCCAGATGGTCTGTGGGTCCAGCAATGTGCTCCTTTAACACAATCCCATGACCTGACACACACACGCGCGCACACACACACACACACACACACACAATTAAGTAGCTTAAAACGTAGATTCTAGATTCTCAAATGTGTTTTTAAAAATAAGGGACTACTTTATTTGTGAAATTAATTCTACAAACCCAACCATATACTGTCTCTTTAAACCCTAAGCATTAAGGATCTGTCCAATGAAGGGAATTTCGAAAGCACTTTTGTAAGTCGCTCTGGCCTAATGACAAAATGTAAATGTAAACATAAACATAAAGGTATACTCGTGGAGCAGGGCGTGACATTAACTTTTTTGCTCACTGGCCAATGTGGCTAGTGGATTTCCGGAGTCACTCGCCATTCAGCCTTTTTACTTGCCATAATTTTGTTACCAGAAAATCGCAATTTTTTCTTCACGATGATACGTTAATGTTTGTTATATCTAGATTTACTTATAAATGACAGCATACACTGTATCACTATAGTAGTAGTCAAGTATTCAGTACTGTTAAGATAGCTCCCAATATAAAAGCATGCAAACATGAACAGTATATTCTGCCTATTGAACTTAAATTCAAGCCTCTTACCACATGACATTGAAAAATACCAGATTCAGTACAACTGAGCTCATTCTGATATTAAAAATACAGCAACTCAGAACATTTATCATTTTAGTGTGTTGTGTACTATTATCAGGTATTATTAATCATTATGTATTATTATATCAGAATTCTGAGTTAGGACAATGGACTCTGGTCTATCTTGTAGTGTTGACTCTTTATAGTGTAAGGTAATTCAATCAATTGTTGAATTTTCTATCATTCAACATGAAATCTAAATAGATTTTAATAGTGATTACTTTTTTTTAATATAATCAATAAATAACCTATGTGAAAGGGGCAAACATTCTCATCCTGTTGAGAAGCAATAGCCGTTTAAGGAAATGACACACACACACACACACACACCAAACAGGAAGTAAAAGTGTGTGTGTGTGTGTGTGTGTGTGTGTGTGTGTGTGTGTGTGTGTGCAATGCATGTGTAAATGGAAGTTTTATGCGCGTAATATTACGTTGCAATGTGTTTATTATATTAGATGCCTTTAGATAAAACTACAACAAAAATATATTGTCATACCAAACAATAAACTACCTGCCAAAGTGGCTAGTGAGACTAAAGTTATTACCCGCCACAGCCAAATTTTACCCGCATTTGGCGGGTGCCAATGTCAAGCCCTGTCGTGGAGTATTAGGAACACCTGTACATATACATATTCCCCTCTACATGCATACAATTTTCTAATCTTTCAACAGTGCAATGCATAATACCAGATGTACTGTATGCAGATGTGAGCAATCAACCATCAGAATGGGGGAGGGGGGTGATCTCAGTGATTTTGTCCATTGCATGATCTTTGGTGACAGATGGGCTTGTTTGGGTAATTCCATAACTGCTGACCTGGGATTTTCACACATAACAGCCCCCTGAGTTACTCAAAATGGTGCAGTTAAAACGCAAAACAAGAAAGAGATCAACAGGGAATGCCCAGACTGGTTAACAGAAAGGTTAGAGTACAGTAGCTCAGATAACCATTCTATTAAAAAAAAGCATCACAGAATGCACATGTTGAACGTTGCGGCAGACACAAAACAAAAGCAAAAGACCATGTTAGGTTCCACTTCAGTCAGCCAACAGAACTGAAATCTGAGGTTGCAGTAGGCAAAACTGCACAGTTGAAAATCTTGATTTCTGCTGAGGCACACAGATGGTAGTGTCAGAGTTTGGCACCAACAGCATGAATCCATGGACCCATTCTGCCTTGTGTCAACAGTGCAGGCTGGTAGAGTTAGTGTAATTGTGTAAGGAATATTTTCTTGGCACATGTTTGGTCAGTTAATGCCATTTAATCACTGCGTGCATGCCTAAGGCCATGTGAGTGTTGTTGCTGACTATGTGCATCCCTTTATGCCCAAAATTTACTAATGGCTAATACCATCCCCAAATGGCTAATTCCAGCAAAACAATGAAAAGTAATCTCAAACTAGGTTCGTAAACGTGACACTGAGTTTACACTCTAAAAAATGCTGGGTTGTTTTTTCTACCCAAACGCTGGGTTGCCGCTGTTGGGTCATTTTTCTGGGTTATTTTCAGAGAGTTGGGTAGTTTTTGTGTAACCCAGCTGCTGGGTTGAAGTTTGCTTGGCTCCTCCCCCAAAGTTCACCGGTGGATTCAGCGGCTGTCACTCAGCTTCGTGTCTCTTGAGCTCCCACACCGCTGATGACGGTTCATCCTCCTCGGACATTTAAGGGAAAATGACGTTAAATACAAGGTCTGTATACACATGTTCACTCACCTAATTCACATATGACTGAAAAATTATTACTATATGTAACATTTATTAGTTACCGTGTTAAGGTTACACACAAACTTTCCGGATGGTCTGAGGTACTGGATGATAATTTAGCTGAGAATAGCTGCTAGTTAGCCATAAACCCCACCTGTGTATGAAAGAAACGGCTAAGATGTCTGAGCTTTTTAGCTTTCTCTGTAGAATGTTTGCAGGGTTACGAAGATGGTGAAGTGATGAATGAACACTAAACTGTTAACTGCAGTGCTAGCATGACGCATGCATTTAGTTAGTTTGCTAGCATTAGCAACCACTTTAGAACTTTATTAAACTCACTGCTTGAGACAATAAAATGCTGGTGTGTTACAAAACACTGACCCTCCCACAAATATACAGACCTGCTAACCCTCCCGTTTTTCACCAGCTAGTAATTTACTCTGCGGTCAAATTTCTCCTGTGTTTCTCCCGAGTTATAACAATATTTACAATATAACAATACCTTTCCCCCTTTGGCAAGTATGCTAATGTATCACCAGTAATAGCATGTAAGCTAACCAGGTAGCTCTCTTTAACCAAAGTTAAATTAACTATCAGTCAGCGCGCCAACTACAGGAAAAAGTACCACAGCTGTACAGGTAACTACTAGATGGAAGTATTAATATTTTGGTGATTGTAATGTACCAGTATGACACCAGCTATGACATTTTTTCGGTAATTAGCTTAAAATCAATGCAGACTACAATATCAACTAGTCTGACATAAAGAGTTGTATCCTAAAAGCCATGCTTATTTTGCTGTTTTATTTTTGGTAGTAGCTGTCTCCATGTTTTTGTTTTAGGTTACCTATACCCTATCTTAATGGGCAGCTTTGTAATTTTTTAGTATCAATCGAATTTCACACGAAATTGATAGTCTTATTCAGTTTAATCTTTGCTATTCAACAAAATTTTAACTTTTTCATTTCTTTCTTTCTAAGGTTGGCACCAACATGGTGAGGCCGTACCCCTACATCCTGACATTGGGAGATAATGACCAGCGCTGCTCTCAGTAATGTTGTAATGTTGCTATGAAATAGCGAGACCTACCTGAAAAGTCATAGACAGTGTTTGTATGTTAAAATGAGACCAGGGCTGGATAGTTTTGATCCTGCTCTGTAGAAGTTGCTTCAGCCTATTTGTTCAATTTCTCCATTCTGCCCTTGTCAGTAATAGTATAGTAATGATGTCACTGTTGATTATCTGTTCTTGTGCTTTTGAAAAATAAATGTTTTTTCTAAGAACATTTAATAGGATGTTGTTTATTGCATACATGTATGTTTTTTGTAATAGACCAGTATATCAAAGTAATTTAACTGTTTAATAGACATGGGTGTTTTTTTTTTTTTTTTTTTACAGATTCACTGTAAAACATGAAAATAATAATTACCTATTTGTGAGGTAGAATTAACCCAATTCTACCTCACAAATAGACCAATTTATGTGGTAGAATTAACCCAGCATTATGGTTAAATATGACCTAGCATTTGGATTGAATATTTAACCCATCTTGTTGGGTTAAACAAATAACCCATCTTGCTGGGTTAAATTAACCCAGCATTTAGTTAGTCCTATATTTACCCAGCAGCTGGGTTAAAAACAACCCAGATTGGGTTGTTTTTAACCCAGCATTTTTTAGGGTGTAGGATTCTTCAGTGGCCTTCTTTATCACCAGCAAAACGGGAGATTAGTAGATTAGCCTCACTGAGTACGAGTATAGTGTTCCTAATACGGTGTTTGTTGAGTGCATATTTAAAGCCATAGGACTTTCTATTGTTATACTTGCCACTAACTGAACACATTAAATCCAAGATGAAATTATCTGTAGGCATATTTATAGACATTGCTGTCTCTCAGCGCCAGGATCCCAGGTTCATTCCTGAGCTCAGGTTACTGTTAGTGCAGAAAGTCTGTGGATGTCCTCGTTCATGTGTGTTCATATAGCTTTGTGAGGGGATCTCCAGTTTCCTCCTACCTTCCAAAAGTATGTTGATTAGCTACACTAAATTGTAATTGCATGCATAAATGTGTATGTACATGTAATTGTGTTCCATTCAGAATGACTTCTGATTCGCATTGCACTCAGTGTTACTTGGATAGGCTTCAAAGCCACCACAACCCTGACTCGGATTAAGTGGTTACTGAAGATAAATAAATGAATGAAAGAATTAATAAATTAATGAAAGAATTAATTAATTAATTTAAAAAAAATTTTTTTATTTAAAGTACTGCATTTAAATATTAGTGGTTTATCAAAGCAACAGAAATGGCTCTGGTGTGTTTATCTTTTCTCATACTGTTTGTTAAAAGGGTATGTCATGTGATTTTAATCCTTTACCTTAACAACTGCAAATATCGACTTTGGTAGTATCACTATAACCATAAGCTTTCATTAATTTATTTATTTTTCATTTATTTATCAGATTTTCTCTCTAATTTCTGTCCAATTCCTCCCCGTCACTAGGGGGCTCCCACATTAAGGCTACTACTACCACTCAGTCAGGAGGGCCGAAGACTATCACGTGTTTCCTCCGAACCACGTGACGCCAGCCCACCGCATCTTTCCAAACTGCTTGCTCACGCAACGTTGCAGGCGGCGTAACACACTCGGAGGACAGCGCCATCCACTCCCTGCACTTGCGTGAGCTCACAGACGCCCCTGATTGGCTGTAGAGCTGTGATTAATGTGGGAGCACGAAGTGCCTCTCAGTCCTCCCCCGGAGAGAGCTCGACCAATCAGCTCTCTCTAGACCTCCGGTTGTGAGAGGTTACAGCATCACCCAGGAACCGAACCAGCAATGGGGCGAGCACTTTACAACCATGCGCTTTTAGATCAACAAAGCTAACTTTATACTAGCTAGCATCTAGACAGACACAGTAAGGTACCTGCCTGACAATGTGATTACTAAAAATAAAAAAATTATTAGCTCAATCTAATCTAGCTCAGTGGACTAATCCAAAGTCCACTGAAAGGTTTAGTTTCATCTACCAAAATGAAGTGAAAAAAAGTCATTTTATTAGGGATTATTCATTCATTCATTCATTTTCTATACCGCTTAATCCTGTATTTAGGGTCGCGGGGGACCTGGAGCCTATCCCAGGAGACTTCGGGCACTAGGCGGGGTACACCCTGGACAGGGTGCCAATCCATCGCAGGGCACACACACATACACACACTCACACACCCAATCACACACTACGGGCAATTTAGGAACGCCAATTAACCTAACCTGCATATCTTTGGACTGTGGGAGGAAACCGGAGTACCCGGAGGAAACCCACCAAGCACGGGGAGAACATGCAAACTCCATGCACACAGAGACGGGAATCGAGCCTGGCCGGGGAATCGAACCCAGACCCTGGAGGTGCAAGGCGACAGTGCTAACCACTACACCACCGCGCCGCCTTATTAGGGATTAGGGATATTCAATTTCATAGTTGAAATGTATAAAAAGAAAGAGCTGATACTGGATTCCAGTGATCCAGACCTCATCTGCCCTCTGCACCTACTGACTCGTCCCTATGCTGAACTGGTCCTCATGACAAATTTAAATAATTTCTGTCATATTGAATTTTCACCTGCACAACACACAAGATGTTATATCATTTCTATCTGTTATCGCCCAAATGAGGATGGGTTCCCTGTTGAGTCTGGTTCCTCTCAAGGTTTCTTCCTAATGCCATCTCAGGGAGTTTTTCCTTGCCACCGTCGCCGTCACCCTTGGCTTGCTCATCAGAGAAATTTCATTCATTCGTCTCATTATTATCTGCACATTTTTCTCACACATCCACACTTCCAATTATTTTCTTTTCTATAATTATTATTATTATTTGTTTTTATTTATTTATTTTCTATTATAATTTTATTTATTTATTTATTATTTTATATATAATTATTCTATATATATATATCTATATATATATTTTTTTATTTTTTATATATATTTTTTTTGTTAAATTTCTTTAATTTTTGTGAAGCTGCTTTGAGACAATGACCATTGTTAAAAGCGCTATATAAATAAAATTGAATTGAATTGAATACTCATGGTTTGCTGATACTGATGGTACTGTATAATAAACTCTAAAAAGTACCTGACATTTGTTAAACACAGTAAAGCCGAAATGCACCATACTGTATATTTAAGGCCTTTTTTTTGTAAATATAACATTGTAATATGGGTGGAGTACAAAATATTTCATCAGTAAAAATATTCAATGGGGGATATATTATAATTCAATCCATAGTGTGGGTATAGTCATTTACTACAAAATATGTCTTTGTTACTTCACAGAAACTGAAATTATTGTGAAGTATGTACAGTTAAAGATTATTTATATTCAGCAACAATATTTAAGTGATTATTAAAATTTCATCTCCCACTCTCCACATTTATTTCAATCAATGAAAACTATTTTGAATTGTTACAACATAACATTAATTACTATATATATATATATATATATATATATATATATATATATATATATATATATAAAATTTATTATTGTACAGTGCATGTACAGTATATGTACTGTATATATATATATATATATATATATATATATACACATGTACAGTATATGTACAGTATATGTACTGTATGAGCATGATTTCTTGGTTGTTTGATCACAGCAGGTTACATTCAACACACACATTACAGACAAGACAACTCAATTATACAACCCAAAGGTATCCTAATATACAAATGTTGCAAATTTTAAGACCAGCTATAAATTAATTTATACTGGAAGTAGAAATGGCAATGGAATACAGATCAGGGTGCATTAAATAGAATGAAGTAATTGTGATGCATATAAGAAGTAATAACAATGAAAATATACACTACACTATTGAGTCACCGCTCATTTCTTTGTATTGTGTCAGACTTTCTTATATTTTTAATGTAGGCTTGAGGAATTGTTTTTTCTTTTTGGCTTCAATTTTCAGTCCAGTCGCTGTACCTGACCAGTTTCAGAATTTTTTGCTTGTTTGTTTGATAAGCCACACAGCGACCTATGAATCATTCAAGCATTAAAAAAGACCCAACTTAAAGAATAAAACTGTGAGGTGCAGTTGCAGAGTGGTAAATGATGAGTGGTTGGAACAGACGAGAAGGAAAATGAGGTTGCTTGTGAGGTTGTTATGTAAGCAACCCATGTAAGCCTGTCGCAGTTTCCATTTTTTTCCATTCACATAAATCTACATAATTTTATTTCATTTAATAAGAATTAATGACAAGTGGTTCAAGACTTTTGACTTTTATACAAAATTAATCATTGATATATTTAACAAGTATTTTTACTACCACTACTAATAATAATAAGGATGATGATTATGCTCATTATTATAATTATTAGTTTATTATTATTATATTATTATAAGCCTATTTCACAGATGTCTCAAAAGTGATCGTGTCACTAAAAGCAAGCTACTGTACATTCCACTCCTTAATCAACTTGCTGGAAAAATCCTTCCAAAGTAGGGGATCTGCTTACAGGAATACTTTTTAAATTAGTACAATAGAACCTTACTGGCAGGGCTCCTTCTGAGCATGTGCAGTTTTTTAGGCTTTGACTCAGCTCATCTGAAAATGTCAGCTGTCTCAGGAAATCGGAAAAAAACCTGTACACATTTAAGTCTTCTCCACGTTAAGACCAGAAACTCAGACAGAGAAACATCTACCCTCTTTATAATTCAGCTGGACTCTCGCCAACCTTGTAAGCATGAACCTTACTGACATGAGATCTCATGAGATCATTGACATAATTTTTGATGAGTTTAACTAACTGTTAATGAAATAGCAAATAAATAAATAAATAATCACCACCAATACTTAAAGTATAAAGACATGATTTCCTCTTTATTTGACAGGAACTGAAAATTTTATTTTTCCAGTTCAGTTTTCAGCACCCTCAATGGGAATGTGTACAGGAATAAATCCTAAAAGCCTGATTCTTACACATTAGGTATCTTTACTAATGTTACTATCCTTATTTACTGCACCCTACTGCTCCCTAAAGTCATTTTATTTTTTATGGTTTGTACTGTTTAATGGCCAATTATTTTGTGTCCATTTCTTCCCTAAAATGGAAAAGTCTGTGAAAAAGTGAAATTTCAGATAAGATCATATAACACCATTTTTCATTATATGCTCCAGATACATGCTTTGTTTTTTGTAAATATGCATACACATTTACATTTTTATATCAGATAAACAGAAACATATTTGCTAAATACAATTTCATGCATTTTATATAGTGTCTTTCTTTACCTTCCTTAAATTAGATTAAAATCTCTCAATGTGATCAGATAAAACTTGGCCAATTTAGATTTCACATAAAAATATAAACCTGAAAATTTTTATTATTTTAAAATGTTAAGATATGCATCATGAATTTGACAAGGTTACGGACACTACATTTTTTTTTCTTTTTAAGCTTTTAGTAAAAAACTGGAATGCTTTAATTTGAGCAACACTTTTTACAGGTCATATACTTCTAGAAGCTTAAACCAATTTTAGTATCAATACTCATAAATAAATATGAATGATTTGCAGTTTAAATTATTGTTACTTAAAGCAAGACAGTATAATGCTGAAAATTTCCATTCTGGGCCTCATATAAAATCAACTCTCCAAGTTAGCAACTTGAATTTAGAGAAGCAAGACTAGTTACTTCAGAAGTAGATTCGTTGACACACACATTCTGTGTACATAAAAAAAATTAAATCAGCACCAATACTGTGTTTTGGCCGTTTGGGAGTTTTAGGCTGTGTATAAAATATACATACATCATATCGTTTGTATGAGTGCCTTGATTTGCATTTATTTACTCTATCATGTACTTAAATAAAAAAAACCGTAATATAAGGATCAGAGGACTTGCTCACAGCTCTTTCATTCTCAGCGTCAGACTATCCAACTCCATTTAGGCCAGTGAATAAAAAATACCCAGAAAAACAATGCGATCAATGCACGAACAGTATATATACATGTAGGTAGACACATTGACTGAGAATGTGTAGTACAGTAGATCTAACAGGGGTTACAGCATATCTGTAGTGCACATACTGCGGCACCTTTCAGTCAGGCACGCGCGCGACCTACAGTAATGTACAAATCCGATCATTCTGAATTATGGAAGCAGATCTCTCTAAAAGGTGTAGGGCTAAATAAACCATTCTTGATTATATGCAAGCGGTACATATCTTGTATCATGATTTGCATCTAGTCCCACATCAGATGAGCGTCCCACACGGAAACAGACGGTTCCACACCAGCGGCTACATCACACTTTTCAAAACCGTATCATACATTTCTGTGTGTGAATATGCAGTTCGACCATAACAACCGAAATGTTCGGATGCGTGTGAAATGTGGAAGGTGAAAAAAACACCCCCTGTCCCTCAGCGTGAGACCGGAGTCTGACGGCCATCCCCATCCCCGTGCACGCACCTGATTTGGTGAGAAGCGCTGACATGCACCAGGTCGCCAGCAGCACTCCGCACACCACACACACTTGCGCCAGGAGCATCTCCCTCCGCTTGCGCACTCTGAAATGCTCGGTGATCATACTGTAGTCTCTCTAGGTCGTGGCCGTGGTCCGCGCGTCTTCAAATGACATCCGCAGATGGCCGCGATCAGTGGGATGTCGGCTGATACGTGGTGTCACGCCGCGCAGGGTCGGTGTATGTGCCTCATTTCTCATCCAGTCAAACCCTGGTGTGTTGTGTGGGTTTATGCGTTCGTGTGCGTGTGTCTACGTGCGCGCGCGTGAAAGATCGTGCTGTCCCAGGCGCTGCAGCGTTATTGATAAAGAGCTAAAAAAAAAAACTAAAATGTTCTGCGGTTTGAAATAAACCCCCCCCCCCTGATCGAGAGCTTATAAATATGTTGTATAATTGTAAAAAAAAATCATAGTAATAAAATCAGTAATGTCTACGAATGAACCCCGAAACCTTCGTGTCAGTGCTGATACTACAGCAATCAGAGATAAACATGCAAACACACATCATGACAGGAGGCTTTTACACGGCTCGCTCGCGCTCTCTCTCTCTCTCTCTCTCTCACGGATCCTCCACGTGACTGACCGTTCCGATTGAACATGTGACTGGTGCGCGAGCCTGTCCTCCCTCCCAGGGCTTTAAAACGTCAGGCGCGCACAATGCCCTGCTCAGTGTTACGGCACAATTAGTGCACTGTTTGTTATTACTGTCTTAAAGCACTTCCGATGTTACCAAGGCAAACATTTCCAGTGGGCACACAGACTAACCCTCAGGTCCTCTGTAAAGGTCTAAAACAGATCCGTCCATTTCCATCTGCTTGTGCACCGAACTTTATCAGTCATCTCCCAGAGCTAACAACTTATGATTGGATCACAGTCTGACCCCACAGACCTTAATCAGGAGAATCAATGATTAGAGTCAACGTTCTGCTCTGCTCCAGATAATGTAGATCTACTTAAATAAAAGAAAAACAAGCCACTCGAGAACTTGAATGTAAAAATAATGTACATTCAAACTAAAATCGGCTTTTCATCAGTTTTTTCAGCGTCAGGGCTGCAGTGGTAAATATGTTAAATTATCTCTATCAAAGTATTAAAAAAAAACCAGGAATTATTTTCCTGGCACTGGTTATATACAACAGGAAAGAGTGAGATTTTTATGTGGTTTGTATTATTATTTTTTATTAATGTTTAATAATTATTAAAAATCAAGAATATAAAGCAATGAAACAACACAGTATGGAAGTTATTTTTTAACATCAGCCACCATCCAAAGAACATTAAATCTCGAATATTATTATTAATTTTTTTTAACTATAGCTCTATAAAAATGTTTATTTGAAGTGTTAGGAAGAGGCTTCCCATTCCATTCCATGCAAGTATCCATGTTGTCAAACGTTAACTGATCAACTCATCGGCTGACAGAAAAGACGATGTGATTTGTCACAGAGAGTCGAGCTACCGTAAATGCTGGTGAAGGAGCGCACTTAGAATACACTACAGTTTGATTTGACAAAAAAAAAAGAGTTCTTGAGAGGCTGTTCTTGCAATAACTTTTTCTCAAATTTTAAAGGTGCACTAGTCCAGAAAAAAACATTATGTAAATGCTATAAATTGAGTTTTATTTCTGTGAGTAAAATTTGTATTTGAGCCCCTACAAGCTAACAATAATTCTGACTCCCACAGATTGGTTTACTCACATGCAGTAGATTAATTTAAGAAGGTGCTACTAACTACAATTTGATATGTGTAGAAAATCTCAAATTAAAATTTTACACAGTCACACATAAGTTTACACATACACAGTCATACACAGTACGATATGCAGTGAAATGCTTACACGACCGCCAGTGACCTTAACCCTCTGAGGTTCAAGGTGATTTTGGGGCCCTTGAGATGTTTGCACATGCTCTGATATTTGTGCTTTTTTCAGCTACTTATAATATATTATTGACCAACCTGTATTTTTCTTGTAATCAGTACAAACTGTTCTACAATAATATGTGACCAAAATGAATGTATGTGTTTGCATTTTCATTCATTCATTCATTCATTTTCTATACCGCTTAATCCTGTGTTTAGGGTCGCGGGTGTTTGCATTTTTTAGGAGAAAAATATTATGCGTGGTTAGTAAGTTTTGTGAAAAAAAAAAAGAAGTAGCTGAAATAAGGCCATGAAACTCATACAGACAATTTGTTCACAAGACATTGTTTCACAAGGGCTGGTGGACTAGTGTTTTCGCTTCAAAATGATGTGAAAATGATCTTGTTTACTTGCTCACAGAAAACAATATAGTGATTAACACTTTTTAAGTCACTTTTTGAGTGTAAAGGGTCTATGCGAGAAGGTGTGATCTATCATTACTAATGCAGTGATTCACACCTGAGAAGACAAAGGCCTGCATTCTGATCTGCATAATGAGCCATCAGACAGGTATGTGACTGAGAGAGGAGAGTTACAAGAAAGAATCTGAGGATAAAATAAGTTTATATATTTTCAGTGTTTAGGTTATTTGAGAATGTATTTGACACACAAAAAAATCTTGAGATTCATTTGCGAGTTCAGTTAAACAGTTTATTAGGAACAATCAAAGTTGACTTTTTAGCAGCATTACTGCAGTCACTATAACAGAAAATATAGCTAACAATAATATATACCCAAATATCATATATGATATTTGGGTATATATTATTATAGTCATCATTTTTCTTCCTCCAAACACAGATGTGTTTGGAGGAAGAAAAATGATGACTATGACCCTAAGAACACCCTCTCTAGAGTCAAGCACAAAGGTACCTGCTAAAGGTACAGGTCAACTTTGCCGCATTGAGGGGCCAATGGACAGGGTCATGTATTGTAAAACCTTGGATAAGAAACTCCTGAAGATGGGCTGTGAATGGGTCTTCCAGCATGACAATGGCCCAAAACAACAAAGGAGTGGCTCAAAAAGAAACACTTTAAGGTCATGGATTGGCCTAGCCAGTCTCCAGACCTTAATCCTATAGAATATTTATATTTTAAACTTTGAGTTGTAAAGCGACAGGCAAGAAACCTTAAGGATTTAGAGAAGATCTGTAAAGAATAGGTTTTGATCAATAATGATTAATGATAATTGCTTGATCAAGTACTTATTTTACTTATTGAAATGCAACTCAATTTATAATATTTATATCATGTGTTTTTTTTCCTGGATTTTTGCTTGATATTCTGTCTCATTCTTTATAAAAACCTATGCTAAAAGGTTACCTACTAATTCTTTAACCATAAAATTATTAGTAAAAAATACTGTATTTGTTGTTTTTTAATTAATCATCTATCTATTTATATCCATTGCTTTCCCCTGGCAATCAGTTTTTCTTTGCATTGAATTTTATTGCATTGAATTGCTATTTTAAAAATCGTTGTATCATAGTATCATAGTATCATAGTATTTCAAATATTGCATATTTATCCATACTGTATTGTGCAGCTGCACTATGTCTTTAAGATCTTTTGAAGAATTAACCAGGGCACTGGTGGCTCAGTGGTAGGTGATTCCCAGCCAGTGCCCAAACCCCCCAGCCACTGGATGCAGTGCAGGTCCCACGCCCAGATAAAATGGGAGGGTTGCGTCAGGAAGGGCATCCAGCGTAAAACCTGTGCCAAGTTGTTGTGCGGACTGGATATTCTGCTGAGGCGACCCCTCGCTGGGAGCAGCCGAAAAACCAACAACCAAACCGTTGGTTTGATATTTTATCTTAGCAATAAGGTTTTGTCTGTGAGTAGGTATATAGAGTGTCATATTTTATGTTTTAAGCACGTCCTTAAGAGTCAAGGCACTACTTAGCAGTTTGGAGCTCTGATTCCAGTAAATAATGGAAGTGGAAAGTGCTTGTCATCTAAATGATCTTGTGTGCACAAAATAATTCTCTTTTTTAAAGAAGCTGGCAACCCAACAATCTAAGAAAGAAAAAGTCAAAAGTAACACTGCAGTCATATGAGCAGGAATCCATAGATATGAATCAAATCATGTGAAATCACATGCTCCTGTAAACACAAAGTACCTTTTGTCTAAATTTGCGCTTTTTTTCACTTTTGAACACATCAAACAAAAAAAATCAATATAATCCATGCATTTTGCATCCTTGTCACAGAGGTAAATACAAAAGAGATCACTCAATAATGTACAACATAACTATAATGTACAACTGAACATTGGTCCACTATTAAATTGTTCAGATCATGGGAAATTTTATATTTCGATGAGGGGTCGACTAAAACATTTAGACTTACAGTATCAGCCATAACACCATTAACACATAAAACTACCTAGGTTTTAAGTTCCCCTTGTGCTGCCAGGGTGGTTCTGGCCCCTCGGGCATGGCTTGGGGTGCTGCTGTGTCACTGGGGCAGTGAAACATTAGCAGCAGACCATTTGAGTACTGTAGGTTGTGAGTTGAGGCCTGAATGGTTCAATCTTGTTTGTCTGACGCATTCCATGGATGCTCAATTACATTGAGATTTGAGGGAAATTGAAGGCTGGATTAATAACCTTTAACTCTTTGTCAACCTGCAACCTTGACACACTTCCCACATCTTTTCTCAAAAGTCTGTTTAACTGTTTAGAAGCAGTTCTTTTAGAAGTGGTGAGCACCTCACTTCTCTCTGGGACTTTTTGTAAGGCCATTTCCGAAAAAGAGCAATCTTGAAAATACGATATGGAATAACTACAGACCAACATCAAATCTTCTTTTTATAGGCAAGATTATTGAAAAATTAGTTTTTAATCAGCTGAACAACCACTTACATTTAGTCATTTGGCAGACGCCCTTATCCAGAGAGACTTAAATTTTGATCTCATTATACATCTAAGGAGTTGAGGGTTAAGGGCCTTGTCCAAGGGCCCAACAGGGACAACTTGGTGGTTGTGGGATTTGAACCTACTGTAGGATCTTCAGAACCGTAGTCCAATGCGGACTACCACTGAGCTACCCCTGGCTCAAAGAATACCTGGACAGTTTTCAATCTGGTTTCTGAGTGCATCATAGTATATAGACAGCGGTCATAATAAATAATATTCTAAGATAATAAATGACATTTGTTTAAATTCTGATTCTGGCAAAATATCAGTGCTGGTACTGCTAGATCTTAGTGCTGCGTTTGACACTGTCGATCATAACATACTAATAGAAAGACTGGAAAACTGGGTCGGGATTTCTGGGATGGTACTAAAATGGTTCAGGTCATACTTAGAAGGTAGGGGGACATCACACCTGTCCTCAGGTCCTTACACTTGGCTTCCTGTAACATTTAGGATAGGACCTAAATACATTTCAGATTTGCTCACTGAATATAAACCTAACAGACCACTCAGATCGTTAGGATCGAGTCAATTAGTATACCAAGGGTTCACACAAAACAAGGGGAGTCAGCTTTTAGCCAATTTGCTGCCTGCAGTTGAAATCAGCTTCCAGGAGAGACCAGATGTGCTAAAACGTTAGTAACATTTAAATCTAGACTTAAAACTCATCTGTTTAGCTGTGCATTTATTGAATGAGCACTGTGCTACGTCCAAACTGACTGCACTGTATTTTATGTTTCTTATATTTTTAACTGTTTTATTTTGATTCTAAGTCATAAAAACACTGAAACTGTTAATCTGAGTCCTAGAATATGCCTGTGCCATCAAGGAAGAAAAACGCCACTGATGTGATAGTCCGGTGGTTAAGTACATTCATCGGTCATTAACGGACTTTATTTTATCGAAGTGAGCTCTATACATAGAAAATTTTAAACAAAGCAGCACTTCTTATCTTTAAATGAGTGACACTACAGTAAGTCATGTGTATACAAATGTTTGCTTTAGATTAAATGGCATGTATACTTATTTAAAAAAAACTGATTATACTGCTTTCTGTCTGAGGAAGAAAATACAGCTACAGTATTATGCAGAGCTAGCCACATTTAGCTGGCCAGTCTGTTGCCAGGACTGATGCATGAAATAGATTTCCTATTGTCGACACTGTAAAATATTCCCAAATACCTGGCTTTTGTATTCTACAAATATACATTAGAGCACAATCTGACATGTATTGTTATTGTAATTGATGATGATTAAACTAATCAGAGAAGGTATGTAGCTACAGGAGTGAGGAAAATTAAAGATTTAAGGGATTAAACAAAATTTACATTTTTGCCACAAACCTTGTACCTAAAGCACTGTTTTTTTCCCCAGTCTGTCCCAGTGGGTGAAGTTTTTATGTAGAATTCTACAACAGAGTGTTCATATTTCACAGATCTTAGAAACCTTATTGTGCAAAGAACCTTGATTATAATTTGAACATGACACAATATAGGCGGCACGGTGGTGTAGTGGTTAGCACTGTCGCCTTGCACCTCCAGGGTCTGGGTTCGATTCCCGGTAAGGTTCGATTCCTGTCTCTGTGTGCATGGAGTTTGCATGTTCTCCCCGTGCTTGGTGGGTTTCCTCCGGGTACTCCGGTTTCCTCCCACAGTCCAAAGACATGCAGATTAGGCTAATTGGCGTTCCCAAATTGACCAGAGTGTGTGTGTGCGCTCTGCGATGGATTGGCACGCTGTCCAGGGTGTACCCTGCCTCGGGAGTGCCCTGAGTCTCCTGGGATAGGCTCCAGGTCCCGACCCGGAATACAGGATAAAGAGGTATAGAAGATGAATGAATGAATGACACAATATAAGGTTAAGCATGTTAAAGCTAGGCAAAAAAAATTCGGCATGTGCTATAAAAATAGTTTCTAGTGACTAGTGAGGAAAGCAGATTTGATAAACCCCTCTGGATAATACTTCAGTGTTGGATCTTAAGTGCTTATTGTTGCAGTCTGGAGCAGCCTTGAACCATTTTCCCCTTGTGTAAATATAGTATAGCAATCATTGTGCTTCAGTCTGACAGGCCTCGAGACTGATGGAACATTTTACCCACTTAAATCTTCACTGCCCTGAACCTCATTGCACATATCAGTTGCTGATGTGCACTTAAGCAAAAAAAAAACCCTACAGTGCCTCTTCACTTTGTCATTTCCTAATTCCAATATCGACCTCAACTGTAAGGTTTAGACATGAATTGTCTTTTTGAGCAGCGTAAACTGCCATGATTTTACCTGAATCGCCCTCCGTACTTGTATTGCTGTGACGAAGTGAGGAGTGTCGTCCTTTCAAGAGCTTTTTATGAGGCCTGTGATTCAGAAATCAGACTTGAGAGCTTAGCGAGGTCTGGTGCTTATGATCACGTGAATAGTCTGAATTCTCACGGAGCATGTAAGAGTATGTGTGATTAAGAAGTGTGGTGGAAACTCTTTGAGTCACTTTCAGTGGAAAGGGTCAGCTGACAGGGATTTGGAGTATGAGGCACCAGGCGAAATGGTCAGCTGAGGAACCCAACAGCACAGGGGAGTGAAAACAGAAGCATAATTACAAAACAATAGTTTTAATATACCCATTACAGTGACATGTGAAAGCTTAGATGATGAAGGAGAGCTTTTAGTTTTACTCCCACACACCTGATTCTTGAGCATATACAATAGGAAAAGGTATTTTATACAAAAACCAATGCAGATAAATGATTCAGTGCTACAGTCTCCCAAGCACTAGATCCACACATCAAAAACCAGCAATTTCAGTAGCTTCAGCTTCACCTCCCCTTAGTAGCCCTGTTCAGGCTAGTAATTATTAATAAAAACATGTTACAATTAAAGATTTAAAGCCTGGCTAATGCGAGTCGGATGTAGTGTAATGTAGTCGATGTGATGGAACAAATATGCCTCTACAAACAAGAACTATAGGGTTTTTGACTCACTTTCACTTTTTTTTTTCTTCAAAACTGAGCCACTACATTGAGAAGGTACAGTAGGTCTGTGCTGGGGCTGGCATTAAGAAATAAGTAACAGAATTAAGATGATAGACATTCCTGGCATGCTTGGTCACTTAGGGAATTAAAAATGGTCATAAGTCAAAAGCTTTGTATTTCAAAAATATCATTTTGTTTAACAACTATACAGTACTTGCAAGCGTGCTTTTATGGGGTTGTTGAAATTCATCACAGGAGTAAGTCAGGGATGGGCAATTATGAAGAAATTTGGAAGGAAGTGTTTTATTTCACTCGGAATACTACAGATTACTTAGAAATCTTGTTTCTCAGACTTGCACACCTGGGCAGAATTTAAAGAAAAAAAGCTCTTTGTATTTCATTGATTTCGGCATCTATCCACATTTAACGAGCAGTTTATGGGAAGCTGTTATGCAAACGTATTTCCTCTATCCATGCATACAGCTTTTTTTCTTGCACATTAAACATGTAGACAATTAATGTATATAATCAGTATATGTACTTTACAATAATAGGGACAGTGCACAGTGACATACAGATTAGAGCATGTATTATTTTGGCCTGCTATTTGGCAAACCAGGTCATATTTTTCTACTATAGCGCTGTGTGACAAGAAGAAATGGAGCGAGAAAATAAACTATCTAACCCCGAAACACCTGCACACCATGCTCAACTATCCTTATGATAGACTTCCTCTATTATAACAGCGCATCTCAGTTACAAAGCAATGTACTATGTCTATGGATCAGCACACTGCTGAATGTTAATGTAAAAAAATCGAATAAGCTGTGTGATTAATAAATATGGATAAGACCCACATGCAGTATATGCATCAGACATGATGAAATATGTAATCAATTTTCTTCTTCATGCTGAAAGTAAATAAAGCAGTAAATGATATACACTATATGGTCAAAAGTGTGTACTCCATTACATTCTTATGTGCTTTGGAAGATCCTGGTTACAGGTCTGGTCCCACTTGCTGATATAAAAAACCTCCAGTAATCTGGGAAGCTTTTTTATTGGATCCTGGAGTGTGGCTGCTGGGATTTGACAACTCCACAAAGCCACAAGAATATTAGTAAGGTCAGACACTGATGTCTGGAGGGTATGCCTGGGGCTCAGTTCCAAATCAACCCCCAAGGTGATAAACTGTGTTGAGTTCAGGGTAAACCGTGTGTTTATAGAGCTTGACTTGTGCACGGTGCATTGTCCTGCTGGATCTTTAAGCTTTGAGCTCCAGTGAAGAAAATTGTACCGCTACAGTATACAGCAGGCATTCCAGATATTTATGTGCTTCCATCATTGTGACAGTTATACTGTTATATTGATGCAAAGGTCAAGTGTCCAGAAACGTTTTTTCTTTTTCTTTTTTATCTTTGTAGTGGACGTCTTTTGCCAGGCTTTCCGTAATTTTTTATGTCTAGTCCTTTTTTCATTGTTGGATCAACTCCTATTCTTGTTATTGAGTTTTTTCCCCCTTTTTTTTTTACTTGAATTTAGTTGGTTGCTAGAATACCGTATATTAAAAGTGGGGAAAATTTATTTCAAAGGTTGGTATTTTGAAAGGAGCGTATATAATTTTTATATGAACAGGGTGTTTAATCTGTTTTTAATTTTCATTATTTGATTTGTTAATTTGTAAAATGATGGGAAACACAGCAGCACAATGGTTTAGTGGTTAGCACTGTCACCTTGAACCTCCAGGTTCTGGGTTTGATTCCCGCTTCAGGTCTGGATGTTATCTCTGTGCTAGGTGGGTTTCCTCCAGGTACTCCGGTTTCCAAAGTTATGCAGATTTGGCTAATGAGTGTTCCCAAATGGCCCCAAATTGTGTGTGTGTGCCCTATGTTGAATTGCCACTCTGTCCAGGGTGTGCCCCGCCTTGTACCCTACATAAGTTTTCTGGGATAGGCTCCAGGCACCCTGCGACCCTGAACACAACATAAAGTAGTATAGACAGTGAGTGAGTGAGTGAGTGATGATGGAAAACATCATAGCTTTGTCTCCCCTCTGTGGTTATGTTGGGCATTTTCCCGAAGATGGTGTACTGTACTATCAACCTGAAAAGCAGCAGGCAAGAAAAAAATAAATATTCATAACCAAAAAGAAGGTTTTCTAAGTCACTAATGGATTATTCCTGTTTGCTTGTTTCTTGGTTCCCATGGTGATGAGATGATGCCTTTGTATATACTGTACATTACAGCACAGTGAAAATATTTTATTTATACTGCTAAGCAGTGCTGTGGTTTGGCAAAATACAAGAACTGTTAGATGGAATGCAACACTACACTGAATTACAGAGCTTGAGAGAAACAAATACAGTCGCATTGCCTCAATGTGCCATAGAGGGCTGCATCTCATTCTCTGAACTTGAGGCCCAGTTTGTTGAGGAGTGCTGATAGCTCACACTCAGTGAACAGTACCAGTGGCAGGACTCTAAATATCTTCTATAATCTTTTTATCAGAAGTCTAAAAAAAAAGTTTTGGGAATGCCCATGCCTCAGGATGAAATGAATGAGAATGAGATGTCATGAAATGAGATGTCACACTCCACAGTAGAAGTTAATCACCCATATGAAAGGAAACAAGTAGGGCTTTACAAATGTGCAGTTTTCACTTTTTTTTTTTTTTTATATTTCGATTTTATTGTGGTAGTTGTAGTTTTATTGTGGAGCGGGATGAATTAAATGCCCAGTAGGGGGCTCCCTCCTTTTCTCCTGAACACAGAGTGCTGATATTTTACACACTGCAGAAGACAACTATGTCCTGAGGCGTACACACCTCATATAGTATTAAGCGATTGTTATGCTATAGACGGTGAAAGTAGAATGCATGGACACCAGGGCACTAGGGCCACTCAGGACAACATGCCCAGAGGATATAGATGAAAAAGTCATAAGGAGTCATGGTCGCAAGATATAAATTTGGTACTTAGCAAGGAATCGAGCAAACAGAAGTACTCCATTTCCAATAGAATATTCCCAGGAGGTTGCCCACTCAGTCATAGAACCAACGTTACAAATGTAGATTACAGTTTGGCTTGTGTAGTCAGGTTATTTGTAATGCATTTAAAACCCTTTAAACTCAAGTGGCACAGATCTGTGTCGGCAACACAGTACAGTATATATATATCAAAGACGAATAAAATACAGTACAGTGTGTGCTTAAATTGAATTGTAAATAATATACAGTGTGTGCTTTGCTGGTGTGTGTTAACAGGAGGCTTCAGTCATCAAACTTTGCATTTTGCATGTCAGGTGGAACAAAAGTTATAATTACTTTTACAATGTGTAAATTTTACCACGACTGGAATGTGGAAATGACGTTGCAGAAAAGTAGAACTGACAAAATTAACATAACATCCTTATTTTGCACAGCACCAGATATATACAGTATATATACAGTACAGTATACTGTAGGACTGCCAAGGTGGTATATATTCTGTTTCACAACATATTCAATATGATAAACTGAATTAAATATTTTTTTAACCAATTGTACAAACATCATGCAAAAAATAAATAACAAAGTCATATAGACAAAGAAATAGATAACCTGATCACATGTTTTTATGGTTGTTTTTGATGACCAAAAAAATAAGGGTGATATGTTAATTTTTTCAGTTCTACATTTCTGCAACATCATTCACTTTTTCCCCATTCCGCATCCTATTTTGCCCCACTGTATATGGATACTCCCAGGATATTTCTCGTGCGATATGGCTTTTGTAAAACAGTTCCACAACCACCACTGATTATCAACAGATTATGAATAGTTTTAATGTTTTAACCACTTATTTTGCTCTACCAACACATATCCTTCCCCCACTGGCAGAAGTGGCCACAGACAGTATAATTAATTGGAGTGAAAGTAGCTTAAAATTTTTTTGACCGGTTCTACAGTATGTAGCCGAAAATTTGTGTAGGTGAAGAAAATAAACCATAGTGGTGGTGGCCAGTCCTGTAAGTCTCTTACGTTTCTCTTTATGTTTCCACTTATTACAGCTGATTTAACTTACGGGTTTCAGGCAAAAAATAGTGCACTAGGGTGTGCGATTATTTGTTCCACACACCAGTCAATGCCCTTGATTTAGTGGTTAGGGAAGGTCTGGTGTTTCAGCTTTAGGCTCGATGGTATTGTAACTCACCGTAGGTGTCTGTACATGATGAAACAACATGGTGGCAAAGTGTTTATTAAAATGATGTCAGATGTGTTTTCTTGCTGAAAAAAACAATATTTTTGATAAGGTTAGAACTAAAGAATTGAATACAATGTCATGACAGAAGAAAACTTCTTACTTATATAGTTTTTTTGCATTATTCATTGTAACCCAGCTGACAAAACAAAGGTGCTTTTTTCTGTAAGTTTGATTATGGAACCTTGAACTGCTGTGAGCAACAAATCAAGAAAAGAATAAATATGCAAACAGTATGCATACACCAGTATGACAAGAACACCTGTTTTCCCAAATCAGCACAAAAGGCATCAACTATTTAAAAATTATTTATTGTGCTGCGAAGAAACAAACAAAATAATACAAGAAATTGAAAAGATCTGCTGTGCTACGGGAATTCTGAGTCAAATCTTCATCTACCCTCTTTAGAAATCTGCAATATCATCATTACCAAGATTGACAATTCTTACTTTTTTTTTTTTTTTTTTTTTTTTACATGAGCATACAACACCAGTAGTATACAAAGTTAAAAAAAAAAAAGTCTTCGTGTGTGTTTTCTGTGGACAGACTGAGCAGAAAGGAAGATATCAGGAGAAAAATGTCTCCAAATGTATTCAGCTTACTTACTGGAACACAGGACCAGACCTGTCTGCTGTTCCAAAGCGGAAAGAGCAGTATTCCAGGAAAGGAAATAAAATAGGGAGGAGGGGAAAAACAGCCTAACAGTTGAGGATAAAGTGTGCCCTGTATCATCAAATCTAACCTTTCTTAAATCCTTTGAGAGACCAAAACTGTCGCACGATTTCAGCTGTGTCGTTCGATTCAAATTCCTATATGCTCAATTGTTCTGCTTGTTAATAAATTACTAAGGTATTTAAAACAATAAATTAAATCTTTTCATTTTAACTGCTTTCCAAGCTTTTATGTCTTTTTTTTTTATTTTTTATTTTTATTTTGTTTTGGCGAGTGATACTCAAGTATTTACAACAATACTTGGAGGATGCACTGAAAAAAAAAATACATAAAAATAAAAGATCCTGCGAGACCCTTCAAACATGCAGAGCTGTTGGAGGAGTAATAATGCTTCTCCCTCAGTAATTAGATAACGCCACATCCAAAACCCAACATTTCTGCACTTAAGACATTTGTCCAATTGAAAACGACAGGTAGCATATGGGTGCAGCCACAACCTGTTGTTCAGGAGCACTTAATTTAAGTTTTTGCTTTGTAACAGGCAGTGTTAAGTTTGAACTTAAAATGAAGTTGCATATCAAGCTTTATTCTACAAAACAATTGTTTACATCACTCTGTTCCACTGCTCGTTTATCTCGAGTCTCTTCACTTGCCGTGACCGTGAGCCAGAATGTTCAATAAGCTGCGGTGTTTACACAGTGAAGAGAGGCTTTGTGACTTCACCAGAGGGAAGCAGGTTTACAGTGCTTACTCTCTAAAGATAAAAAGGAAATATTGCCATTTTTTCCCCCACTCGGTTCCCATCTAAGTGCCCCATCATGCTACCTCTACAAATATGATCACCTGCTTCCATAAAAACTGAGAGCTAGTGTGTATTATACAATATTCAAACATAAGGGAAATTAACACATTTTAACCAAATGTACACTTACATTATGTACAAAACATCTTCTAAATGATTGTCATTTCTTCGTATAAAGTCGTCACTCCAAATCAAGATAATCTCATGGAACATATCTGGTGCTGTGCATATACAGTCATTGCACTGCAAGTATAAATGCAATATGAATGTTAAGAATATATGCAAAATTTTTGAAGACATTTCCCTAAAAAGTGTCAATTTCCCTTGTTGCACCTTCTGGTGTATAACAAAATCCACCTGCCCAGTATTGTGTAGCGCCCTTTGGTAACACCAAAACTTGTACCTCTGAAGGTGTGCTGTGGTATCTGGGGCCTAAACATAAGATGTGAGGTGTCGTCTTAATGGATCTGACATGTTTGTCCACCACATCCCACAGATGGGATTCAAGATGAATTCTGGAAGATTTAAAGGCCAAATCACCACCTGGAAATCAGGTTGCATCAATCTGACTCTTGGCTCTGTTGCTGGTTCACAAGTTGTCCTTCCTTTGGCCAATTCTGGCACGTACTAATACAAGGAACACCATGCAAGATCTGCCATTTTGAAGACCTAATCATCTAGCCATAACAATTTGGCCCGTGTCAGAGTTGCTCAGAGGTCTTGCTTGCCCATTTTTCCTGCTTCCAACACATCAAATTAGAGAGCAGACTATTCAATCTCTGCCCGATATATGATAGGTGCGACTGTAATAAAATGATCCATGCTCATTTCTTCTGCTGCTAGTGGTTTTAATGTTATGTTTGACTGATGTATTTATACTCATTGCGCATCACTGCATTATAAAGGGTCCCGCAAGGTTTTAAGAACACAAAAGGGGTACTTTTCAACTTTTTCCATGAAAAGCATTTGTAAAAAAAAAAAAAAAAAAAGAAAGAAAAAGAGGTTACTCATTAAACTATACAAAAGTGCCAAAAGTATAGTTCTACAAACATTATAAGATTGTTTTGACACAACCAACAAGAACTAGTCCTGCTCCTGCCCCTATTTTCAACAACTCATGGTTCAATCCTGTTTCACCCCGTAACTGCATTGGTTATGAACCATTGTGCCTAACAAGAGGTCTTGTTTGGAATTCAACTTGTGTGCCAAGGTTCCAGTAGTTCTGATGCCTGCAGGGGCCTGTGACCGAGAAAACAATGGAGCCGTAAACCAACAGCTCACACTGTGTGATCAATAGAGAGCAAGAAAAGAGCATAAAGACATGACCTGCAGTCCAAAACTGTTTTCAACGCACCCTTGTTGACTTGAATCTGGAGTGGTATATGAATGCCCACTTGTAGCACAAGGGTTGGAGGGTATAACAAGAATTATATCTTTTAATTAAAATGCGCTTGTCCTTGGCAGGGAGCAACGGGCTGTTTAATCGATTTACATGGCCACTTTCCTCCAAACTGTGTATAGGCATAATAGCTTGCCAAGTAAGAGTGGCGAAAACCGCTGTTATTATGCACATTGTCAGGTATAGACTGATTATCTGACTGCCATAACAGCCTATTTAAACATTGCTCATCAACCATAATGTTCTACTTCAATACATTTGAGACTGCCAGAGATGTGGTGAATTTCCATGTGCTTGGTTACTTGCCATGTACCAATAGCAAACTCGGCACCTTGTGACTGCGACCCGAGTTGAGTATGGAACAAAGGCCTACTATGTCACACTTGTCATCTTTTTTATTCTTATCTGAAGAACATGGGTGTTGGAAATTCTAGTGGTGGAATTTTTAGCATTTCATGATTGTCATCGGCCAACAAGATGTTTGTTCTGCCAGGCCTTGATTGTATTGGAATGACTATTAACCAAAGTATGTGGACAAAGCTTAGCTGTGAAATCATACCAAGAGCATTACTTGGAGTTCATAGTGTAGGTGAATACAGCTGACCATTTTCTCTCCTTTTACAAAAAATGAACAACAGAACAACTACTGAGACATTAAGAATGATAGGTTCATTTGCAGTTGTTGCAGCCAATACAGAAACGGGCAAAAGGCTTGTCTGTTGAACCCCCTAAAACAAGCAGATCCAGATATATCGTTGTCCAGTTTTCAGCCTTCATTATGACCAGATCAGTCACTGAACTGGATGCATCGTTGGTCAGAACTGCTTTCTGTAACTGAATTAGGTTCCACTCTCGCTCACACATTCATTCTCTATCCTGCTTATCCTGTCCTGGGTCAAAGAGGGCCTGAAGCCTATCCCACAGGATTCAGGGCATGAGGCAGGGTACACCTTGGACAGTGTGCCAGCCCATTGCATCTACTCACTCACATACTACAATTAATTAGAAAACACAAAATAACCTAATCTTGCTTGGAGTTTGGCTGTTTTTCCCATGCTTGGAGGGTTACCTCAGGGGTTCTGGTTTCCTGCCACATGCCACAAAGAAATGGGTTGGGTCCATGTATGTAATGTATGGCATTCATACACATGTGCACCAAACACCTTTACCAGATGTTGCTGACAATACAGTTCACTATTAGCACCTTAGCAAATAGGCAAGTACACTCTGGCAGTCCTGCATTTTACTCATAGACATCATGTAAGATGGCCAAGTCAACGAGGGATTGTTTCAAACATTATGGAATTGGGTCGGCTCGGGACCACTTCATTCAAAACGAAACGAAACAAAACGAAACATTACGTGAAACAAAACGGAGGAAGGAAGTCAGAAAAGCCAGTGGAAAACAAAATGACAAAATAGGAAACAAATAGAATGAGATGTTTGTCTTTTTCTTTCTGCCTTTTCTTCTCTGTGGGTTCGTCTTTCGATTTACTATCATACAAGCTAGGCAGTGGAATGCCTGTCGTGTTAAGATTCCTGTAGACAGAAATCTCTCTTTTTTACAAAACTCAGTCATAAATACATTCAATAAGAAAAAATGAAACAGAGAACTTTACAGGTGAAGCAGAGTCAATGTGCGCATGCATGTGCGTTTGTGAGCACACACGTACATACATGCAGACACAAACACACACACACACATATATACTCACAATATCTGATGTCTATTCATCATAGCGTTAATATGTACATAAAACGTTCCTATAAGGTGTGTAGGATTCTGAAGCCAATTTGGAAGCAGAGTTTTTTTTCTTTCTTTCTTTCAAGCAAGGATTAACAAAAGGTGCTTTGACAGCATTTTAAAGCGTCCAGACTAGGAAGCTGTTTCGTAATTTATAGGAAAAAAAGGGTAATCGATTAAAGAGCCTTTTTTTTTGGCCTTAAACAAAAGTCCTTTCAATATTGTTTGATTTTGATTCCTTGCGTGTTTCCCAGAGATGCGATTGATACTACTACTCAACCCCATCGAAAAAACAAGGTCTACAGAATCAAAGCAAAAAAAGCAGCACTTGTAGCACAGACTCATCAAACCAGTATAACTACCTCTTATATTTATCCCACATAACAACCCTTTATTCTCCCTTTCTCACAAAGTATATCATTGCTGGGAGTGTGAGAAAGCGTCGATTTGCTCGGTCATAGAATCAAATCAAATAAATCAAAAAAACAAAATGTAATGTTAAAGGGGGAGAAAAAAAACAAAAGCTTATAACTGTAAGCAGAGAGACCGACACCTAAGCAGGAACATCTAATTTCCACTGAGCTTCCTTCTCAGTTGTCCTCCATTCTTCTTTTAAAGGGGCTTAAAGAGTTGAGCCCTGTCACTACAATAAGTGGGAAATGTCTTAGCAGGTCTGCTCTCTCTCAAGCCTTTATCACCTCATCCTTCTCTTTCTCTTCTCATGTTTTTTTTCCACATAGTCCAGTATCTTCACTACCATGGAGACTCATCCCTCCCAGAGAAGCTTTGGTTAAACATTCACACCAAGCACTTGATTTGAATGTCTCTCTCTCTCTCTCTCGCTCTTCAAAAACTTTTCAAATAGCTTTTTTTTCTGTGTAAAAAAAACAGGAATGCACAAAAAAATATCATTTTTGAAAACACCCCAGTCTGCCCTAATCCCAAATATGTATGTTTGAGCTCAATAACCTCCAAACACAGACACACACACGCACACACACACATTCTCATTATAACATACACAACAATATCCCAGGAAATGCACTCAGCACTTCCCAATCAAATAAATACACTCCTGCAGTGACTGACTTGGCAACGTGATCACGTCCTGATGAGACCTTTGGTCGTCCTGCGTGCATTTTGGAGAGGTGTTCGATTAATGCGGGTATTATGATTATTGTGTTTTTATCAGGGTCTCAACTCTGTTCTCTCTTTTTTTTTTTTTTTTTGTCTGCTTGGTTGCGCTGTCCATCACTGGATTTTCTTAGCCATGATACTAGCTTTTTTAATAATAGTTCTTTGATAATGTGCTCTCTAGGTTTGGCGGCTGATCCCAGTCTCTGTCTCTCTTTCTCTCTCGCTAAATCTCTCTCACTCATCGCAGGATGCTCTCGCTCACGCAGTCTGGTAGAAGTTGTCCGCCTCCAGGTTGTTGTGTTTCTGCATGCTGTAATAACCACTGTAGCGTGAGTCGGGGTCAGCGATACGCAGCATGCGCTGAGAGCTGTCCACCTGCACCTTCGTCCCTTTCTGGCAGTCCACGTACACAAGCTGGTTATTCAGACACGTGGGCTGTACCGGGAATACAAACCGAAACAAAACTGTGAGTTTTCTTACAAATACAGAAAAAGTCCTGCTTACAAGTATTTTATAAACAGTTACATGCACACCTCGATAAATACAATTTCGGATTTTACTCATTCTACATCTACATCTAGGCATTTGGCAGATGCTCTTATCCAGAGCGACTTACTTTTTTTTTTTTAATCTCATTACACATGTGACCAGTTGAGGGTTAAGGGCCTTGCTCAAGGGCCCAACAGTGGCAAATTGGTGGTTGTGGGGTTTGAACCTGGGATCTTCCGAACCACAGTCAATGCCTTAACCACTGAGCTACCCCCTTATTCTAGCACATGAGGTGGAACTTTTTTAAACATTGCTATATATTCTTCCTATAGAAGCTTTGAACTATCACTAGCACTGGCACTGTTGCAATTGGAAGCCATGATCCATTTTACGCTTAAGTGATAACATCACCATTAACACTCAACTGACATGCAATCACTTTTTGTATGAGATAGATGTGAGCTAGACATGAGATACATGCTTTGTGTGCGAGAAGATGTTGCGTGCACTAAGTCTATTTATATCCACTATCTTCAATTCGGCTTTCTGAAATGAAAATATCAGTAATTTCATGGGACATCGGATGTATTTGCCGCCTGAACTGACTGTGTGTGCTGTGTACCTGTGATGTGGAGTACTGCAGTGAAAATGAAACGGAAATTGTAGAGAAACAAGCATTTTGAACTGAAGTTTTTTTTATTTTATTAAAATCACAATCAAATGATTCAAAATCAATCAAAATCCCCCCCGGATTTTCTCCCTAATTTAAGTCATGTCCAATTCCTCCCCGTCACTAGGGGGCTCCCACGTTAAGGCTACTTCTGCTACTCAGTTGGGAGGGCAGAAGACCATCACATGTTTCCTCCGCACCACGTGACGCCAACCGACCGCATCAACTGCTTTCTTGGAGGCGGAGTAACACACTCCGAGATAACACACGCTATACATTCCTTCCGCTTGCGTGAGCTTACAGACGACCCTGATTGGCTGTACAGCCGTTATTAATGTGGGAGCACTAAGTACCTCTCATTCCACCCCTGTGAGAGAGCTCAGCCAATCAGCTCTCTCCAGGCCTCCGGCTGCGAGAGGTTACAGCACCACCCGGGAATCGAACTCGCGATCTCTGGATAATAGGGCGAGCACTTTACCACTGTGCCACTTGGGGACTCAAATCAGGAGTATGTTAAGCTACTTTCACATTACCAGTCTAAAGTGACAAAATTCCAAAATTTTTATATTTTCCGATGTCTGAACGCAACAATCTGATGATTTTCACACTGGATCCGGGTCACTGTAATATGTGGTCCTAAACTAAATACATATCTGGTACATGGTCACGCACTTTGACACTAAATTGAATATTTACATTGCTCTAAATAAGGGGGATGGGGGAGGATGTCCGGGGGTTTGGGTTTCAAGAACCCTCTCTGCTGTGCCATATCTTTGCTAACCCTACACTCTGACTCAAAAATGAGATACACAAAGAAGAGAAATTCACTGTGCTGTGAAGCATGTGACAAATAAAGCATTCATCATCAAGTCAAAGTGATATATCCCAAAAAATGAAATGATATTCTGCCATTTGTGCTTTTTAACAACTTTATGACTCAATCAATAAAATATTTTCTATCAGACTCAGCTCACATGCTCCTCTACAAGGTAATAGCGAATAGATCTGCCTTGAGATGTGCTATATGTTTCAGCGACAGACAAATCACTCTTTAAGTACCCAGGACAAGCAGACATACGAGTTTTTCATTCACTGTTGCCCAGCAGACAGGCAGGTTCACTAGGCTGTTGAGATAATAATCATGTCCAACAACTAGAGTAAGAAATCCAACTCTACACCCTATCGACGTTTGTGAAGAAAACATTTAACTTAATATTGATAAAACGTAACACACTTTGACTTGTACATGCATCTTCTCAGTAGCACAAAGTAGTACTCTGCCGTGCACTACTCATTTTCCGAGTCCTGCCACCTTCTGGGTTATACATGTGAACCAGGCCAGGAGCTCCTTTTTTTTCTATGCATATTAAATATTATGATCAAATGCTAAGCAGTCTTTCGAGAATCAGGGATATGAATAGTATTTTATTTTCGTACTCCTACCTTAGAGGGTGTGTGGTAGCAAGGCATGTGCATCCACTGCTTCCTCTGGTTGACCAGCAGCAGGGTGGTGATAGTGAGCACCATCATCAGTACAGGCAGTGCTACCCAGGCCCAGTGAAGGCTGGCGTCCGGACTGGGCATCGGATGTTTCCCATCCAAAGACGGCATCTGCAGGCTGCCAAAGTCACCTGCTGCAAGCACATCACAATTAGCACACATAATGCTGAACACAATTCATCATACCAATTTATGTTTAAAATGAATGTACAGTGGAGGCCAAAAGTATTAAGATAACACATGACATTGTTGGTTCTAGCTGTTAGAGACCTGGTGGACAATGGTGAAGAAGCCACTAGTCGTCAAGAAACCATTTATTGTACATGATGTTCAGGAAGCAATCAAGCAGGCATGGATTGAGGAAGTGAAACCAGACGTCTTGTTGACTCTATGCCCAGATCCAACAGGTTTTGAAAAATAAAGGACTTTGTTCTAAATATTTATTTTTGTATAGCAATATCATTGCAAAAAAAAAAAATAATTACTGTACCTAAAATAACTTATTTTCTTATTGTAATTTTTTTAAACATTTGAGAATGTCATTGAATTTATAATATTTTTTAAAATACTTTTGACCACCATTGCACATTACCAGATGGAAGCAAGCAACTTTAAAATGTTTAAAATATTTTAACCCCCAAAATGATCACGCATTAAAAACTAACTAAATAAGCATATATATTAATAAAATGGATAAAAATACATATTTTATATCAAACCAAGTAATAAATCAATTGGAAATGAAGTCAACCTCTTTTATAACATCACACCACCAATCTGTCCTTTAACAGCCCATTCCAAAATCATGGACACTGCTATAGGAGGCTCTACTCTTCTAAGAGTTTCATCCTAAAAGATATATGGTTCAGATCAGGGCTCTTGGTAAGTGTGATGATGCTGATTGGCCATATAGTGCATGATAATAAGCTTATGTAAATCGTGGCTAAAAACGTAATGTATTCGATTTTACATAAAAAATTTACCATGCTTGTAGCATGTATCTGAAAATTAGAATTCTACACATGTACGGCCTCATTGCAAACTGCAGTCAGATAAAGCACACTTCAACATACATTCATCTTTAATAGTCTGGTACCTTTTGCTTAGGGAGGTTCTTCGAATAATGCAAACAATATCTCATGCATTTCTAATGCATGTGATTTATAATCCACCATCGTCTTGCAAATGGAGCTATTTTACTCAAACTGTGAACAGCGTTGACATTTGCATCACTTTAAGTATAAAAGCACACAGTATGCATCAAGTGTAATAAATAAATAATGAGAAACTACAACTCTCCAACGGTTGCCAAACGTAGCAGTTATCTGACTGCCAAAAATGTATGAATGTGTAAAGACAGATCCGTCATAATGAGGGTAAAAATATGTATTGATATGAACCTTCACCTCTAAACTGGGGCATGATGTCGTTCTCGCTGTGCGTAGGCCAAGCAGGTCGATGTTTTAATCTGTCTCCATGCTGGTCTGTCTTCTCGATGGGTATGTTAGTGGGAACGGTCTCTGTAACACAAATGCACCTTGGTACTGTATATTTCCGGTTCTTAACATTTTTATGCATTCTGTGTATTGATGGGAATCATAAGGGATCACTCTGTACAATACCTTGGGGCCGATTTGATTTGTATTGCGGTTCTGATTTCCCCACAATTCTAAACAAATTTAGCAGATAATGTCCTCCTATTAAACAGAATGCTGAACTAATGTGTGAATATTTTAGAGAATCACCGATAGGATTATAAAGGAACTGCAACACCTTTTTACCACCTTACCACCTTAAATTTTACCACCTTAAATGCAATACACGGTTTGCCAAACAATAGAATGATCATTACGTAATTGAATGGACTGAACTCGAATTCTGTGCTACATAACCTTTTTGCATAAAAATGAACTTGCACATGTTGCAATAAAAGGTGATAATGCTGTATCAGTGAAGTAAATGTTCCATGTCAGATGGACTATCAGAAAGCAGCAGCGGGAACCGCAATGCCGCGAATGCTTTTTATGAAACGGCTTAAAGTAGATTTGGAGTTTCTAAACCAGCGTGACAGCAAGGTCACAGAGATATTAAAAGCTGCGTTTCAGTGACCCAGTCTGGCTGTATTCACAATGCTTTTAAATTATTCACCAAAACAAGTCCACATTCACTAAAGCCTGTCTCAATTAGAGTAAACATTTCTTAAGGAGAGACGCAGAGAGATCGTGAGAAAAGACAGAGTTGTCTGAATGACAAATAAATTATTGCAGCTACAGGGCACAAAGTCAGACATGGCTCAGTCTCAGCCTCAGACATGCACCAGTTTTTATCAGTCTGAATGGGAGACAAACTTTTCATCATCCTGAGAACAATGGCATGAGATATTAGCACTGGATTGGAAAAAGTTTGTGAGAGTCTCGGAATCGGAGTTGCTCAATCTCACATCCTACGGCTGTCCTTGTTCTGTAAAAAAAAAAAAAGTCTATGTCTGGCCATTATAAAGGGATGCAATATGATAGCTAAATGCCTGTATGCCTTAGGTTTATAAGCTCCAGCAAATCAAAATTAAAAGCTAAGCATCACATTTTGTCACTGTAGTGACAATACAATACTGCTGTTATTGTACACAGCAAACTTCGCACTAGATGAAGATAAAGACAGCAATGCGACTCAAATACTGTATTCTTTTATTTCAGCTTTACTTGATTTATTCCCAATGGGGCAATTACTTTTGCATATATCCCAACTACACAGGGCCATAACATGGCAATTCTAAAATAACTACAGTAGGATATAAAGGCCCATTCTAGCAGTGTTGGAAGTGAACCCACGACCTACTTGTGAATATCAAAAACCTTAACCACTCATGTCTGTAAAGGGCATATGATGGTCCGTCTCAGATATCAACACTTTTAATATGAGGTAGCTGACCTGGGCACAAGGGGCAGCAGCTGCCCTCCACCGTGATTGGCTGGTGGCAGGGAAGGGCAGGGCAACTGACTGTAGAGCACAGAGTCTGTCCTTGCAAGCAGTAGCAATGTGTGCAGCTGTCAATGTCCCAGCGCTCCTCATCCACGTATGTCTTCCCGTTGAAGTGGCACACGGCTCTCGGTGTGGCATCTACCAGCAGGAAACAGACGTTAGGCCTGAAGCCAAACGGCTACAGCTCTATTAGTTCTATAGCTGTACAGTGTACTCACGAACAGTCATGAAAAACAATCTGGTGTAAGATATTTGATTAGTACCTAGGCAATAGGGGCAGCACTGGCCCTTGCGCAGGACAGGCCGGGCACAGTTGACTGGAGGGCAGGACTCTGAGAAACAGCTGATGACTCCGTCCACACACACACAGCTAGAGCAAACGTTGGGCTTCCAGGACTCGGCAGCCAGGAAGATGTCCCCTTCCTCATTGCGGCAGTAGCTGGGCATGCTGTTGTTGCCGGGGGTCAGCGGAGTAAGCGGCTCGTCTGAAAAACGAGTACATAGATAATGTAGTAAAAGCATATTGTTTATAAAAGCACAAATCGGTGACCTTTAGGTTAATTATTCGTCCTGCGTAAAGCATAAAACAAAATAACTTGCTTTTAAACAAATATGAAATATGACACAATTATACGGAGATCAGCCACTGGGCCATAGCCAGAATGATACACATATCGAGTGACCTTTAGAAAGCCTATAAATGTGCTCATTCCAGAAGCTCCTGTTTACTGATAAGCATGTTGTATCAGCCTTCGCAGCTACTTTGTAGATACAGAGCTTAACTCTACGTAAAGAAACATTGTTCCTATCTTATTTTTTATATCTTATGATTATGAAAGATCAGTTACCGGATTACAGCGAGTAATTAGGAAAACCACAGGACACAGAGAGGAAAAACAGCATCAGTTGAGGGCTGAGAATTTTTTTTGGTGTGTATCACAACAAGGACAAATGTTCATGTACTGACCAACTCATTACAAGCTTTTTTCCTTTTCCACACGGAAGCACTTGCTTTGCTGAACTATCAAATGATATGATAACGCCTGAAATGATAATCACAATTGTTCTCAAAAGAGAGTTCATAAATATTGATCATAATTACTCAGCTATATTAAAAACTAAATATTATTTGCATATTCTTAAAAAAAAAAAAAAAAAAAGAACAATAGCCTTCTTTTCCACAATGTGCATGAAAATGCTGTATTCATTTGTGTCCTTTAACAGGAATAAGACTTACATACTTAATAGCCTATTAATACTTTAGATTACAATCCAAAAAGATAAATAAATAAAACTATTAAATAAACAAACGGCATACGATTTAACCCATCAGTCACAAAAAAGGCATAACATCAGCTAATTAGTTCCCTCCTGATAAGTAACACAAGATTAATAGTGTATCCCTACAGGCAACCCGTTCTGGCAGGCTGATTATTCCAAGCCTGATTTTTGTCTCTCCACTTGTGTGTATTAAACACTAAAGAAGAACATGTAACAGTTCACACACGAGTGATTGTGAACATGCTTCCTAAACAAAGTAACGTCCCTTTATCATCCAGTTCCCTCATGTCGCTCGTGCTCCATCTGCCTCCGTGTGTCTGATTCAAGCCAATCAATATTCATGAGCCCTCAGAGAGCGCATCAACCTTCCTGCGGATCTTTACACTCCCGTTCCAGCTGGAGAGCGCTGGCTTATCTCGACACAGGAAACGATGTTGAACAGAGTGGCCGGACTGGATGAAATTAATCTGTTTGTGCGTTTTCCAGATTCTCTTAAGCAGGCTGCTGTATTATCACTGCATCATGCTGAAACATCTGTAAGCCTGCCGTGTAGCACGTTCATAAGTACTTTGCTTATGTATCATACCCACTGATCTTTTTTTTTTTTGAACGTTTCTTCAGATCATGTGGGACAATACTGCAGCTATAAATAAGCCACCTTAAAAAAATGCTGCTGTTTGACCAAACGAAAATGTATTTTGTCAGGAACGATGGCTCGATGTGCCAGCCTTGGCTGTCCCCTTGGTGTTTGTTCTATCAAGCCTTTGAAAGGTTGAGGAAATATGATGACCCTGTACAAGGTGGTATCAATATTTATTTCAGTCCTCTTAAAAATACATGCGGCTCTAAACTGATATAAAACCCTGCCAGCTTTAATAATAAAACAGAGTGGGGATTGTGGGAAATCTCACCTGGACAGTGTGGGCAGCAGGAGTCCTGTGTCCTGACTGGGCTCTGGCAGAGCAGGGGAGGACACACCTCGGTCTCGCATAGCACACGGCCGCTGTGGCAGGTGCACTGCGTACATGAGTCAATGTTCCATGTCTCTCCTTCCACAAAGTACTCTCCACCCGGGGCGAGACACACAGACGCCTCGCTCAGCTCCGGCCTGTGAGAGCCAGACTCATCTAGACAAGACACAATATATATATTTATTTATTCATTTTTTTATAGGATAGGATTTTTTTTTCCAGCCACAGTCATAGACCAAAATATTTGTTGAAATGGAAAATATCTACAGGCAGTGTGAATAAGTAACTGAAAAAAATGACACAGTATAGTAGAATAATGTACTTAGATTTATGAGATATAACTACAAACACCACCAATGCCATCTATAGTACAGGCTTACAGCTGAATGTAATCCATACTTATGGGGAAAAGTCATTAACAGTGAGAGAAATCCACTCGGTTTGTGCTATTGTGCGTGTTTGTCTGTTTTACAGAAAGACTTTTCAGCCACCAGACTGCCTAAGACCTGAACTGTATATAAAGAATGTAATGCATAGCAAAAACATTTATAATGCCATGTAGCTTATAAAGACAAAACTGTCAAAGATGATATATATATTTCTGTTGTTTTTTATACTGTACACTTATCAGCCATAAGATGACATGGCTTTTTCCCACCAAAGCCAGGTGAATGGACAAACTTGATCAGCAACTACACACCAGTAAACTAGTGATAGGATTATGGACACCCATGGCTCAGCCATGTCTGCGGGAACCAAAGGCCAGCCTGTCTTATCCACTCACTCATCTTCTACACTGCTTTATCCTGTATTCAGGGTTATAGGGGGTCTGGAGCCTATACCAGGAGGCTTAGGGCACGAGGCAGGGCACACCCTGGCCACACTCTACGGGCAGTTTGGGAACTAATAGAACAATTAGCCTAATCTGCAGGTCTTTGGGAGAAAACCCACCAAGCACAGGGAGAACATGCAAATCCATGCAGATGGAGACAGGAATCGAACCCGGATTCCCCAGGAATCCCCAGCAAGGCGACAGTGCTAACCACTACACCACTGTGCCGCCCCATCTTATCCAAGCCCACAGAAAAGCCAATGCAGCACAAATTGTATATATATACAATTCTGGAAAAAGGCTTCTGTAAATATTCTGGTGCCACGAACCACAGCACACCCCTAGAGGCTCTGCAACGGTTTTAACTTTAATAGTTTTAATGTTATGGATGATCTGTATACATTTGCGGTACATTATGGCAACTTATGTACATTGTTGACTTATTATGCCAACAACTGTCTGTTTTGTTGTAAAAAAGCATGTAATACCTGAACAAATTACCCATAATTGATTGTTGAAACATTAACACTCAAGCTGATTGCAAATGACACTCCACTGTGCCACTCAGTAGGCTGTGGGTCAATTCTTTTTTTTTTTTGTCCCTATTTTTTTTAAACAATTAGACTATTGAAAGATGATAATCACTAGCACAAAATAGATCTGACTCATGAGACATGCTACAGCAGTAAAAGAGTATACACAGAAGGACATACAGTACTGTATCAAGGTAATATAAAGAGAGTAAATGTTGGTTAAACCTGGGCAGGAAGGACAGCACTGGCTGGCGCGTATGCTTGGGTTGTCACAGTTGGGCACAGGACAGGAGATTAGGGCGCACATCTCTCTACCATCATGGCAGTAGCACTCCCTGCAGCCGTCGTGCCAGCTTTGACCGTTCTCGTGTCTCCGACCGTCCATAGAGAGACATGAGCCTAGCTTATTGGACGGCTCAAGAGGAAAAGAACCGTGGTCTAGAAGGAGACACACACAAAAAAAAACTTGCTAAACCCCTAAGGGACATTTAAAGAGTCACTCATTAGTGTGATTCGGATGTGTAGCTGATTTCAGGAGGGAGCATAATCGAAAATTCTTGGAGTTACAGTGCAACCTGGTCATGGTAAAAGCAGTTCGTGAAGATCCCAAAAACCCCTTCACATCGTAAAAGAAAAAACATTTTTCTGTCAGAAGTATTTAAATTTAAATTCGTGCCACCCGATCTAATCAGCGAGGTGCCTTCCGTACCCACTCTAGTGGCTGTGGGCTACAATTCAGCGCGCAGTGTCTTATACCTCGGTCCCCAGTTCCCCTGCACTCGCTCTAACCTCACTCTATCTGCCAGAAGCTACACTTTTCATGAAATCAGCAGCAACGGCCAACTGAGCCCAAATCATTACTACTGAGAGAACTCACTTTGATTAAAATCCTACCACTGAGATATGAGGTGGAGGTGAAATCTTTTTTTTAATTTGAAAAAAAAAAAAAAAAAACTGGATTGAAAAGAATAATTCTATGTTTCTTGTTAATCAGATTGCAGCTGGGGCTGCTCATGAATATTTCACATGCAGCAAGGTATTATTTGGGGCACATCACAAGACACCGAGAGAGTAGTACAGAGGCTGGGGGAAAGAAAGAAGCTCTTTATGAGCAACAGGTGGGTTCGTAAACAAACAAACAAAAAAAAGTGAGAGGTCTCTCCCTGTATGTGTGTGTGTGTGTGTGTGCGTGAGTGGGTCGAATATTCCTCTGATGTCTGCTCGACCACTAATGCAGAATTCATTCAGTCTGCTGCAGTCTTACCAATCACAGGTGTACAGGGATGACATCTCAGTACGTGAGGACACATAGAGTCACTGCTGTTCTCAGGATAACATGATTCGGACATAACGAGGTTCTCTTATAATCTGTGTTATCGGATTAAGAAGATTACATAAATCTCTGAGGAGTTATTCGGATACAACCCCGGAAAAAAAAAAAACACACGCCCCATAGCCCCCCTCCTTGGACTGTAAGAGGAAACACGGAGTACCCGAAGGAAAACCACCAAACACAGGGAGAACAAACAGATATGAAGGTGGGACTCAAACCCTTGCCCTTGAGGTGCAAAGGCACATGCAGAATGTCACCTTCTGTCATTATGAATCTTTTTTTCTTATTTGTGCTCATTTAGAATACATTTTTAGACACATTTTACTTCATATTTTCTTTATTGACATTTTGAAATAAACCATTTTAATTTTGAGGAAGTGTGTGTGCTAAATGGTGTATACTGTACATCCGATTGTTAAATATAACCATTCCATTAACTAGGCATTACTAATATTTCGTTCCATTAATGTAAAAAAACACATTAGAAATTCAAATATGAGTAAAAATATCATGTAAGCAGACATTATTATTACTAATGTATACTGTATACCGATGCATGTGTACTGTGTATGTGTGACACAGCAGGTGCTAAAAACTGAACAGTGTGAGTCTGCTTGAGTGTAAGCAGTTTAAGTGGCAATTGAAATAAATGGAATGATTAATGCTTAGTTTCATTCTCTATGGAGTAAACAAACAGATGCTTACCTCTGCACTGGCAAATTAGACAACCCTGCTCATCCTGCTGGAAGCCCACCGGACAGGACTTGTCACATGGAAGTTCGGGACATTTTTTACAGCGGCATGTATCGCAGCCATGCTTGTTTTTACTGTTAGAGGGGGGAAAAAAGGAAAGATTTGCATTTTGTTCAATAGGTTACACTGTATAATTATTACTCTAACACTGTATCCTCCCACTGGAATATTTCAGTCTGTGCGTTCTCATATTTCTGGAAAACAGTGCAAAACACAGAAAATCACAAAAGGACAATGATTTGCACACAACCCTGAGCTTAAATACTCTGAACACCTTTGGGATGAGCTGGAATAACACCAGGACTTCTCGTTCCGCCGTCGGCGCTATGCAACCCCTTTCATTTTTGGTGCTGAACGTGCACAAATCACTAGTGGAAACGAAGTTACTGTATAACAATCAACATTGTTTTGCAAGGTGATGTTCAAAACATGGGTGTCCACATACTTTTGCCTATACATTGTATCCACCAAATGTATGTACTTCTATTTATTTGAAAGATATTATATTCTGTAATAGAGGTACATATTATATATAGTCTTATTTTTTCCCCTGTATTAGTGCTCAGTGAAAGGTCAACTCTGGCACATTTTAAAATATTGCTCTCTTGGTATGCATATTAATGTGTAGTCGTACAGTATTCTCTATGTAAATATTGAGAACATTGAAAGTTATTATGCACACTACAAGTCTAAAGTTTCCTCAAGAAGCCAAGAGTGAAAAGGGTATCAGGGGTACTGTTAAATATAGGCTTGATTTTTGGACTCTTTTCTTATTCACTACATCAATCCATATGTGTTCTTTTTATACTGTAGGGACATTGTTTTCCTTATTATTCTGAAAGAGCAGAAAATGGCAATTTATATATATTTTATATATATATTTGCTTGTTTAGTCGTGTCCGACTCTCCGTGACCTCATGGATCGTAGCATGCCAGGCCTTCCTAGACCCCATGGGCTTTTCTTGGCAAGGATACTGGAGTCAGTTGCCATTTCCTTCATCAGAGGACCATCTACAGGCAATTCGGGAACGTAAATTAACCCAATCAGCATGTCTTTGGACTGTGGGAGGAAACCGGAGTACCCGGAGGAAATCCACCAAGCACAGGGAGAACATGCAAACTCCATGCACGCACGCACGCAGGGGTGGGAATCGAACCCAGGACCTGAAGGTGCAAGGCGGCAATCCTAACCACTAAGCCACCATGCCGCCCTTTTCTTTGTTAGGGACTGAATTTTGTGAAGTTTATTGTGAATACTTCAATTGACAGTCTTTAGCTTTGATTACAGCATGCAATGTGGTGGCGAGTTCATGTGTGAAACCGATTCCTCATGCTCCCAGAGGCACTTTCACAATTTGAGTCTTGGAATATGTCAGTACCAACAAGGAAAAGAAACAACTCATTGATGTCATAACATTTTAGCACATTTACTGTAAATGACATTTTCCGCTTTTCTGTTTTCCATTATATGAAAGGAATTGGATTAAAATAGTCACTGTTTAAATAACAGTGCAATACTGTACCATCGTACAGTAAGACAGTGTATAGTGATATGCTGTCGTACTATTTTTTTCCCACGAGGGAGTAAATGTATTGTAGTATGATCTAGTAATAGGGGTGAGTTAGTCGTGTAATATTAAATAAATAAATCATTTTCTTTTAGCGGTATCATACAGACACTTGTTAAAGAGGACACCAGCTAAACAGATAAGTCTGATCAAGACAGTGATTGATTTCGGAAAAATTATTTCACGTTCAGCAAACTTTTACTGTAAGCAATTACAGTCTGTGGGTGTTGAACTGACCAGCCATTTTTCATGAAGTGTATTGTAATTTATCAACGTACTGATATCACATCATCAATACAAACATAGGAATACAGAATCTGACAGAGTGACAGAGAGAGAGAGAGAGAGAGAGAGAGAGAGAGAGAGAGAGAGAGGGAGGTTGTGGTTGCTGAGATACTGTAGATACCAGTGTGAAGATCAAGTTATGAATTATAACAAGCTAGGTATAACCTTTAAGTTAGACTTTGTCATTGCTTATGTATATATTGATGCATTCATATTGTGTATGCGTAACACACCAGGTGCTGCAGATGAAGCCCAATGTCATCAGTTAACACAGGACAGAGAGAGGTAGAATGAAAGAAAAGGAGAAGGGTTGGACCTTTCAGTGAGGCATGTCACAGCAGATGGCACATTATAATTGACTAACCAAAGGGACATACAGTACACTTCACCTAGCCATCGTTTTTTTTTTTTTTCAGCTGATACTCTCCGGTGTCAGTCTATTGGCTAGAAGCACAACAGCTCTTAGCGCATACGTACTGTTCAGTTGTCCATCCTTCCTCTTATCTCAGAAATAATAGCTACGAAGAGCAGCCATATGCAACGTGCATTTGGTTTACTGATAAGGAGCTATCGGCTGTGATTTTCCTGCTGCGGAATAGCAATAGATTGTGAGAGAACAGGTAGATTGCACGTCTCTTCATGCATTATTCACACCTGGCGCTGTGCAGGCCCGAACAACCGCCATCGCTTTGAAGGAGCATAAATAGATATCTAAAATTAGAATCTTTGATGTGAGCATGCCGGCTCACGTGACCCTGTAGGAACGGCGAACCGAGTGCCGATGACGATGCCCGGATGAACAGAGGGAAGCGTGTTTTTTTTTTTTTTTTTTTAACGAGGCGGCCGAGGAACTCATTCTGCGCGAGATTATAGATGTACCCGGCCTCCTTCGCGATCTCTGGCTTTTGGGTGGCTGCTGCTAATACAGTACATCATTTACAAAAACATGCCATGACATGAATCAATAAAACCGCTCGGTATTTGCCATCTGAGATTGCTGATGTCAGGAGTCTTTTTTCTCTGTAAATAAAACGGTGCGCACTTCAGCTGTCATGTTCTAAGACGTATGACGGCTTTAAGAAAAAAAGTATAATAGCGATGCAAGAGATCTGTTTATTTTTGAACACAAAAAGTCAAGGCAGGTTAATTTTAACGCTACATTAAGGGTTGGAAACAAAGCAACAAAAACTTGCTTCTGTTGTCATTTTTTGTGCTGTACAAATGATACTGAAAAATTCATCTTTAATCAGCTATAGTTAAGTTACCAGAGGCAAAAGAATCATCAGATATATAACCGATACAACGGTAGGGCTGCTCCATACAGAAAAAAAACCCATCGTTTCTAAAATGTTCTGCCACAGCTGATAAGGGTGCGTGCCCTCACAGTACCCACACTAGGTTTATTTGCAGTGGAGCATGAACTCGCTGTCATGGGGATTAGGCCTTCAGTTCCACTATTCCAGACTGTCCTTTAAGTGGACCAATTGCCTGTGCTGATCTCAACCGAGTCTAATGAGCTGTCAGTCGTGTACCTGCACCTGCCTGGACCCAACAAGCTGGCCGAACACCCGAGCGAACATTTAGTCAGTCAAAATTCAAACTGAGCATCCGGGGGGAAAAAAGAAGAAAAAAAAAAAAAAACTCACATGGAGGCCTATTAGCTAGCGCTGGAAGCAGCTGTAAGCGACACAGGGGCTCGAAAATGAAGCTGTGGCAATCGGAGGAAAGTAGGAGAACAGATTGCCTCCTAAATTAGAATATTAGAAATAAACTGACAATAAACTGACTGAGTTGATGACAAGACAGAAATGTAGAAAGGAAAGTTTGGGAAGGAGGAAGAGTAAGCGCTATCTATACGGTCTTACACGAAGCCGAAGGGGCAGTCCTTGGTGCAGACGGCAGGTTTGCACTTCTTGTGGCGATGCCGGCACTGACACGTGGCGCAACCGTTGGCGTCGATCTGGAAGCCGAGCTGGCACTTCAAGGTGCAGCCTGAGATCAGAGCACTGCACAATTCCTCTCCTAGAGACAAGAACATCAGAGACGATATGATCATTTTTCTCATTGGATGAGTCACAGACACACAGATAGGCAGGTTTTTAGCTTTACGAAAATTAATCGCAGCAGCAAGACGGCGTAGTGAGAAACTCCAGATCTCAATATCTCTACTTTCGCTGAAAACAAACGACTTTCTAAAACAGTCGAGCATTTTGTCCATTGGCAAGACAACCAGTCTAATAGAGGTAATTGCATTTTGCCACTGACAGTCTCATTAGACCCACTTGTCACAGTCATCCTTCCTCTCTTAGCAGTGATCCTGGTTTAAATAAGTCTTAGAGTCCTGAAGAGAGAAAAAACATCGAGTCTCCTAAGTTTGCCTTTGACATCCCTGTCCTAAAAAACAATGTCACTGCTGCAATAAGAATAGTCATCCCGCTAGCAATTTCTTCTTAATATCTGCTCAGATATCCCTCGACGTGGCTAAAGAACATCAAACATCAAACAAAGGTTTTTGCACTTCTTCATCAGCTGAAAGAGCACTACACCCTCCATTTCACTTTGATATGCCTCAGCCTCATATATCCACTCTCGCCCTTTTAGCATATTAAGCACAGCGCCGTTCCTGCAGCATGTACCGTGTTCTCCTCTAAACTGGTCTCTTGAATCCAATTTTGCCTGGAAAGCTTCCAGCTAAATGCTTGGTGACAGCTGGCTGTCCTGTTCTGGAAATGAGGATGAGGACCAGAGTGACAACGCTCTGTTTAATGCTCACTTGTTTTGCAGCTGCAGGTGCGGCATCCGTGCGAGTCGAGCCGGAAGCCGAACGCACAATCCTTCTCCGTCAGCGTGCAGTTCTCCAGCAAGGTGCAGCCAGGGGGCGCCATGGTGATATAGGTGGGCTCTGGGAGAAAAAAAAACAACAACAACAAAAAAAAAAACTCTCAGACACACATTGGCGTGATGGAGGTGAGTCAGGCTGAGTAACTCAGGGTGAGTTAGTGAGTAACTCGGTGTGTGTGTCTGTGTGTGTGTGTGTGTGTGTGCATTTGTTTTTGAGAGATGGTAAAAAAAAAAAAAAGAAGGAGAATGTGAAAACTCATCCGGGACTGGGTTGGTGAGTCACTGGGGTTGAAAGCAATTTTAAACAAAACCCTACCTCCTTGCTTCCGTTAGTGGCTGACAGTAAGATAAAACAGAGCACGACAAAAGACAAACGTAACGGAAAGAACGAGAAAAGAGTGAGAGCGAGACAGACACCGACTGACATAACGTAAATGGAAAGACCTCTCGTCTAATTTTAACAGAAATTCTTAGTGCTTATAATTTATTTGTTGGAGTCCATTAAAAGATTACGGGGCTTTTTAATATGGCACAGTGTGCTGTATATCAGCGGCGAGCACATCGCTGTGCGGTTTAGGTTATGACAGCTCTGACATGCTGCAGCGCCATCGCCGTCTTCCCTGCTCTAAATCACGTCATGCTCTGAACTCAAGAAACCGAGGATCGCCAGGAGTTGAGCTCAACATTCCTGAGATCATTTAGTGGACACGTACTTCGAAACGCATTTGAAACAACGCTTCCTGAAAGAGAAAAGTAAAAAAAAAAAAGCTTATAGGACAAAACTCCTACAAGCAACTACTGTAGGATCTGAACCTGGACATTTTAAGCCAAAATGTGGGGGGAAAAAAGGGGGTGGCGGTTTGTAGTGGCATGTCTCAGGATGACAAAAGACTTATGTCATGCGTCCGCTGTGGCCGGGAAGCTGCTGAAGCATTGCAACTATTTCAGTTTTGGTCAGAGGTCGTTCTTTGTTGATAATTCCCACGGCTCACTCGCACAGAATAAGAAGCAGGGCTGAAGGCAGATCAATGCCTATTATTTTTAGGGTGAGAAATTTAATTAAGCCAGATCAGATACAGGCTGAATGCGAGCCTTCTCTCATTCTTTCCATCTCACTTTCTCCTCCGTGTCTACCACCTTTTCTCATTTCATCTCCCTGTACCCAAGGTTATTTTGTCTGAATATATAGTTATTATGAATTAAAAATGAGCTCCCTTTGATATGGACAATCCTAAGGCAAGTCCTCTTTTTCTAATTCATTAAGAAAGCTGCTTTTCATCAAGACCATGAGGATCACTGGAACACTGAATAGCTTTTTCATGCTGAAGCCTATGTAGCTTTGTGTGAAAATAAAGGGGAATAAAAAAAATAAAGGGAAGAATCGGTCCTAAAAAAAGTGAACCTGATAAAACAACATACAGCTATTTTTATAAATGAATGTATTTAAAGCAGGCGGTCGCATGCTTGTGTAGCGGTTAGCACTGTGTCCTCGCACCTCCTGGATCCCGAGGGTTCAATTCCCACCCCGGGGCTGTGTTCGCGGAGTTTGCATGATCTTCACACATGTATTTCACACGCCAAAGACATGCAGATGAGGCTAATTAGTGTTCCCGAATTGTCCATAGTGTGAAATTGTGTTTGTCTCTCTCTAGGTTGTACCCAGTCTAGTGCCCTAGGATCGAATCCAGGCTTCCCCTTGATCCTGCATATAGGATAAGCGGTACAGTATAGACGATAAATGAATGAATGAATAACTGTCAGGCATAAATATCAGAGGCGTACTTGCTAGGTTGTAATTCAGGAGTGGATCCCTCAGCATCCCTGGGATGAGTGTCACTAAACGTGGTGCGAGCTTACAGTGGCTCGTCCCAGGCTGACAGACTTCATTTACGTAATTACACACTCTGCATTTGGCACAAGAACCTCCCCTGGCCTAAAACAGTATGTCACCTTGAACACACACACACACACACACACACACACACACACACACACACACACACACACACACACACACACAAACACACTGATCAGGGAATAAAACTGCACTGACCACTGAGGAAAAGCTGTAGCTCTTACTGTGGCTCTTAAATCAGAAAAATGTTTTATGAAGCATTTTTTTGTTCTGCCATCAATTCCATGTCCATCATGATGTGATGCCAAATTACGGCCTCAACATCTAATCCACAAATCACATCAAACTTAATACTAAAATATTCGCGACCCGTCATATCAAATCAGTTGTATTTAGGATGATTTAGGTTCTGCATATAGTCAGATTCCTGGTTCAATTATTACTGTTATTACTGTATCATGCTGAGATATGGCCAGTTCCATTCCATGATCCTATACTAAAGAGGGAACCATCATCCTCATCTTGACACCAGGATTTCCCTGCTCCACCTAAAAATATCTTATTAATATCTTAACAGCGGTAAATTACATGCTTTTCTATCACAACTGGAGTAAACTACTTGGATAGTGTTCTTTAAAATAATGTTTAGGTTTAAAACGTCAAATCTGCTGAATGATCAGGAAAATTTATGTAGTACATTCCACCTACGCAACTTTATTCGCCACAGCGCAAAACTAACCTTTTTGACTTAATAGCTGATTTATATAAATTTCATTAGCAGATTGTCTGTTATGTAAAACACCATAATGCACTACATCACTTCACTTCAAGTAACACAGCTATTCGAATCATTAGTTAAACCTGTTTTTTCAGCATATGTCCAAACCCAACAGACATGAATTTTAATGTAACACATATAGATAATGTATTCGCACTATATGCTGTATATCAAGTCGTCGTCTGTCTTCAGGTTCACATACTTTAAGTTAATGCCAAAAAGAGTCGTAGGCATTCACCTACGACCCTCAGCCCTGAAGCTTTAAAGTCAATTTCACACGCAGAAATTGATTCAATTTGCACAAATATGGCAAGTAAAAGGAATTTGAATCTTTCCGTTTGCAAGGAAGCCTGTGGATATTGGCCTTTATTTTGAACTCGAGTGGTCAGAATTGAACAAGTCGGGGCTTAAAATGAAGGCAAAACATTTTTTCAGTTATCGAAGCCATTGGTTTATAGTATAAAATGTACAAATGCTGCAACCTCATGTTAGTTCAGGTTCCACATATGATAAATGATCAACATTGATGATATAATCTTCTGAAGTAATAGATTGTCTGGCAGCACAGTGGCTCCTTGCACCTCCAGGGTCCGGGTTCGATTCCCGACTCAGGGTCTGTGTGCATGGAGTTTGCTTGGTGGGTTTCCTCTGGGTTCATTCCCAAATTGGCCCTAGTGTGTGAATGCGTGTGTGAATGTTGACCCAGAGGTCGTACCACAGTTGTAAAAATGGGAATAAATACGATGGTCACCATTGGCTTCCACAGTCCCTACTGTAGTTGGACCACAGAGGTTCCTGGATGGATGGATGGAAGGATGAAATAGAGATCATCTAATTTCAGAATTATAGTATCGCATTTAGTGACCTGCTAATTAATTAAACCTACTTAAGAGTTTCTTGTAATCTTTCATTATTAAACTGATTTCTTTTGGAATTTACAAAAAATATTCTTTGTTGTTTAGCATTTTTTAAAAATAATACTATTAATTTATTAATTGAGAAGAATAAGCAATAAATATCCATAATAATAAAATAACCATTATACTCTAGCAAACAACACATTGTGAACAAAACTATTTTCCTACTCATTGTTCCTTTCACTCCTACACAGTGTGAGCCTATAAAGTTTCTTCATACTCAAGTTAAAAGCCTGAGTTTGTGAGAGAAAACAGACCTACATCCACCTTTATAGAAATTTGAAATGCCTTTGTGGATGACATTTGACCGGCCTATCATTTTCCTCATTGTCCTCTCTCACCAGCTAATGTACAGAGCTGCTAAAAGCCTGTGGCGATCTCACCACCTCCTCCCATGGCGGAGTCTCGCACACATGCCTCATGGAAATGAGCAAACGGAATGGACAAAGAGTTCTCTAGTCCTTGCCAACAGGTACGGCTATTTTTAAAAGACATCTGCCCGGGTGGGAGAGGGGATATAGCTACACCATGGCTTTATTCCTTACTCGTGCTATAATAGGCTCGCGAATGGAAGGCCGGCATGCACAGGGGCTTAGAGCAAAACACAGCCTTCTTCTAACCTCCTCTCCTTTGGATCACACAATAAATAGAGGCTCTCCCTCTATTTGTCTGCGTTACTATGAAGAAAATAATTGAGTGCTGAGGGCAGAAGGGCACTGCGTAGTACGGCCCTGCACTTGATAGACAGGTCATGTAAAACGAACGCCCTGCAAAATCATTAGAAGCCACCTTCTGAGAGAAAGACTTTCATTCGAAATCTGAGTGCACAGACCTTTGCCTGGAGTGAAGAATACGGTCTTTAAATGCTGCGAGGGTTATCATTATATAAACAGGTGTCTTTAGTGCCGAGCCTCACACAAGATTTACCCAAATACACACTGTCTCGCGGCGAAATATAGGCTAGCGCGTTCACAATAAATTACTGAGTGGGGCAGGAACGACTGGAGTCGGAGGAGCGGTGTCGGGGCCCGCAAAGCGTGATGATATAACTTTTCGCTTTGCTTGATGATGCACAGCTAGCCTGACATTCTTTGATCCGAGCCAGACGATAGTTTGGGGAAAGAGAGAGAGAGCGAGAGAGAGAGAGTAAGGTGTTGGGATTATAATGCATTTCTAGTAGTGTATTTCTGAGGCGTTCTGTGATCTGGCTGTACAGTAAGTCTGTGTGTGTGCGCGTGCATGTGTGCGTGTGCGCTCGCTCATATCGTCTATGTGAAGGTGCACCATACAGTCAGTAAGTCCCACATCTCTAATTGCTTCATGGATGGACAGCTGCATAAAAGATTAATTGAAAAGGGGTTTGAAAGAAAGCACGCGAGGGAGCGCGTGCGAGTGAGAGAGAGAGAGAGTCTGTGCTGCCCACGCACATAAAAAAGGACGCCTGTGGCCATGCTGTTGCCCCCTTTCATTCATCCTTCTTGTCTTATCTCCCATCTCTGCTACCAGCGCGAGTTCTTCTCAGAAGCCCGGTACATTTCTAATTGGAGCTTTTGCATCCTGATTGCACGAGCAACGTGTAATATTAATTTTCAGGATTTTTTTTTTCTTTTTATAATGTATTGATCCGTATGGTTAGCCTACTGAATTTGTGCAGATCTGTAATTGGAAGGAGTAACCGGCAGAACAGACAGACGAGAACCCTATTACATACACCTGCCCGGAGACATTTAGGTAGCGGTCGGGGTTTATAATGAGACAGATCCCAGAAGCTGTTGTAGGAGGGTGAAATATATACGCCACCAGACCCCTTATACATCCCAGCTTATATTCTCAGCTGAAATGTCTTATTTTTAAAACGATAATGGGTGTAATTTTCCGTTCTTCGGAATCGATGCGAGAAACCTCAGGCGCAGCACGTTTGCATTTTTATTTCAGACACTTATCACAGCCTATGAAATAGCATAGTGCGTCTGTATATATGTGTGTGTATGTGTGTGTGTGTGTGTTTACCCTGTTGAAAGATTGAGGTGAGAAATCACTGTCCTCATATTCAGAACTGAGGGTGGCTGCATTAAGTAAAAAACTGATTAGAGTTTTGGCACACTCTTAAATCATGTTGAGGAACTGTGATTGTGACCGTGCAGAGAATTAAGTGGAAACAAGCCACTGGAGCTCGAGACGCTGTGCATCTCGTTTAGATCAAACCTCTATCCTCCAGCTTGACCTGAGAGAGATGGCGCCTTCTGTGACCGTGACCCGGACCGGGCCCAGGAGGAGATCTGACGGAGCCGGCGCTCATCCGTCACGAGAGTCTGTGGCGTCGGTGAGCGAGTACGCCATGCCTGTCTGAAGCCTTGCCTCCAGCGCCAGCCGAAATAAAAACTCCTCGATTCAAACAGCAATCCCAAACGTCTGGGTGGAAATCTATACTGGAATCTGTTTGATCAAAGCTAACAACTTGCTTCGAAACAATGCAAAGCTCTTTCACTTAGCGGGCAGACAAGATCGGTGCAGTGTAAGCATGTGTACTGCTTCGGGCCTACAGTGCCGTAGCTAATACAGATCAGAAGCGATAAACACATGCTGTGGTGTGAGTATGGTGTTTAATCATTACAGAGATATACAGCACTACAGAGAGGGAAACGAGCAAGGTGAAGATAATGTCTATGTTTTGTGTATGTTTTGTATTTTTTTAAATCTGATTCGATATTATGTTGGGTCTTAATAGCCAGCACAGCTTTTTCTGGCAGATTGAGAAACAATGTTTGGTCAGGACTAGTTTCAAACACCTCGCAAATGGTATGTGAACATACACGGTGACCCACAAATATGTATATTAGGACCAATGGAGAAGAGGGAGGGAGAGATGAACCAAGACACACACACACCCATACCCACACACACAAACACACACCCACACACAAACACACACCCACACACACCCTGTCCTTACCCTCGCACACAGGACAGCATTCTCCAGGCACCGTGACCGGGTGGAGGCAGTTATGGCCGCAGGCAGCGGCTACGCAGCGAGCTTCGCCGCTTACACACTGACAGAACGTGCAGTCGTCCTCCCGCCAGTGATCACCATGAGCCAAGATCTGGCCATTCACGTAGCAGCCGGCGAAATTCAGAGCGGGGAAGATTGGACCTGCAGGAAAACAGATCGAGAGATAAAGCAAGAGGACTTTACCCTTTAAAACCGACGATAACCAGATAACGCAGCATAAGAATTCTTTTTAGGATGGAAAATCAGACACTTTCCACGTTGATTTCAAGCCTCCAACATGCTCCTTTGATGCCGTGTCCCTCCAACACGTGTAAATATGCGTTTCCAGTAAAAAAATAAATAAATATGCAATAAATTGTGCGTTCTGTATTAAGTTGCATGTTCTATAGATTCAAGGTCATCATGGTGCAGGCCATAGACAACTATATGGGGTCTCCATGCACCTACTGGGACTGAGCCATTTGATTTCTTGTGTTTCATCTGTTGCTACAGTACATTAGCTCCATTGTGTTTTAATCTTTGCTCTTTGTAATCACTGCAGTCTTGCTCAAGCTGACATTGTAAAACATTTACAATGTAATATAAAGTCACAAGCAACTCGGTACGACCGAAAACGCAGGTATCGCATTTGCAGAAGTCTGCTACTGATGTGAAAATATCGAAGATTAATAACATTTACAGTATTACAACTATGCCTCATGATCTCAAAATGATCAGAAAGTTTTTTAAGGCATATGATAAAAATCATTTTGGAAAAAACTGATTTAAGTTTAGACATTTAGTGCAAATTCACACACTGTTTTTAAACACAGACTAAAACTTTTCGTGCATGCCTAATCTTAGAAACTAATCATCACACACTCTTATTTTGCATCCGTACTTATATTGTATTTTAAGCAGTTCTTGATTAAAGTCACTGCCCTTAATCAGTATTATACTGAACATGCGATATGTGCATGCATTGAGTTTTACTATGTCAGTGCTATCGAGAACAAATAGATGTTCTTCCTGCTACTATGCAGATGAGGTAATTTGTGTTGTTTGTGAATCACCAACAACTTATCACATTTAACCCGCTAATTACCATGCATTAATCAAAATGTTAGGGACTGGGGTGGGGGGGGGATCTAATTTGAAGAAATTAACAAAGGTGCCAACTAACTGATAGAAGATAGTTAGGTTTATTTAAAACAATTGTCGAACCACATGCCTTATAATAAAATATAACCGCTCCATACATATTCACAGATTTTATGTACTTTCTACATGCATCATGGTGCTCACCTCTAAAACATGCAAGCTACCGTGTGAAATTCCCTTGACTAATATTGTAGAAGGTAATGATCACTTCATGTTAATTAACCACAGCGCTGAGGAAAACACCACAAAACTAATCTGCACATAAAAATAATCTGATCATTCTAATAGCAGCAGCCGAAGGTAGGGAGCTAATATGAGGCAGTCATATGACGGGATGAAGGTCTACCCATGAGACACACAAAAACAATCCAAATTACACGCTTCCAGGCATGCTATGTTGGGTTGGTCTATAAAGTCCAACAACAAGCAGTTCCCTGAATTAATAACCCAGGATGCTTGTTTAATTGGGAGAATAAAAAATGATGCAAAGAATTCATCGTCATGTCCCTGTGCCAGGTTCACATGGCAGGGTCTTCCCTCGTGATCCGTTTTTTAATATATTTCAATTTAGAAAAATTCCTGCTGCCATTTAAACACCCTACCAGCTTGTTCCAGGGGTGCAGGCGTTTATTAGCATTCTTGCTCGAATAATCATCATCAATTGAATCAATTTCAGACCGACATTAAATAGAAGATGCAAAAAAAAAAAAAAAAAAAAAAGCCCTTCGGCTAAAATGGTTCATTACAATTTTATGACTGTGGATTGATAAGTGAAGCCCAATTATGATAATTTTTTAAATAAAAACGTCAGGATTAATTTGCTCGTCTTTGATTCAAAGTATGGAAGCGGGCTTTTAGTCTGAAACTGCATGCGGATCCATTGAAACCGTCTTTACACAGAAACAACCCTTCATTTAAGGAGTTACTGGTTCAAGAGCTGTTAAATGGCTGTTGTGTTGCTGCTAATAACATGTAGTTACAGGTAGGGTTGGGTCACTTTGATCACAGAGTGAGTGGCTGTGTAGACTCGCGGCTGCGCGGTGTCGGGTTTTCCGGCCCAGCTTCGGTATTACTTTACCTTGAAATATGCTGGATATCACCACCCTGACAACTTGAGCATCTGAGTCATATTTACCAATTCACTGGTTCATTACCTCCTAATTACAATATTCCCAACATGACACGAATGCATCGTTAGACCTGTTCTTTGTTATGTTAGCAACTTTTAAAGCACTGACAGTCGTGTGATTGTGGTCACCTTCACAGACGGGGCAGCACTTTCCCTCTGGTACATAGTAGCGTTCGCAGTGGAGGGCGCCGCACTGTGCCGTGAAACACACCGACACACCGCCCTGGCAGCGGCAGAAATGGCAGGCATCCATCCTGAACATCTCACCATCGCGATATTCCACTCCACCGAGGATGCATGCCGGTTTAGTCTCTGTAAAAACATAATCACAGGTTTTAGACATTTAGTGTGGGGAAGCATGCAGGTTGTACAAGTGCAAAATATAAAAGGCATTTAAATATAAACAGCAACATGAATTAACTCCATTTTAGCAGTTTTTAGAAAAACAGTTATTGTCAAATAAAGCAAAGGGTTGGTGTAAGTGGTTCCTCACATCCACAGTCGAGGGTTCGATTCCTGCCTCGGAACTGTACGTGTGTGTGGAGTTTGCATGTCCTACCTGTGCTTGGTGGTACTCTGGTTTCCTCCCACAAGACATGTAGGAGAGGTTAATTGGTGCCCCCCCCAAAAAAAAAAAAAAAAAAAAATAGTGTGTGTGCCCCGTGATACCCTGCCTTGGGCCTGGAGCCTAACCCGGGAGAAGGTTTCTCGGGATAGGCTCCAGGCCCACTGCAACCCTGTCCAGGATAAAGCGGTATAGAAGATAAAGGATGAAGAAGAATAAAGCAAAAGGTATGGCAAACCGAGAGAGGTTATATTGTGCATGTTTTCTTTGAGTCGCAAGGGTATTAAAAGGTATAAATACCACAATATGTTTTCAAAATGGTTTGGTTTATACAAGTCTGAATTTTGTGAGCTTTTTCAAAAAGCTAGAACTCCACAGTTTTGTCACAATGAATAAATCAGCCTGCAGTTGTTCTTGCGCTTATTTAAGTCTGCAAATTATTATTAAGAATATCTTGGATATGAGTTTGAATTAAAAAATTTTTTTAGCAAACCCATGCTTTGACTGCGTTTTTGTAGTGAGTCAAACAAAAAGTGGTGGCAGCAAAAAAGTTTTGTTCCATTTTAATTACAAAGATCGTTGAAGATCATGAGAAACATTAGAAGCAATACAGCGCTTACACTACAGCATCTGACCCAGTTTTGTTAATAACATTGTACTCCAATAACATCCAAATCGCATAATGTCTTATTTTGCAGAATGTATTGCAGACATTATCACTGCCAGAGTGACTGCAATGGCGGTAAAAGTGTGTAAACATCCTTTTCTTGGTTTAAACATTCTTCAAAGCCCCTTTAAACACATTTAAACCACTCGTCACAGCTGGGAAGTTTGCTTTGCTGATGACGTGGTTACAGGACGTGCAAGTTTTCACATTTTAAATGTTCAGTGTTGGACAACATTGCATGTCAGAGAATATAATAACACAATAATCTACCAAAAATTATGTTTATCTGCTGTCAAACTGTTACTATACCAAAATATGGAATGCACAATAAATAATAAGGCTTATTGAATTCTAAAAACCTGATTGGTTGGAGTGTACACTGTAACAAATTGCTGTATTTTTTACAGCAAAATTATACAGAAACTTACCGTTTTGCCATTTTACAATTTATTGCTGCAATTTGCAATGCATTATGGGTTATACAGGGTTTTACAAGTGTTAACTGTATATTTCACTGTTAGCTGTAATTAATTTACAGGTAGGAGGTGCTTTCACTGTATCTTAAATATTTTTACAAGAATTTACTGTGCTGTTGCATTATGGTATTGCGCCGGCTGATATAGTTTGAAATCTGGTGGACTGAAGCACAGCGACAACAGCTGAAGAAGTTCAATTAAATTTACTTCCATAAGTATTAATTATTTCTTTTAATGTAAAGTAATTCATATATATGGGGAATATCCTGATAAAACGTATATAACGTTAGCTACTTTGTAATGGGATATTTAGTTAACTTTATTTATCTGTTGCTTCAGGCGAGGAGGAGAAATGCGATGCGCACCATTTCAGAAAGTAGCCTAAACTAAAAGGTAAATTGTTATTGTCATGTTAATGTTGATAAATGCTGCAGTTTGTTAGCTTTATTTGCCTTTATTTTCTAGAGAGTATTTGTAGTTTGGCAGGAACAGCATTGCTATGGAAGTGCGTGTGAGACAAAATTAACGTTACATGAAGTGCTCAGTTGTCTCAGTTGTTGAAAAATGTAAATATTAACATCGTTGGATGAGTTTCTCTGAAACCTGGAGTACATTTTGTAAAGGAATATGTTGTTAATTTCTTTTTTTTCATTAATTGTTTTGTCAGGCAAGCTGAAACATAACGGAGCTAAAAGGTAAAAACGTAATGTCATGCCGATGAATGCTGCTTTATGTTACCGATTTATTCACCTAGCTCTCGATAGAGTATTTTTTAAATAATTGCATATAAGCAGACACAACAGACTGAAATGCTGACCATTTTTATTTTTAGGCAAACAGTCCCTTTAAATTTTATTTAACTATTGCTTTATGCTTTAATCTTGAGTTGTTTGTAGTTGTTTTGTAACAGCTGATTTTTTATAAGTTTTTCTGTAGTTGATAAAGTTAAATGATGTTACCAGTGACAGTGCTGAAGTGTTGTCAGATGTCAGCGTTAATAAACAGTTTACTTACAACAGCTTTGAATTTGTGTGATTATTTTTATAAATCTTTGTTTTAATGCATTTACATCAGTATAATAGTAAAGTACAGTTACAGGTTACAGCACAGTTACAGTTCACAGTTAAAATAGTTATTTACAGGACTTTCATAGTAAAAATGTTACAGCTACATCTTGGCTTTTGTTGAATTCACAGGATTTTATTGGCAACTTTTGTTGCCAGGTAAGTACTGTAATTTAGCGTAATTACAAAAAAAACCTGTAATGCCTTTTTACAAGTTTAATTTTATAATCCTGTTAAAAAAATAATAAAATACTGTATTCTGCAAACATCAATTTATTGTAAATTGCTAAGCAGTATTATACTGTAATCCATTTTACAGCAATTAACGTCTATTTTACAGGATTTTATTGGCAACTTTTTTGCCAGTAAATTATGGTAAATTCTACAGTATGTTCTTTACAGTGTACAGTAGAACAGCACAGTGGGGATCAGTATTCTGATTATCACTTCTATAATACAGTACTATGAATTTCATAGTAATGGCTGAAAATGTTTTTTTTTTTAATGCAAAAGTTATAATTGTTGATATGGCGAAGCTTTCTGTACCGGAGGTCTATTTACTGTAACATTTATGGAAACAGATTCTCCATCGTCAGTGTCAAGTAGGAGTCAATAGGTTTTCTGTCACTGGAATGTCTCCAGAACAAAGGACTTTGTACTTTGCAGTTTTGCAGGAATGTGACAAGCTGTACTTTTTGTATTACTAACACACAAAAAAGAGAGACAAAGAGAGTAGGTAAATGGTGAAAGAGCGACAGTTTATAGCTGATATACTGTAAAAAAAAATGATAACAGGAACTAACACGTCTCGCATTAAACACGTTCCACAGCATTAAATATAATTTTAAACTGATAGGCTGATGGGCCATATTTTCTAATTACTAAGGAATGCAATCACTGAGAATCATGTGGTATAATTTATTCACAAATTATAACACAGAGAGGTTTGATGTCATTGGGAAAAAAAACAGCAACTTCGAGTTGATTGATGATTATAACTAGGCAGATTATAACTCGCAGAAACAAAAGTAGAGTGCCATGCACAGTTCTGTTTCTTTTTCCCCATCTGGAAGTAAGTCTTACAAAATGATGGCCTGGTCCCTCATGCTGCAACACTGTGATGCATCTTCCACTATCTCTACCACCTTCAGGGACCCTTCTAACAGGAACTGTGAACAGAAATTGCAGACTGAAGTTTCTTCTTACATAATTATTAAATCAATTCCTGTGATCTATTTTGCTGGGGTGGTTTATGTCCCCATGTGGCTGTTTTCCTGCAGTTTAGACAGGGATGGGCTACGCGGAGAACCTCTCCATCATGTATATGTCTCCGACGGCTTTTAGAGCACAACAGGGTTGGTGTGCTGGTTACCATGGCAACGCTAGGTGCAAAATTCACCTCTCAGCCAACGTGTTACGATGTCTGCCATTTGTACTAAACTCAAGAGCTGCACGTTCATGCTTGGGAAACGAAGCCATTACCTTCAAAAACGAAACCTGCACCATTATGTGGCATCTGAATCTAAAGATCACTGGTGGAACTGAAATAATGTTAGTAAACAAACATCTTTAAAATAATCATTTCCTTCAACTCCCTGTGCTGATAATGAGTGGTGCTGAAGCTGTACTTGAAAAGGAGGAGAAAAAAAAAAAACCACACACATCCTGTGCATCAGGAATACATCAGGAACCCTGGGTCTCTGTGCATTCAGCACATTTCCCATTTCAAAGTTCATGTGTAGTATTATTAGCATCATGAGATAAAAAAAAAAAAAAAAGGAGTCTTAGCCGTCTTAGCCCAATTCCATCTGAGAATAAGCACTGACATGGTTTCAGCCTGAACAGTGTCTGTCTTTAATTCCAAAGACTTGTTTTGCTAATTAGTACGGGTTTAATGAATTACACACAGAGCGCAGTTGTCAGGCGCTAAACGTCAGGGTGGGGATTCGCTACAATTGATAATTTTAAACGTTTTTATCGGCTTGCTCTTCTTTTTCTCTACCTCTTTCTCATTTTCTTGTCAAGATGACAATTGGGGCATGGACCTGGAGCGTTAGGGCATGGTGTGGGGTACACCCTGGACAGGCGGTTAATCCATCATCATCGCAGGGCGCAATCTCTCTCACACACACACCCGCACACGCACTATGGACAATTTAGGAACGCAAATTATCCAAATCATGTTGCATGTCTTTGGACTGTGGAAGGAAACTGGAGTACCATGAGGAAACCCACCAAACACGGGGAGAACATGCACATAAATCTGAGGCGGAAAATCGAACCCTCAACCGTGGAGGTGCGTGGCCACAGTGCTGACCCCTTGCGAAGAATATTAGCACAGCTGTGATGCAGTCTTAGTAGAGAAGATTTCACAGCCATGCTGATATTCAGTACAACAGCGTGACACTGAGTGTGATATTGCTTTTTATGCAAGTTTCACAAACGCCATTTATTATGAACAGATTATGATTGTTTGCTGATTTAAGCAGTTATTTTGCTCCACCAACACATACAGTATCCTTCTGCGACTGGTGAAACTAACTACAGTAACTAGTGGAACAATTATGTACAGTGTAATTAACTGGGGTTTGAAAGTTTTATGAAATTCTTAGCCAAAAGGTGAAGAGAAATAAACCATGGAGGTGGTGGACAAACATGTAAATCTCCCAAGTTTCCTTTTATGTCTCCACTTTTTCCACTTTAAAATATCTTCAGGTAACTAATCATTTCTTGGGCTGATTCCCAAATAGTGTAAAATAGAAAGCTAGTGTGCTATGTACAGTAAGGTGTACAATCCCTTAATAATAATAATAACAACAACGATTATTAGAACACCTGTGAAGCAGAGTGATACATAAAGTTAAACATTCCAGTGCTGTTATACTCCATATCAGCACTCATGGGATGCCTCTTGTCCAATCAAATTATTTGGTCGCAACTAACTGTTGTATAATAAAGTGAGTAAAATATTAGGCACGTTGATTTATTCACAAGGTCAACTCTTGCACTAAATAATCTAAATAAATTAAAAAAATCCACATTAAAGGATAACTAACAAAAAAGAAAATGCAGCTAAACAAAAAGGTAAAAGCATGCACTGTATTTTCGTATCCCAGCCTGTTAGCGGCGCATGAACTCTGCCTGCATGGGATTGTCTTCTCAAAATGGTGGTTTATCCAGCTTACAGTATTATGGTGTGGTCAGTTCTAGTTGACTAATATATGCAAACGCCACCACAGAAGCAGTGTTTATGAAAACCAGCCGCAATTTAACCATGCGCATACATCATACAGTAGGTGTGCTCTGGTACTTTAGCAAACAACACTACACCTCTGCACACAGCTGTTGTGTACCATGCAGACTGTGAGTGTGGTGTGTTAAAATCCGTCACGAGAGGTTTGTACACTAACAAATCATTTGTGATGAACGAAACGTGTTCAATTACACTAAGGAAAAACAACAGACTTTATAAACCAGGTAGGAGGATTAAAAAAAAAAGATGCACGTTAGAAACATCTGGAAGATTTTGCACCTGTGCATTATGAGTATGAAAATACTCAGCACAACATGTCTTAATGATAAACAACCTCGAGATAGAGAGCTTCTAATGAGTTTAGTGCCGTGGGCAGTCCGGCATGGCTGGGTATGATAAAGGGCCAGGTCAATTAGAAAGAACCTGAGCGGTAGCAATGCGGATATTCCAGATGTTCACCATGTGATTGAGGTAGCTATTCTAAACAAGACTCTACCAAGAAGCACAAAGGCTTCTATTAGCCCTAAATAGTAACTGATAGTTTAGTGAAAATATATATATATTTTAACAGAACTCAGAGGTTCAATGTAAGCAAGCAGGAATTTCTCAAAGAACAAATAACATCTGCTTCATCACTTGTTATGACCTTGTTAAGGATTATGACCTTGTTGAGGATACTTTAGACATGGATATCTGCCCTCATCATTCCTCGAGCTGCATTCCTGTTTCCAAAGGACGCAACATTAACATACCTGGCTTTTGATTTGTTATTTCCACCACGCAGATTACTATCTTGGTAAACAGTTATGCGACATGTGTTCGAATTGTAGACAACTATGGATCTGTTCTGTACACAAAGTAGCTATGTGAACTTGAAAAGAGTTGTAGGACAGACTTTATCAGTTTTAAGTCACTGCCTTGGCCACAAATCCTCTTTCACTACAGATGGTGCTTCATTATCAGGCTGACAAGAAAATTCATGGTAAAAAAAAATCAACACAATGTGAAGAGAACTCACAGGATAGGAACTAAACAGCTGTGTGTCCATAAGAGAAATACCAGTCAGTGTGGCAAATCAGAAAAAAAGCTTACATAAAGATTGTACTTTGGAGCAATGGAAAAAGGTCATGTGGTCAAAAGTCCAGATCGAGCCTATTACAGAGTGATGGGCACGTCAGGATAAGAAGGCAAGCGCATGAAGCGTATGCACCCATCATGCATAGTGGCCGCTGTACAAGCCTCTGTGGCAGCGTTATGATCTGGGGTTGCTTCAGTTGGTCAGGTCTAAGGTCAGATCAATAAAATAAAGTCAGATGACCTGAATATACTGAATGACGAGGGAATCACATCTATGAAGATCTCTCCCTGTGTTCTTATGCATTATCACGTTAGAATTATCTATTAGAAGATGGGAACATTATGATCACAAAGAGATGCACATGGTCAGCAATAAGACTCAAACTGAGTCTGGCCTTCAAGTGCCGACTGATGTTAACAGCCCAAAGTGTTCTAGAAAACATTCCCCACAACCTTACACCACCACCATAATCAAGCTTCATTAGACCAGGCTATGTTTTTTTCCTGGCTTTGACTTTTCACTATTGGTGAGTCTGTGCTGAATAGCTTTCTGTTCATCCCTGACAGAAGTAAAATGCTCATTCTCCGCTGTTGTAACCAGTCCATCTCAAGGTGTGACGTGTTGTGCATTCTGAGATGCTTTTCTGCCTACTCCAATTGTACAGAGTGGTTATCTGAGCTACTGTAGATTTTCTGTCTTGCCAATCTTAACTGATCTCTCTGATCAACAAGGCTTTTCTGTGCACAGCACTGCTGCTTACTGGAGGGTTTTTTTTCTTTCCCTGAATGGCGCTATTCTGAGTCGACTGATGTGACTGATGTGTTTGTGAATTTCAAAGAGATCGGCAGTTACAGAAATATTCATAGCAGTCTGTCTGGCACCAACAATCATGCCAAATCACTCAAAATCCTGAAGATCACATTTTCCCCATTCACTTGACTGATTAGATAATTGCATATAGTCTGTGTACAGGTATTTCTAATAAAGTGTGCAGTAAGTGAAGATTCATTCAAGCAAACTGCTATAGTTAGGTCAATAACTTTAATGTGTTTTTTGTTTTTTTCCCCCCATGGGCTGCCGTGCATCAAACTATGAATACACACACACACACACACACACACACACACACACACACACACACACACACACACACACACACACACACACACACACACACACCATGGTGCTCCAACTATGTTTCTGTCACTAAGGAGCTGAAAATAATCCATCTGTATCTGGTCCATTTCCGCCAAGAAACTGGACAAAGGCACAGTGGACAAATAAACACATGGGCTACAATCATTAAATATACATCTACAACAGGACCAAAGTGGTGAGCAGACCTGATAAAAGGGACGATGAGTGTAGTATATTTCAAACGGTAAAAACGCATCAAACTATTTACATAAGCTATTTCCACGAGACCATGAAACATATCTGTAGATTCATTAAAAAAAACTGTTCGGCATTCATGATAGACTGTGTGTGGGTTTGCATTGAACCTACACATATTAGACATAAGCGCCAGACATCATTTTTCATCCATGTTTAGTTTATACTGCCTGGCCACAGGGAAACAAGTGGAATTGAGTTAAGCACTGCATTAATAAAACCTGGAAGGACAGTGCTGAACCAGCAACTCTGTGAAAGAAATGTGGGTGGGAAAAAAAATCACAACTGACCATGTTCAGGAGAGGAAAAAAATATGACAATAGAAATCACAGCTACGTTTACCAGTAAAAGTAAGAGCATTTCCATACACACAGTGCGATGATTAATTAAATAAGGACTAAAAAAACGATACACTTTTTAGTGAAGCTAATCAGAAAGAAAGACTTCATATTCCTGTAAAATGGGTGTCAGGGTAAGAAGGGAAGCGCATAAAGAAATGCACCCATCATGCATCATGCGTACAAGCCGAGTGAACATATTTTAATTAGAGATTCCAACTTTACTGTTTACATGGTTACGTGTTCATACTGTATTCTCAAAGCATGCAATCAGAATATAACTTTTTTTGACAAGCGCAAAGTGGTTGTGCCCACTGTGAAGCCTTTAATCTACCAGACATATAAAAAAAAAGTAGTTTTCTCTCCAAATTGAGGTCATGTTAAGCCGATAAATCCTACCTTCTGTGTCGTGTACATTTGTGTCTTATTCATGATTGCGTTTGTGATGGTTTTATTATGGATAAAATGGTGCGCCAATCAGGGCCTCTTCCTCAGTCAAAGACACAGTGGACGAAAGTAAAGACCGGTGGCAGAGAGATGCTCTCACAGAGTTTACCGATCAAAAATAACAGAAGCAAAATTGCCCTAAAGTCACCTAAAGTTACCGCCTACTTGGAAAAAATATATATTCATTCCGATTAGAGAAAAAATTTGGGTTAAGTGTTTACATGGCTTACATTTTCCCGCTGAACGAATGATCAAAAAGGTTTACACCACACATCTCGTTCCGATTGAGGTGTTTCACGCCACGTGTTTATATTTCGATTGGGCTTTTATTCCCATTTTTGGTGGAATATTAGGTTCCATGTGAACGCACCTAATGTAACAGTTGGTCAGGTTCAGGCGCAGCAATGAGGCAATAAAATGAAGTCAATTGCCGGCCTCAATGACCAGGTTATCACATCTACTGTATGTAGTTTTATCTTCCCTAATGGCACGGCCATATTCATATGTTTACAAATTGTGATTTCAAATTGTGGTGTAGTGGTTAGCACTGATGCTTTGGACCTCCAGGGTCTGGGTTCGATTCCCGGACAGGTTCGATTCCCGTCTCTGTGTGTGAAGTTTCCATGTTATCCCCATACTTGGTGGGTTTCCTCCAAGTACTCTGGTTTCCTCCCACAGTCCAAAGACATGCAGGTTAGGCTAATTGGTGTGATGAAATTGCCCGGAGTGTGTGACTGAGTGTGTATGTGTGTGTGTGCCCTGTGATGGATTGGCACCCTGACCAGGGTGTACCCTGCCATGTGCCCTAAGTCTCCTGAGATAAGGCTCCAGGCCCCCCACAACGCTGAATACAGAATTAAGCGGTATAGATGATGATGATGATTTCAAATTGTTGTTCCCGAGAACATGAGGAATAATTTTCACACATTAATTGGGCCACCACATTGTGCACTGCAATCAAAGCTAAATGCAAGCAAAAAAATGTTTGCCGAATGTTGCCATATCACAAATGATCTGCTGTAAGCAGAGCCAGACTCGAGCAGATTTGCAATTAAATGGTTTGCAGGTTAGTGAAAAACTTGGAGTGTGAGCAGAAGACCACTATGTCTAATCAACACGTACAGAAGGCCAAGTCAGTGTATGTGTGAAGGATGCTGTGGGGTGCGATCTTTCCAAATGGCTCGGCTATAATCACATAACTGGTGTCCTACAGTGGCCAAAGGCAGGTGTCCAACCTAACACACAGGTTTGGCTCTAGAGTGGGTCTGTCGTGATTAAATTCAACACAAAATCACCGCTATAAACACCTTTTCTAATCAATTTTGCACCAATTTTGCAGCTGTAGCGTTTGGCACTGCTGATGAGCCAAGAATGCCGAAGGCAAATGATCGTAGAATGTGGTGATGCTGTGCAATATCACGTTAGTCCAGAGTGAGGAGCCATTATGGTAATGTAATGGTGAGGAATTCGAGTCATAATGCACCTTGCTTTGTAGTCTGACTCTATTATTTAATGGCTGATGTATATCTTTACTGATTATACAGGTGCACTCGAAGCCTTATCTGCTGCTGGAGCATGTTAAAGCAATCTTATAGTAGTTGGCTTGTCTTACATTCTTTAAATTCTAACCCCGCCACCACCAAAAAAAAAAAAAAAAAAAAAAGGATTGCTCCACATTTAATTACTAGGCATGTCCACATTTAGAGTCTAACAGACTCAAATCATTTAAATTCACGCATGTGTTTGGATGCAAGGATTGCAGGTGTGGAAAATATGTGCTTTACTCTGTCTTTTTGCAATGTCACTCATATGGCGAAACAGACACCGCCACCCACACACGAGCAAAGCTTATCTACAGACAGAAGGCATCTGAAGAGAAAGGAGCCCGTCTCAATGGTGTTGGTTCACAGGACTGTGTGGAAGCAGCCTGTGAAATTCTCTAGCTGGAGATTAGAAGCACCTTTAAACCTCAGACACACAGCAACGGAGCACCGGTTCAAAATAAATCACCGTCTGTGACCCAGAAGCCGCTAACCTCCGCCAGGGAGCAGATTTACATAATATCATCCATAACGTACTTATTGCTTAAGAGCCGTAATTGAATTTGAGCTAAGGGTCATGACCTGCACTTGGATTTAAACAAGAAACCTGTAAAGCGAGCCTTTTTAAGATACAAGCACACCTCCAGACGGAACCTGTCCAGCCGGAGTACACCCATGCATTTGCCTTAACACCAGGGCGAAATTTGCCTTTAGACAGGGATGATTGCAAGAAGCTTAAAGCGACCGTTATTTTGGGCTCCTAATAGGCCGCGGTTTTCCAGCAGCACTGTGTTTTTCTATCCTCCCCTGTAGTCCGGGCAGCGAACAGCCCATCAGACACTGCCTCCCAGCCGCCTGCTTCCCTCCCCTATGTTGGAGCCCCTCTTGTTTTGGCTGCAGCTGCCTCGAGAAAGACTAAATAATGTGATAAGGCGCACAGAGCTGCAGGTGTGCTTCGCCTTGGCAGGCCCGAGACAACTACGACCATGTAAATCATAACCCTCCTGCAAATCAAGGCCGATTTCACCCAAGTGCCTTGTGCAAATGTTTTAGCACTCCTAATTATGTGTAACATAACACGGAACACAGCAAGCTTTGCCGAAGAAAAAAAATAATAATAAACTGTGAGGTGATTGTACAGCCAGAGAAATGAAGAGTGGAGAACCACTTTATGGAGCTGTCAATCACGGGAGGATTTACACTATAGCTATAATGCTGTTAACCCCTATGTGACTTGTAAGCTAGAACGGTCTTAATATCGCACTTCACTTCCAATAGTGGCACATTTCCTTTTTCATTCTTAAAAAAAATAAAATAAAATCAGGTAGGTGAAGGGACACAATGGCCTGCTTACACTGCCAATCGAACTCGCCATGCCATGAACACAATCCGAGATAATCTCTTCACCTCCCGGTCGGTTGCTTAAGCCCAGCACTTCACAACATGGTGTGGGTCTTAATCTGAGTCCATCCTCTGAAAGAGGTTCACTTGTTCTCGAATTTCCACGCGCTACTTAAATGCAACAGGACGTGTATTTAAAAGGCTAATCTCAGGACTTACTGCTTAAAAGCCAGCAAGTTGGGGGTCCTTCAAGTCTATGAGAACAGTCTCCCCTTAAAGCCAAGGGCAAGGGGGGTGGGATTAAGAATTCTGGGGTCACTGTACTGTATTATATCTTTTGACCACAGCATTTCAAGGGACTTACTGTATACAGTATAAACCGCCAATCATCATCTTGACAATGAAAGCCAAGTCTGAGCAAAACTAGTGTAATAACTGAGTATGGATGAGGGTGGGGGGGAGCACACACTGACGGATGGAATTGCTTGTGTATGTGTGTGTGTGTGTGTGTGTGTGTGTGTGTGTGTGCGCGTGTCTGTGTGCTCGGAAAAAATATCATTATTGACACGCTGAAATCAAAATGGAACAGAGAGAGGCTTCAATTCTACAGCACTCAAGGACCTGTGTTTGTGGATTCACTTGTAAATAACATTATCTCCCTTCCTCTGAAATGGAGTGATTCGAAGATAAGTGGATAAAGACAGCAAAAACGACAAAAGCGGAACACGGTGATTTTGATGAGCAAACAAATGAAAAACGAAAGCTCCGTTATTAAACAGAAAGGATGTGAGTTGGTAGAGATGGGAAAGACCTATGCGCTGCTTGTTTACACCAGGTAAAGGCTCGAGAAAAAAGACATAATTATGAGGCAGATGAAACACACACTCGGCTCATATGAAAGGGAAAAATAAATAAAATAAAAAAAAATATATAAAAAACAGCCTTTGCATTTGATCATGGGCGCTAGGTGCCAAACGCGGCGAGGCTCGTCCACTGAGAAAATGGACGATTTTTCAGAAAAACTAAAATGACCAAGCTAAAATGCTCATATTTCAGATTTCAAAGAAGGCACAGCCTGCAGGCAAGAACCATACAGCGTATAATCATTCAGCAATAATTGTAGTGTAGAAAAATACAAAAAGAGTTAAGGCTAAATTTTTATATTGAATTTAATATATTTTCATACTGTATGTTAAAGCCAAGACGTCTAGTGGTTAGCACTGTCGCCTTGCACCTCCAGGGGCCGGGTTCGATTCCCGGACAGGTTCGATTCCCGTCTCTGTGTGCATGGAGTTTGCATGTTCTCCCCGTGGTTGGTGGGTTTCCTCCGGGTACTCCGGTTTCCTCCCACAGTCCAAAGACATGCAGGTTAGGCTAATTGGCGTTCCCAAATTGCCCGTAGTGTGTGAATGGGTGTATGAGTGTGTATGTGTGTGCCCTGTGATGGATTGGGACCCTGTCCAGGGTGAACCGCTCCTCATGCCCTAAACCTCCAGGGATAGGCTCCAGATCCCCGCGACCCTGAATACACGATAACGCGGTATAGACGACGACAACGGTGATGTTAAAGCCAGATAAACTCAATCCCTTAGAAATTCAGGTAACAAGTACTTAAAGTGATTGTGTCAGAAAGCATCTAAAAAGTGCATGACCTAGGCAAGTGTGTAAGATTGACATTACATTTACATCACGGCATCTGACACCCTTATCCAAAAGATCTCAATACACATCCACATCTGAGCAGGTGAAGGTTAAGGGCTTTGCTTAAGGGCTCCACAGTGGCAACTTGGTGGTCACATCATCTAATGTACGTATAACATTCTTAGGATATGGTATGGAAACAGCATTTATGTTTTGTATAGTACATATTTTATTAATGATAAATAACAGGATATTTGTGATTAAATGCTTTCCACTAGTAAATAATCTTTCTCACTGTAGGATGTTAAACTCAAAATTGTTTAAAAATGGTTTTATAACCCTTTCCAGATTGATGTGCAGGAACAACTGCTTCTCAAAGACCATTGCTTATGTCTTTACCCCTTGGCATTGTGTTAACACACACCTGAATGCTCCAGACCATCAAACTGCCAAAACTTCTGCACAACTGCTGATTATCAATAAATCAAGGGCTGATGACTATCACAACCTGGCCGTAACTTAACCTCTTAAATCCTGTGGAAGCAGTAGTATTGCACATACGCTTTTTGGCTTTGTTATTGTTAAATAAATAATGACACAATGAAAAAACATGTATTCATACAGTATATGTATAACATTGTTGTTTGTCTGAGGTTGTATTTGTTGTATTTTACACAAAAACACAGAATTATATAGGGGGAACTAATTTTTCAACATGACAGTAGGTGATAATTAATGTTATTAAATTCACCTGGCGGTGGCGTCAGTGTTGTGGCTGATCAGTGTACATTGTTTTACATTATAATTAAAACGATTCATTAATATGATGCAGAACGTCTCCTCTATAATTAACCTACTTTACTTCTTCCCTTAGTTTTAAAACTACCAGCTGCCGCTGACATGTGGTGTACGTGTAATGTATGTACTATATACTGTATACAGTATGGAAGTGGCTATATCTAATAAGAATTTACTACAGTATAACCAAATCTTAATCAAAACCTTAACTCAGTATAAAAAATAGCATTTCAGTAAAATAGCAGGACAATTTTTATAAAAATCTATTTTACGCTGTCAAGAATAAAGCTGCAGGATTGTCACTTTGAGTCAAGGGGATAAAACTGTCAGATATTCCGGTTTGTGTGAAACACATGCGGACACACACACAAAATAATCAGCCCCTTATCAATCTCCAGCTGGGTGACATCATCGTCTGAATCAAAAATATGATGAACAAACACACTGTCTGAGAATGCTTTCTCCCTCACTGTCCCAAATACACAAGCTCCTGTGCCAGAGTGAGCAAAACTGTACGCTGTCTCCACCAAACATCTGCCGTCGATAAAGTAATCTAGCCGCCGGTTTGTTTGCAGATGGCACAGCTGATCCAGACACCATGTGGTGGGGTGCTCAGAGCCTGCACGTCCTTCCTGAAGATGGAAGGCAACGGTAAGGGTGTGTTTAAACCCAATCACCCTCATCTCAACACAGACAGATACACACTTTCCAAACCATTGTGCTGTGTTCACGAATTATCAGTGGATGTGAAAGTGAACCGTGCTGACTCCTTCAGATTTTATAGCAAAACACACTTACGGAGCAGTTTATTCAGAACACCTGCACACTTATTTATTCATGCAATTAACTAATTAGCCAATGTTGGACTTGTAGTGAAACGCATAAAATCATGCAGATATGGGCCAGCAGCATTTGGTAATATTCAGAGTGTGGGGGGGGGGGTCACGTAATCTCAGTGATTTTAACCGTGGTATGATTGCTGGTGCCAGACAGGCTGGTTTGAGAATATCCTATAACTGCTGTTCTCCTAGGATTTTCTCACACAACAGTCCCTAGAGTTTACTCAGAACACTTTAATAAAGAAAACATCATTCAGAGAGCAGCAGATTTGTAGACGGAAATGCCTTGTTTATGAAAGAGATCAAGAGACACTAGCCAGACTGGTTTGAGCTGAGCGAGAGGTTATAGTAGCTCAGATAAAAACACAATTGTGATGAGCAGAAAAACATCTCACAATGCACAACACGTCGAAACCGTCAGGGAGATAAGCTACAACAGCAGAAGACCATATCCCATATCGGCTTCCAGTTCTGTCAGCCAAGGACAGAAAGTGGAAGCTGTAATGGGCACAAGTTGACCAGAACTGAACTGGAAAGCCATAGCCTTGTCTGAAGAAAGTTGCTGAGACTCACAGATGGTAGGGTCAGAGTTTGGCACCAACAATATGAATCCATTGACTGAAACTGCCCGTTGTCCAAAGGTCACGTCGGTGGAGGTGATGTAATTGTGTGAGGATTATTTTAGGGCAGATTTTGGGTTTGTTAAAACCAACCAATCATTACTTGTATTGATTATACCTGATTATTGTTGTTGGCCACATGCTTCATTTCATGGCCACAATTTACCATCATTCAATGATGGTGCACAGTGTCACAAATCAAAAGTCATCTCAAACTGGTTTTATGAACATGACAAGTTCATGAGCTCAGTGTTCTTCATTGGCCTTTCCATTCACTGGACCTGAATCCAGTAGAAAAATTGTGCGATGTGGCAGACTGGAACATTTACATTATGAAAGTGAATCTGAAAATCCAAAGAAATTGGGTCATACTGTACAATCGTGGCAACATGGACCAGGAAATCGAAGGAACTTTTCCAACATCTTGTCGAATCCATGCCATGAACAGGCTGTTTTAAGCCTCCAATTATCTTTGGGGTCATTTTGTCTCCATTCAATGTTTATTTTAAAGTCTTTAAAAAAATTATTTAAAAACATTTTTTGGTTCATAATTGGTGACTTTTATACATAAACTTGGGTAACAATTTTAATTATAATAATTTTCTGGAGATTGAAATTGCTGGAGTCAAATTGACCCCAAGGATAAAAGATGTTAGTAAATGTAAAAGTAACAGGAGGGTTAAAAGCAAAGGAAGATCTTACCCAATATTAATATTCCTAATAAACTGTATAGTGACTGTATTCAAATTATTTATTGTACGGTACTGTACCTACTAATATGAATGATGTGTAATGAAAAAAAGAGAAAGTGCTTCTTTTCTCATCCTCACCTTTCAGTGATGTTCAGTTATATCATTTTGATGGGAATTTCAACATAAAAGTAGTAGAGACAGAAATCACTGGATTTAAATTCACAGAACGCAGTGGAGTTGTTACAACAAAGACATGACTCAACCGTTTAAAACACTACGATATGACAACCATGATGGTGTTGAATATAGAATAAGCATTAAGGCTTTGGGATGCAATCTGTTGCACTGTATACAGGCGAGCGAGATGGACACACTACAGCTCTGCTACTGTATACAGATGTATAGATAGATAAGGCAAGGACTAATTCCCACTGTCACTACCGTCAGCGGACAGTCCATTGCCATTGTACTGTAGGTAATGTAGGAAACCATCAACATAATAAACCACCATGTTAATGAAAGGCATGTTAAAAATCAAGTCAGGATTTAATCTAAAAGAAATTCTGGATGCCATTGATGATTAAAATGTAATTTTAAAGATTTATATGCTTGTTATTCATGTTGGATTTTCCCATAAATTCTTCTTGGTCATCCTGTTAATATCAGGGATGATGAGGAAGGAGGACGCTTTTTTAACTTTGTTACTTTCATGTCTTAACAAAACACAGGTATAAACCGTCAATATAAATTGTTTTCTATTCAGTAGGAAAAGTAGACTTTTAAAAAAATATATATTACCGTTCGTTTTCATCTAGTTAAAAATCTAATGAAAAATTAAAAGAAAGAGTTAATTGCACAAGGGAGTGAAAATGCAAATTAGTACCATTTGCAATAAAATCTGGCCATTACTTAAAGAGTGGTGGTTAGCAAACTTTCTGCTTTCACACTAGGCACTGGTATGACCGCTCCCCCTCCCCCTCCCCCACTGGCCAGCTTTCACATTAGTAATATTGTTCTATACCCAAGTACAATTGTGCACTTATGCCTCTTTTCCACTGCATAGTACGGCACGACACGATTCAGTACAGCTCACTTCGGTTCGGCTCAGTTCGGCTCGGTTTGCGCTTCCACTGCAGTTTAGTAACGCTTTAGCGTGGGCGGGATTACTCACGTGTCGTTTAGTCACGGTGCCGCTACTGCCGTGACGTCATCGTAAACGCGCCACAAACAAACACACAACAATGGAGCATATCGACGGCATGGTGTTCTTCATTCTCGGCATGTGGATGTTTTTAACAGCGAGACGAAGGAGTTTGTTTCAAAAGAGGCCGACGGTTAATACAAAAAGGTGCGTCCGATCCTTCTCTGGCTGTTCTAAATATAGCGCTTCTGTTGTGTCTCGTGTCGCAAGTTCGGTGATGCACTAATGACGATTTTCTCCGGCTAATCAGTGACCAGCCGTGTTTACACGTCACATTTTGGTAACGGTTCGGCGCGCTTGGAACCTCGGCTGAGGTGGTACTAAAAAAAGGACCAGGTACTATGTACTGTTCCCAGTGGAAAACCCCCCAAAAGTCAGTAGAACTGAACCGTGTCGTGCCGTACTATGCAGTGGAAAAGCGCCATTACAGTACACCCCCGATACATTAAATGACAGCATGCATGAACCTAGATGGTTCGCCTCGCCATAAACACGAGAGTAACCTTCTAACCTAATATTATTATCATATTTAAATAAAAGAAGAGTGACCTTTAAGAGTGAAGAGTGACCTTCTTGCGTGCCTTCATAGCTTTATCAGCTTCGGCTGTGTAGTTCAGATGATGAGATTGGTGTGTTCTGCGCACACATTGAGATAACGGTGGAGACAGACGACGTTCATGACGTTGCCTGGTAAACAGTGGTCCACTTCCGCGTTTAGATACAGCTGACTTATATCTGATTCGATCCATGCCAGGTACTTGAAGTGGAATTGAGCACGGTCCACTGCTCCGTGTGGCGTACTCATATTACGCGGACGTACCGATCTTTGGTACGTTTGCGTGATGCAAGCACTCCGTACCGTGCCTGCGCTTAGAAATAGACAAAGTGTTGTTTACAAACTATTTTCATCTCAACAAACCCTTAGGATTAGTGATGATCAAGAAACTGAAACTGCATTACAACCTTAGCAGCATTACATGTAGCTGTTTTGCTTCTTAACTTAAGTGTGAGTAACACCTTGTACTTCGGCGTGGGCTCATGAGTAGATGTGTCATGCAATGCTCATGGGTTCTTTTGTAAGCTACATACTCATGAGCTGACGTGATGACAGAATCTTGTGATGCGGCTGTGGGATGCAAAGGATTGCAACAACACAGCTGATGATGTAAGCAGGACAGCTGTTTCTTATCGATCGTATAGGTTTCCGCCCATAGAGAGGGGTTCATCCTTCCTGTTTTGTGCTATCTTTCTTACTCATTCCTCCCTTAGGCTGCGTGATATTAATACAGGCTCGGTGCCCAAACGGAGCCACCGGTGGCCAGATGTTCAATCAAAGTGTTCCTGTTTCCGGGGCTTTGATGCTCCCCGAGCTGATCTTGAGCCCTGCCTCTTTGTTCTCTAATCAGCCGCCAGACACAGGGCTACTTCACAGCGCGCCACTGAGATGACACACACCCTGGCTCCTCATCATAGCACAGATGTTTGCACTTGCTGCGCTGCATTCGCGTGCCTCTGTCTGTAAATGTATGTATTGTGTGTTCATCCTTTTCTTTATCCTCTGAGCATCAAGCACAGGAGGCTCTTATTAAATGCTCTCTCATGTGCAGCATGTGCCTCAGGCTTTACTGCAGGATAAACAGGAAACAAATAAACACCTGCCAGAGAGGTGCAATCATTTTAAGACATGCCTCTTCCCTGGTCCTCCTATATTGATGCCTGTGTGCAGTCAGACACACACACACACACACACAGGATGTCTTGTTTTTCTTTAGTTCTCATTCGATCTGGTATCTTCATGCCGCTTTCCACTGTCACAGGAAGGTGGTTTTTCCTCCTTGGTTCATCTTCCCGCTCTCTCTTTAAATATCCGCAGCTCATAAAGGACGGCAGGGCCTACGGTAATTCTACAAAGGCAGCTTTGTTCTGTCAGGTTCACAAATATTTGGACATTTCTACAGTATTTTGACTGTATATCAGAGTAAAACGCAAGTAAACGCAGCGTGTTACCACTGTTTTGCGGTTCGAGAGTTCAAATGGTTTTTAATATTTTGTACGGTCAATTGTCCATTTGATTGGTTCATACGGAGTTAAGAAACATCGACTTTCAAGCGAGCATCAAAAGACCTGTAGTTTCAAGATAGCACATCTGGATGGCACAGTCTACGCTTGGCATTATTCAAACAGAATTAAACATCAACTATACAAGCCAGTTGTCCACGACACAGCATTCATTAGTTATACATGAGCTGTAGTATATAGCAATCACACCCTGCACTTCTCGTTACCGAGGATAATATGCTCAGGGAGGCAGCTAATCAGAGCGGCATCAACGCAAAACCTCTTCCCCTGGACGCTCCTTCAGCTCTAATCTACCACAACAAAAAGGAAGTGCTGTTATTGTGCCGTTATCTGCTATTACTGTACTATACAGCCACATCACTAAACCTCAATACAACAGCATTACAACATGGACCCTGGACTTTTTTATTTATTGATTTTTATTGATTGACATATCTGCCTTCCAATACACTGTTACAATATACTGGACGAGATTAGATTTAAAAAATAAGTTCAACTACATTTACGCTTTCTGTCCAAGGTCCTGTACAAGTTTGCAACTTCATCATTGCTCTAATTTCAAACATGTACACAGTGAAACGAAACAACGTTCCTCCAGGACCAAGATGCTACATACAACATCAATAAAAGAATTTACTAGCTAACTAAGAAACCTACAGTAATTACTACTGGCTAGCTGAGCTTCTGGGCTTAATAAAGCTTCTGTGAAGGTTTGGTTAAAATTCCTATGAATGCGGAGGTGATGCGTATAGTAAAAAATATGCAGACGACGTCACACTCACATTTCCACTAATTAGAACGAATTAATTTAAGATTTGAGGAAGCGTGCGTAATGACTGTATTTGAGACTAATTCGCTCACAATGTTCGAGGGGAAAAAAGCAGATCGGCGGCTTTTAACGCATTTGAGAGAGAATTTTGTATCGCAATTTCACGGTCCTGTGAGCTGAATGGGATGGCGCGTCGTCATAAAGAACGTTTTTGTCTCGGTTTTGAGCGTCTAGCGCCATCGTGCTTAACCATACTAGTAATGTTCATGAATATATTCAAATACAATATTTGTAGTTTTTTTTTATACGATAGTACAAATTTGATGATTTTTATGATTTGTAAAAATAGTCTTAAAAAATTGAGTCAGTGTAGAGATACAAGAATCGCCATAGAAAAAAATGTGGTTTATAACTGAATCGTTTTTTTTTTTTTTTCCATCTCAGCTCGGGATGATTTATTAAACTTGCATGGATTGCTAAAGAGTAATAGAAAATCGTAATGTGAGATTAGTTAGGGTAGCTACTGAGAAAACACGAAAAATATCACACCCATGCCTGTTGGTTTCCATTTCACTCCCAGCAAAATCGCACAAACTAAATCTAACTGCATTGATTCCACAGTTCACAGCCAAAGCCAAGTTTACAAAAGGCCTAGCGTGTTTTCCCTCAGTCGGGTATAGAAATTCAGCTCATCACCTCTACAGAGTACCTGCTGTCTTTGCACTACGTTCTTTCCTTCAAGGACAACGTGGTAGTGGACTTGATGCAACTCTGTGTGACTGTTCGATTGCTTTAAACAAATGTACAGTGGGCTTTTCTGAGCCTTCTAAATGAGCTTGCCGCTGTGTTCATGTTTGTTAAGAAGCTCATTATGAGGGTCGGCATTAGTATGTTTGGATGCGCACATCGCGTGCACACACACGCACACACACGCGTGCTGTCCTCTCACTGTTACTCAGTCAACAGACAACCGGCTTGGCTTCTTGTTAAGAATCTGTGCACACACTTCACCTATGGACCTCTCCTTCACACACACACACACACACACACCACATTGAGCAAACAAGACCTACCATTGACACACTCGTACACATCACAGCACCGTCCTGGTGTTCCATCACCGCGGGAGACCAAGTGGGGCAGCGTTCCTGCTGAGCACTGTGGGAAGGCGCAGACACCAGGCAAGCACTCACACCTGAGAGTGACATGGAAGAAATGAGAAAAAAATCGGAAGGCAGACATGTCAATCAATTAAAAATTCCGGATCCATTGTAATGCCGTTACTCATTTTCCGCATTTTTACAGGCTTGTGTCTCGCTAAGCACTAGGAAGCCTGTGTAAATAAAAGCTCTGTAAAGTCGCTGTTACAGCGAAGCTGAGCATAATAGAGATAAACGCTCGGAGAAGTTAAGGATTGTGGTCTTGGCTGGGAGAGCTATGCTGAAGAGACGTGGCATGAGAGTGGATGTGTGTTTGCGCGTCTCACCTGGTGGGTAGTGTGCAGCAGCCGTCTGCTGTGAGCCTGACCTGCGTCTCGTAGCTGTCCACAGGACACTGCATGGGCTGTACGGGGGGACACTCCACCGTGCTGCAGTCCACGCTGAAAACTGCCCACACAAACACATAACCGCTAAACGCTCAAACACGATTGGTCAAATCAGGCAGGATTGCAAATAATTTGCCTTTGATTTCACATTCAGAGCAGCTCAGTGCTGTTTAAACCAGAATACACAGAGGCACTAGGCTAAGTGCTGGGATGAAAAAACACACACACACAAACACACACACACAAACACAAAAAACTCAATTCCAACTCCTGTCATTTTGTTTACTGCAGCTGCCAAGAGGCATTGACAAGGAAACAAACAAGAGCCGATATCAACTGTCTTTGCCCGCTCCTGAACATTACGCTGTGCGTTCTTACCTGGTTTGCACTCGTATAGGTCGCAGCACTCTCCGGGTTTGCCTGAGCTTTTGGAAACGAGGATGTTGAGGTATCCAGGTTGGCACACTTTTCTCAGACACCCGGCGGGACTACACACACAGCGACTGGGCAGAGGGCAGCATTCGCCAGGTGGGGCATAACCTTCAATCAGCACTGAGTCTTCAGGACAGTGGGGAGAGAACTGTACCTCACACCTGGCCTTAGAGCAGTCAGGCCTCTCCTCTGTAAAACAACAGAGAGAGAGAGAGAGAGAGAGAGAGAGAGAGAGAGGAATAAGTATAAATATAATATTTTTGATCTCAGCTAATTGCTTGCATTGGGTATTTGTGGTATACAGAATGGTTTGTTTATTATTGTTATGTGGAGAGAAAAATCCCAATAGAGAAGCAAGATTATGACCTTGCAACCGCACTGTAGCTCATCTCTAAGCATACCGTATCGCTTAGTGATGGCTAAAAAAAAAAACAAAAAAAAAGGAAAACAATACAAATCATTCATTGAATTCAAAAGGATTATGTGAATTATGTGTATCTGAAGGCATGGAGAGAATTGTGGTCCGAGTGCTAGAGTGGTCCAGCTGGTAACCAGTAGCCAAAGGGCAAAGAGAAGAAACCAAGGATGGTGGTGGACGGTCCAGTAAATCTCCTCACTTTCTCTTTATGTCTCCACTTATTCCGCTTTAGAAAGCTAGCGTGCTATGTAGGGTGTTCCGCTAAGAGTACCGAAACATCAAACACAACCCAGACTGTTTGGAGGCAATTCAGAGCCATGTAGAAGCAATTAGTAAGGAGACACAGTGTTGTTTAAGATGATCAAGTTATCAGAAGTGATTTGTTGCTGAAAGTGCGTCCTCGACTGGTTTTGAATGTGGGTTTTGGCAGGCAGCTGCTCTCCCGTCTTTCACCAATGGATCTTTCTCACTTTTCACCAATGGATCTTTTAGTGGGATGCAGTACCGAACCATAATGGTGTACTCTCACCCATGCTGGTTAATAAAAAGAACAAATGTACCCTGAGTGGCTTGGACACTGAAGCCCTGGTTTTGCAAGTGCATCGTTCTGAATCAAGGTATACGGTACATGTTTTGCGGTACAGAACCCTTTGAGTCCTGAATAGGACGTTATGGACCAGGTAGATACTGTAGCGGGATCCTGAATTAGACGTCTTTAGACGAGAGAACGTTTGAAAACTAGCAAGTTCCTGTAAGCCAGCGTACAGTTTCTACTCAAATTTGTTGGCATTAAGTAAACTTCCTCTGATGTTGTAAAAAAAAAAGTGCTGATCTGATTGCTGATGTAATGCTGCAACACTAGCTGGTCTCTCTTACATGCAAGTAAACGCATAGTTTGCTGTGGTATTGTATGGTTTCTGATCCAAAGCTATCCACAACCTCACAGTACTGTATGTCCATGTACCTTTTCCGTTGCATAATTGTACATGTGGAAGTAGGATGAGCCAATAGTACTGGCATCTCTGATGCCACATTATTGGTAACAGTGAACACTAATGACAGCACCAATAGAGGAGCGTAAAGATCTGCTTAAAGAAGTGTTCGATTTTATGAGGATGCAGACAAACAAACAGAACTTTCCAGTTTTTTTCCCCCACAAATTACCACGCATTACTCTCTCAGCTCCAGACTGCTGTGCTGCACAAGGCAATAGAAAAACAATTCTAGTCAGCTTGCGGTTTTCTGAATGGCAGACCTGATTGAGTCATATGGCAATAAAAATATCAGGAAAATGTAGGTGGCGTGGCAGCTAGTGTTGATGCCTCATGGCTCCAGGGGGGCTGGTTCAATCCTGAACTCAACTTACCGTCTGGTTTCTTCCAACCGTCAAAGTAAATACAGGTAGATAAAGGCCTCTAGGTGTAGATGCTGCCCTGTAACGGTCAGGTGTCACCGACGCCCGCACTGTCTTCACCAAAATGCTGAGCTGCATTACACAGTTAATGAACGTGAATAAATAAATGTGGGTTTGTTGATCCGTGACTGTATTCTGCTGTATCACACTGCCTGATAAAAAAGTGCTTGTTTTTTTGTTTTTAATATCCATAAGGGTCGAAGTGCACCTCTTTGAAAGAGGCGCACTGAGCACATCCTTGACATTCTTACTCACATTCAATCTAAATTGAGGAGGAATGAAAGATTAGTAAAGACAACATACTTGTAGAAGGGAAAAGATAGGTAAATGTCAGTAGGACATGGGGGAAAAAAAAAAAAAACACCACGCAGGATGATATTTATGTAGGCCGAGTCCTTTCGTATGGAGCAGACAGCCTCGAACAACCAAACGATCAAAAGTACAGGAACCGTCACTTTTTGTAGAACTGCAACATGAGTTCATAAAGACAGATACAAGTTCTGCTGTTTGTTTGGTATAAGCCACGGTGAAAGACAATGGCATCTAATGTATAAAATGCACCTATTATGTAGAGACAATGTGGCCCATTACTCCCTTTTGATGTGTGAGGCGAGGAGAGTCCTCAGTGGAGCTTCTCCTCTCTTAAGCAAGAGAGGGTAATTACCTCGACTGAAGGGTAGCAAGAGAAAGAGAGTAGAGGGAGAGTATAATGCCTGCAAATACACAATAAGAGTAGCAAAGAGACAGCTATTAAAAAGAAAACAGCTCATATTTAAGTGCCGTGTTTATGTGTCATTATACTAAAGCATTTTTTTTTTGTTGTTGTTTGTTCTCGATGACGTACCGGAGAAAATGACGATAAAATTATGTCTTGAATTCAAAATGAATTCAACAGCCAGAGAAACAGCATGAAGACATGAAGAGTGGCATGCTTATAAATCAGCTCTGAGGAAGGAAAAGAGAAGAGAAGAAAAGAAAAGCGCAAACTTCCTTCAAAGTGTAAGAACGAGCAGGTGAGATAAAGCGCCATCTAACATGGTGAGAAAATAAGATCTGCATACATTTTCGAACATGCTGTAGAAGATGCGCTGCTGAAGATTGCATTAAACCAGGCAGAAAAGCTCACCGCATGCACCGCTTTGCACTCCGAGGAAACGATTCGGAAGTGTTTCTGCGTTTGAAAGATGAAGTCGGGAGTTTTTCTTTTTTTTTTTGCTTTTTAGAATGAAATGAGTGCCTATGCTGATGCTATAAATCGTTCCTAAATCCTTTCTCTGTCGCTCTCTCTCAAACCTTCTAGGCCGCTTTTCCGTCTGCTCTTTCTGCCTGCCAAAACCCATCATAATGTGCTCGAAAGCTACACAAGACCATCAGTGGACAAATTCACTTTCCGTGTTCCATTTCTTGCTGATGGACCAGCTTGGATAGACTTTTAATCAATTTGATCCATTTTCTCCTGGGAACATGAACAGCAGATCCAGGCCATGCCAATGACCTGCAAGAGCCTCTCAGCGTTTCATAGCCACGTCTGCTCGTGCTCTTGTTTACCGTGGGAGGATTGTGGGTAATGCCCTAAGCAAATTTCCCCCCATTTATTTTGGAGTAGAATATGGGCTCAAAACAGCAGGAATATGGAAACCCTAATAAGCACGCATTATGACACGGAAATGGCTGTGCCCGGGTCATTTTCGGTGCTGGGAAGTCAGGGAGAATGAGTACCATTAATGGAGTATTCACAAAAACGTCGAGCATGTCAGCGAAAAAGAGAATGATAATAGTCCAATGTAGGAACCCAGTTGCGGGAGAAGTTTAAAAAAAAAAAAAAAAAAAAAAAAAAGCTTGTTTTTTCTTCCTTTTGTTTTTTTTTTTGTAATGGTCTATGTTTGCCACTACTGCAATCATCCCAGGGATCTGGGAGAAGCTAGAGTGACACATGTTCAGCCTGGAGAGAGGAACCTGCTGCTGTGCACAGTAATAAGGTCCAGACAGACCTGGCACACACGCACGCACACACACGCACGCACACACACACACGCACGCACGCACGCACACACACAAGTACTTCCGCCACTTCTGCTTCAATAAATAAAAATCTGTCCTGTCCTGTATATCCAATTGAAGTGACATCACCAAACTTTAGATTAATATTGTCCAACTGGATGATCCAGGAATTCCTCAAATGCATCGTCTAATCATCTTGCATCTTGAACAGAGACATGATTCTAGCAAGAAATGCTTATTTTTTTGTCACATTAAAGCCATTATTCGATATTCCATTGTGTGACTGCAGGTTACCAGGTATAGTGTGGAGAGAAAAAGCAGAAAGAAAACAATAAGTAGCAGCTAAATCTGGAGAGAGAAAAAAAAAACACTATTTATTCTATCCAGCAGGTCTTTCCATTTAAAACGATTAAAGTGGGCTTATTTGGTGGGTTTATTCCAGCTTATATGAATTTGCACAGTGCCAGTCAAACTCATCAGGTGAAGTGACCCATAAATGATAAAAAAAAAACAACAACAACAACGCAGAATTGAGCCAGCAAATGAATGTATGAAGTGATATCAAATCTCATTCAAGACGCATAAAGCGAAACAGCTTGTATCTAATACGCCTAGATGTGAGACTATGCAATAAGTAAGCAAGGATTCTTCAGATTCTGGTTAAAAGGCAATCACTGGTAGAGTAGACAGATACAAATGAGGATAAAGATGCAAAACAAACACAGACCTGGCCTTCTATCTCATAGCATCACTTATATAAATACGCCATTAACTGATGCAGATGATTTCTTCAATATTCATCGAAATAAATAATGAAACGCAAAACCCAAAACCCAAAGCAAATTACTGTGCACCTAATAACGGCTACAAGGAGGCTCGGCTTGCATTTTTCTTGCACTATTGAGCAACGCAGTAAGAGAAATCACGCTGGCTGCTGTGAAACATGACTCCTAAGCGTGAGAATTGCTCAGAGCCAAGCTGCTGTAATGAAATGCCTCTCTTCTCCCATTCCCCGCCTCGTATTTCAGCCAGCTGTGGACGCGCCATGCAGACGGAGGCAGCGGAGGGTATCCATGGAGAGGGATGGGATTAAAATGAGCCGGCATCGATACGATCCTCCATTGACTCATTAACAACCATGCTTAATCTAGTCTGTCAGGGGGAACATGCTGCAGCCCAACACACACAAACGCACACGTTTTGCTGAACAAAAGGCTCTATGGGATCTCGGGTGAATTACAACGGTGCAGACATTTACGGTAAAGAGACAGACATTCAGTAAACTTTCTAGAGTGCAAAATCCTCCAGTGACCCATCACTACCTGTTTACAACACAGTAAAGCCAGATTTATCGAGTCACTCGAACGGCTTATGGAAAACAACTGCCTTAATGCTGTTCGTCCGACTTGCTCGGTACAAATGAGTACCAAACATACATGCATTTAATTAAGACACCATAAAGGGATCAGTACCATACATTTTCATTAAACGTCTGAATAAACACAGAGGCTTTCAAAAACTGTTTTTTAATACATGGAGAGAAAAAAAACTTTGGTCATAAGGAAAATCATAAAACATGATATTACGCTGCTGCAATATCCAGGGACTTTTATTCTGATTATATACCACTGTACATCACCAAACCTGCCAACCTTTATGCATTCTGCACAGGAGCTCTGCATTTTAAAATGGGAGGATACTAATACAAGTTATCACTCAAACTCTCCCAATAAAGAGGACATGAGTTAATCAGCAATGGAATTTGGAATGATTTGTAAAGGTATATAGGACTCCCCAATATTAAGCAATGCTTCCTGGAAGACCTGCCCCCTTCCTGCCCCCTTCCACCAGTCTAATACGCTTCCCCATGTGCCTCCTTGCTTTCTGCCCTGGTAAATGAAGATTCTTTAAGAGTTCAGCAATGTAAAACATGCCCAGTCCTGCTAACATTAAAACGGTTACACTCACTCATTCATCACCTATACCGCTTTATCCTGTATTCAAGGTCACTGGACCTGGAGCCTATCCCAGGAGACTTAGGGCACAAGGCAGGGTACATCCTGGACAGAGTGTCAAGCCATCGCAAGGCACACACACACATACACTCACTTATTCACACACTACAGGCAATTTGGGAACGCCAATTACGCTTTGCACTGTGGGAGGAAACCAGAGTACCCGGAGGAAATTAGAAATGTTAATACAATTAAAATATTTTTATTGGGGGAACCAATGAAAAATAATCGAGTCAACAGCTGAGAAAAGGCAAACACGACTCTTTTGGGTTCCAACCCGAAAAAAATATATTTAAAAAAAAGGAGGATGAGTGTGTTCTAAAAAGATTAAAGGAACCTAATGGATCTAACATAGCATAGAAAGTGATAAAACATGCTCTTTTTGATTAGCCTTCTCTTGTGTCAGTCAGGGCAGATGCTGAAATACCTACATCAAATGTGAAAATGTCAGCCATGTGGGTATGAGACTGCCAATTTAAGGAAAAAAAAAAAAAAAGACAGATGATATCAAAAATATGATGTTATCATGATATTTCAAAATGGAAAATTGCAAGCCGGGATGGGATGCACAAACCTACTGCAGACTAAGATGTCCTTCTGACTATCTATTGAGTACTAGCACAATTTTGAAAGTTTCCTTCGGACCTCTTGTCACTAAGGCAACCTTTTCCTTTTCCACTTGTTTCTCTGGTAACGAAGGCGGACTGTGCGCGCTCATCCTTCATCCTTCAGGCTCCTACAATGGCTCCTCCAAATGGCTTTGTCCGGCTGAGAGCCTGGAGCCTGAGTGCGGTGAAAGTGGCCTAGAGAGAGATCTGCACTGAACACAGCATCATTAGACAGTGATGGACTGTCCCTTTGTACCTCATTCAAAAACGCATCCACAACAGGGTCTGCAGCTGACTTAGATGACTGCTTACATCTGGGTTCTGAATGTAGGCTGGAGTATTACACTGCAGAATTCATTCAAAAATTTTGAAGTGGATGTGTAGGAGACCAAATTTAGGTCCAAATTGTGATATTTAGGTGACGACTGGGTCAGGACTACTCCAAAATTGCAGCTCTTCTGTGATGTTCCCAGACCTTAAAAAGCATTATAAGGGAGAAAAACCGGTACACTGATGAATGTGGGGAGTGAAGGCTGGCATATCCATTTTCCACATCATATATACTGTAGATGGCTTGTGCATCGCTTACCTGGGGAAGAAATGGCACCAGGAAGCACAGCCTTGCACACCCCTTCATGGAAATGTTATTCCCTCATGGCAGGGTCCCTTGTTTTAGCAGAATAATGGTTCAAGAATGGTTCGAGGAACACAAAGAGGTGTTAGCTTGGCCTCCAAACTCTCCAGATCTCAATCCAACTGAGCATCTTGCTGGAACTGCAAGTCCAATCAAAGGAGGCACCACCTCACAGCTTACAGAGCTTAACAGATCTGCTCATGAGTGCTTGGTGCCAGATGACACAGTATACCTTCAGAGGGTTAGTGGTGTCCATGCCTTAAGCTACAACACGTCTATTTTGCCGGCAGAACGTGGGAATATTAAAAGGGTGGTCATAATGTTATGCCTGATACAGTACTGTAGGATACACACACACACTTCACTTAACTCTGCCTACACAAGACCGCGGACCGGGGACCGTCTTGCACACGACCTTAGAATCTTTTCAATTTTTATGCAAATCCATGCAATCAATTATGAGTTACAGCTGCTCGAGTAAATTAAACTCTGCTCTGAAAGCATTCACTGCCAAGGGCGAAGAATGTTTTGCCCACAGTTTTGGTTTTGGTCAGGAATTACCACTACGATGCATCATTGCTGTTTATACCTAGCCATTTCCTCTCGAAGCTTACACAAATATTTCACTAGAAAGAATCCTTGACGAGCATTAGAACTTTGCATCTTTCCACCCACCACATTCGTTATCCAGCACGCAGGATCAAAATGTACCTGCTGGGCGTTTAAACAATGCACTCGGGTTCCCTGTGGAGGGAAAAAAAAGTTCTCGACAGCATCTTTAATAAGACACAAAGAACTAGACTGCATTCAAACGAAAATAGAATGCAGCACGCTTAATATGGAAAGATAACCAGAAATGAAATGAGGGGTCTTAAAGCAGCTCCTGAAGGGTATTGATAAAGGTGGGAGCACTTGAACCGCCACCGCCTGCTCCAAAGGAGGAAAAAAATAAACCCACTGCAAACCATATTCATCTGTTTTCCTCTCCGCCATTCGTGTATAATTCAGTTCAGACGAACTTTATTGTGCTTCCACAACAGAAGCATGTATATCTGCCACCATTAAGCACTCATTAGCCAAATCAGTAGCTCGCTTAGTGGAGAAAGCGCTTTATTAGCCTGGAGGGAGTATGCATTTTGTTCAATAATGAAGCATCTACGCGACCATCAGTGTGCGGATGAAGCCTTAAGCGTGAAAGGAAAGACAGAGACGTATGCGATCTCGCGACAACCCGATGGCGTGTACAAGATGATTCATTAGCTTATAAACAGAATCGGTAGAAATGTTGCAATCGAAGAAAGAGATTATCAGATCACCTCTGAGCACTAGCTCTGGTAACTGACAGCTGCTTGTGGGGTGATTATTGGATTTGACGCAGAGACTGACAGCGTGTGAATTCTCTTTCTTCACATCTACGCTCTCTGTAGAATGGAATAGCAGATGATGAAGATAGATCTGTAAATATAATACAGACGAACTTAAAAAAAAAAAAAAAACACACACAACAAAGACAACTTCTGGAAGGCCTCCATGTTGCGACGGCTTTGATGTTGTCTGATACACTCAGAGGTGTACATGTCATTGTAGAGTCAGCACAAGCTGCAGGTAAAGCCACAGTCATCATATCCAGTTAACAATATCATTCAACTGATGGCTGAAGCGCGTCTGCATGATGAGCCAAAGAGAAAAAGTGTGCGAGTAAGAAAGGGAAAAAACAAGCAGAAGACAGTATGAGATATGGAAAGAGTAAACCGTAGTGAGAGGTGAGGGCTGGGGGGGGGAGGGGGGGGCATGGAAGAAAATAGAGATGGACAGACAAAAGAGTGAAAGAAAGGAAGAACAAAGAGTGAGGTGGACAAGTAGGAAAGTGTGCGGCTCGCTGACCCAGAGCCAGGAAAGCGGAGGAATCGATGTGTTTTGGACTAGCAGTCAGACGCAGAAGTTTGCATAAATAATGCATCTCCTTTTTCATTCCTGCGATCTGTAATCTGCATATAAAGATATGCTCAAATATGCACACACACACACACACACACACACACGGCACATTTAGGGTATTTCTTGGTCTTTATTTTGCAGCAGCCAGAGCACACTCATGCTCATGTTCATTTTATTAATCATGTTAATATCTGTGTGTGTGTGTGTGTGTGTGTGTGTGTTTGTGTACTAAAGTCAGACTGGATCTGTGTCCATTCTGTGAAAGCAAAAAACACCAAACGAGAAATTTTACATGTGGTTAATAAATTTTTTTTAAAGGCCTAAAAATGCCACTATTTACAGTTTCAACCCTAAATATGCTCCCAAAAATACATTACCCTTAAAAAAAGAATATGAAGGTCAACTTGTATACTGTACAGTACTGTAGTTTTTAGTATAAGTACTATAGGGGTGAAAACAGTAATAATGTGTTTCCTCTACAGTACTAAGAACTTCATCCAGTATTATATTTTATAGGGAAATTTACATTAATATTTATGTTAGAAAATGAGTAAATTATATTGTTCTTAATAGTTTATTGTTAAAACACAGGGAAAATTATCTATTGCCACGAAAAAAAGACTTAAAAAAATTGCGGAGGATATTTGCGATTTCTGCAACCAATCATTATTTAGGTTCTAAGAAACAAATCTGTAAACGACTGAGGCCACGAACCCTGACCCCCGACTTTGCAGGGGTCGAATGTATTACTCTTTAAAAAACTTCATATTTGCAAGATGCAAAGTTTTTTTCTGAAGCAAAACCATGTGGTGAACACAGCATGAATAATTTGAGTAAGAAAAATTATCTCCAAAGGCAGCAGCTCAATCTTGTAAGTCGACCCTCACTCGAACACCCTCAAAAAGCTTGAACCGACAGTAAAAATCCTAAAACCATTATCGCAAAAATATTACCGAAGAGAGAAATAAAGGCTGACTCCCAGCTCTGGCCGAGGCAGCCGGGGTTTCCGTACCGCTCCATGCATGCGGGCTGACAGTGAGCGACTATTCAACACGACTGCACACATTCTGCATGATAAGAGAAATACGCTGTCTCTTAAAAATGCAGAAATTCTGATATTTATAACGAAATGCCTGCCCTCACTGCGTACTAATACAGTGGTGTGAAAAACTATTTGCCCCCCTCCTGATTTCTTATTCTTTTGCATGTTTGTCACACAAAATGTTTCTGATCATCAAACACATTTAACTATTAGTCAAAGATAACACAAGTAAACACAAAATGCAGTTTTTAAATGAGGGGTTTTATTATTTAGGGAGAAAAAAAATCCAAACCTACATGGCCCAGTGTGAAAAAGTAATTGCCCCCTGAACCTAATAACTGGTTGGGCCACCCTTAGCAGCAATAACTGCAATCAAGCGTTTGCGATAACTTGCAATGAGTCTTTTACAGCGCTCTGGAGGAATTTTGGCCCACTCATCTGTGCAGAATTGTTGTAATTCAGCTTTATTTGAGGGTTTTCTAGCATGAACCGCCTTTTTAAGGTCATGCCACAACATCTCAATAGGATTCAGGTCAGGACTTTGACTAGGCCACTCCAAAGTCTTCATTTGTTTTTCTTCAGCCATTCAGAGGTGGATTTGCTGGTGTGTTTTGGGTCATTGTCCTGCTGCAGCACCCAAGATCGCTTCAGCTTGAGTTGACGAACAGATGGCCGGACATTCTCCTTCAGGATTTTTTGGTAGACAGTAGAATTCATGGTTCCATCTATCACAGCAAGCCTTCCAGGTCCTGAAGCAGCAAAACAACCCCAGACCATCACACTACCACCACCATATTTTACTGTTGGTATGATGTTCTTTTTCTGAAATGCTGTGTTACTTTTACGCCAGATGTAACGGGACACGCACCTTCCAAAAAGTTCAACTTTTGTCTCGTCGCTCCACAAGGTATTTTCCCAAAAGTCTTGGCAATCATTGAGAAGTTTTTTAGCAAAATTGAGACGAGCCTTAATGTTCTTTTTGCTTAAAAGTGGTTTGCGCCTTGGAAATCTGCCATGCAGGCCGTTTTTGCCCAGTCTCTTTCTTATGGCGGAGTCGTAAACACTGACCTTAATTGAGGCAAGTGAGGCCTGCAGTTCTTTAGATGTTGTCCTGGGGTCTTTTGTGGCCTCTCGGATGAGTTGTCTCTGCGCTCTTGGGGTAATTTTGGTCGGCCGGCCACTCCTGGGAAGGTTCACCACTGTTCCATGTTTTTGCCATTTGTGGATAATGGCTCTCACTGTGGTTCTCTGGAGTCCCAAAGCTTTAGAAATGGCTTTATAACCTTTACCAGACTGATAGATCTCAATTACTTTTGTTCTCATTTGCTCCTGAATTTCTTTGGATCTTGGCATGATGTCTAGCTTTTGAGGTGCTTTTGGTCTACTTCTCTGTGTCAGGTAGCTCCTATTTAAGTGATTTCGTGATTGAAACAGGTGTGGCAGTAATCAGGCCTGGGGGCGACTACAGAAATTGAACTCAGGTGTGATAAACCACAGTTAAGTTATTTTTTAACAAGGGGGGCAATCACTTTTTCACACAGGGCCATGTAGATTTGGAGGTTTTTTTCTCCCTTAATAATGTAAACCTTCATTTAAAAACTGCATTTTGTGTTCAATTATGTTATCTTTGACTAATAGTTAACAGTTTTTGATGAGCAGAAACATTTAAGTGTGACAAACATGCAAAAGAATAAGAAATCAGGAAGGGGGCAAATAGTTTTTCACACCACTGTAAGTAGCCAAATACAAATGTCGATTTGATGTCTGTGTTTATTTGAAAACGTTCGGTGTAGAGATTCGATTTGTTCTTCCTTCGTGCTTCATGAGCTGCACTTTCTAACGAGCGAGTATACAGTAGCAGGACGGTCACGTTTTAGATAAAAATTTCTGCATTTGTGAGAGCCATTTGTAAATTTTTGCTCTTTAGCTGACCATAGGGTTTCGAGAGAATGGAATATGTTGCCTTACAATAAATAAAAGTTGTACATTTATGATACTTTCTCAGATTTTAATTCTATTTGTGCACTGCTGTTTATAATAGATATTTTTTACTGCTATAACTAGTAACTAAGCAAATCAGCCCCTGGGGTCAAAGTTCAGAGCTTTGCTCCAGGGCTTAACAGTAACTTAGCAGTGCTGGGACTTGAATCCCCAACCTCCAGATCAGTAACCCAGAGGCATTAACCATTTGAGCTACAGTACCACTACCCCAGGGTTCAGTCATTTTTAGAGATTTTAGCACTTTTTCAGCTAAAACTAATAAGCTAACTGATCATTTTTGCAGGATTGCTAAAAATTAGGAAAGGAAAACCTGTAAAGTGCTAGTAGTAAGAAAACTGTTTGCCTATGAGAACATTATGTAGCCAAAATGAAGTGTCCATCTGGGTATCGTTTCTAAAACACTGGGCTTAATATTAAGCAGTTCCTGCACTCTAAGAAATTCTAAGAAAATTCTTCAGATTTTGGTCCATGGCTATGGGAATACACATGAAGAGCACAAGAAGTCGGTGTCAAATTCCCAGACACCCATCTTGATAGGGTCCCCCATGACGACAGTTACCAACCAGGAAGGCGTGTAAGCCAAGGTCTCTGGCACACATGAAGCTGCCAACTGCATCGCCAGTTCTCAAACCGCTGCTCACACACCATTAGAGGGCGATGTAGTGCACTCGGAGGAAAGCCCTGATTGGTAAACCCGGATCATCGTTATGATTGATGTGGGAGTGCAGATATGCCACCGCTCTCTCAAGGCTCCCAGATACAGTAACTGTAGCATCACCTGGGAATCAAACCCGCGATCTCCAGGTAAAAGGGAAAACGCGGTTCCATTGCGCCACTCGGGAGCCGAGAGCAGGATTTATCTCAAAGTGTGTTCAGTGGGGCTGAAGTCAAGCGTTCTTCCGTATCAACTTTGGTATGGAACTTTAGTATATCTTAGTATATCTTCATGGAGGTCAAACTGTGTACATTGGCATCCTTGTTATTCGGCTCCGTAGTTCCGGTGAAGGATAATCTTAATGATACAGCATACAAAAACATTCTAGACAATTATGTGCTTCTGGGTTTGAGTTTGGAGAAGACTCTCATACAGGTATGTAAGTCAGATATCAACATACTTAGAGCACATAGTGTACAGTACATAACAAAACGTCATTTTTAATCAGATGGTAGATCTGTACACAAGTTTTACATTGTGTAAAAAAAATAACACAATGCATGTGCCGGCTGTTTAATGTCCACATGACCAGCCATTTTCACTACCACACTGAGATGAACTGCGCAAGCCTAGGAAGCTAGGCTTAGCTTAGCTTATTTTGTAGGATTGTTCCTCCCATGACTTAATTTTTAACCATGATTCGTTAAACTAATACGATTTTTCACTTTTCCTTTTGTTCAGACGTGTTGTAGAAATATGACCCCCTACCCGTGAAGCATAAACGGAAACGAGCAGCCTGTCGAACCGAGCTCCCAAGCCTTCCCACTTCACCCGTCTGCCATCTTTGTCTGATTTGGAGCCAGGAAGAACCCTGGTGTTTGTGTGTGCATGTTACAAATGCGATTCCTGCACCACATGCTGACTCGCTGCCTGAGAAATAAACATGAGCCTCAATAACACAGTAAGAGAATGAGCTCATGAAGAAGGAACCCTTGCTTCGAAACACAGCATGAGTGATCCACCCTGATCTGTTATACACAGTTAGAGACACTGAGGCACTTCTGCTGTTTGCTGTACAGACGTGTTATTGCCCATTTTCATTTTTCTTCGTTGTGTGCCTTTTGCAAATAATGGAACGTTTGCTAGGAACAAGAAAATCCATGCCAAGTGGTCAGGGCCATACATCAGCTTATTTCTCGTCAATAACCACAAAAAAAAGCCAATAGAGCAAAATGAAGGAGAGTTACGGCTCAACAACTTTGCTGAGCTGAAAACTGTAGGCACGTCTACCAGGCATGACGATCGCTGAGCCCTTCGTAAGGAGATTAATTACAGTCAAAATCATCTAAAACAACACGGAATACTCGGTGATAAACTTTCAATGTCTTTCATGCTCTTGTTTTATTTACTGTGACCTTGTGTGTGTATCTGTGTGTGTGTGTGTGTGTGTGTGTGTGTGTGTGTGTATACTGTATATGTGTGTGTGTGTGTGTGTGTGTGTGTGTGTGTGTGTGTATATTTGTGTGTGTGTGTGTGTGTGTATATGTGTGTGTGTGTGTGTGTATATGTGTGTATATATATATATATGTGTGTGTGTGTGTGTGTGTATATATATATATATATATGTATGTGTGTGTGTGTGTGTGTGTGTGTGTGTGTGTGTGTGTGTGTGTAAGGGTGGGGCTCATCAGGAGCCAGAAGGATTAGAGCTCTGCTGTCTTATTAAAAACCTTCAGTTTCTGGAAAAACATGCCGTCTCCACCTCCAGCAAACACGGACGCCGTGAAGTGGGTAATTACATCATCAGGCGAAAACATCGTTCACCATGTTCTCAACGTTACTCTTTTCAGTGAACAGATGAAAAGCCTGCCACATTTCCGCATAAACACTGCGCCGCAGCATTCCCCAGAAACAGTCCTAGATTACAAATGTTGAAGATAAATGGAAAAGTAGAACAAATCACACGGACCCCACAAAAAGTCTAATCTGTGTTCATGTGCGAGGCCATGATAGGAAATAAGATTAGTGCGAGTTCAAAACCAAATTCTTTAGAGGATTAAGTACATCTGGTGTGTTCAAAAAAAAAAAAGTGTGAATGATGGACTTGATTTCTGCATTCCCTGAAACACTTGCGGCGGGAAACAATTTCAAAACGAAAGCCGAAGCTCATGTGCTCTGTAGTTCTGTCTATTGAAGATTTCACAGCGTATCGCAGCTTGTCTTAATAAACGCCACGGATATTCCCAGCCTTCGCAGCTTTAAAGTGCGTCTATTCATTGATCACGGCTGTAGTGCCAGCGCAACACTTACAGTACAAGGTGATGGAAATCTCAGTGTTATGGATGTTGTTTGGTTTTCAGCCCGAATAAACTCAGCCGGATGATGAATAACTGAAAATGGAAAACGCGAGGTGCAGTGGGTTTGTCACAAAAAATAAAAATAAAAAATGTCAACAGTTTTCTCCACAGGGTTCCTCCTAACCGTGTACTTTCGCATGCTTTTCTGAAATCGCCCCCCATCTCCCCTCCCCTCCTTCTCTCACCACGGGGTCATTAGATGGATTAGGATTAGAACGCTCCCAGCGGAAAGACTGTAATTGGGGCCAGTTTGGACTGCTTGCATCTCTCCTGCTGGCTGGACCCTTTTGGAGGGGGGGGGTTAAATTTTCCATTTTCAAACACCTCCGCATCCCTCCGTCAAACAGACAGACAAACAGGGAGGGAAAAGCAGGAAAGGAGGAATTCTTTCTGAGTGACTCGGTCCTCAGCTATGCACTCCACCCACGCCGGCTGGAAATGGCTAGATTCTAAGAGTGTTTAAGCAAGGCTGACACCCACCTACTCTCGCTTTCTCATATCCTCCTAACCAGCCTGCCTCATGCGTGTTTCAGGAAGCTTCGAGGACCGTTCTTCCAGGAGAAAAACACAGAGTGAGTGGGGAGCCGTCTCGACTGAAATGAGCTGGTGTAAGATGAGTGCTTCAGATGGAATGGCAAATGAAAGCGCTCGTCCGAGCGGGCCGAAATAAATAACGAGGATGTGGTCCGGATGAAATTGCCACCACGCGTTGAGAAACGACTTGAAAGATTAGTGTGTTTCTAACATGAAAAACATGCAGGGGAGATGAGAGGGAGGTCATCATTACGCGCAGGCGTAATGATTTCATCTCCATGCTTCCCTTAGAAAAGCCTATGAACGCAATGTGAATAATGACTCGACATCGTTTATTTGAGGAGTCAATGTAAATGCTTTTTCTGAAAAAACAAAAAAAACAACAACAACGAACTAAACAAACCAAGGTGACGGTCGGACTGACCGCTAATGATGTCACAGACGCAGGGCAGTTCATTATCAAAGTGAGGAAAGCGCGGTATCAGACATCTCGTCTCCAGATAATTAGCGACCGATAAGGGCAGCGCAATTATGAAGTGCGTCTGGTAAGCTCTGTGTGAAAGTTCACGAGGGCATGTTCGGCTGCTTGTTTGGGTTTCGGCTCTCCCTTTGAAAATACTCGCGAAAAACAGACACCGTTATTTGGAGACGTGGCGCGATGGGAGCTTTCAAAACTGCAACGTGCGATCTCTCTTTGTGCACTTTCTCTCTTTCGTAGCCTGTCCTTATTCCTGCTCTGTCCGTTGTTCGGTCTGTCCTTGAGGCGCTGGAGGAGTGCGACATTCCGCTGTAGAGTTGCTCTTCCTGCATTCCTGCCATAGCACAGTTAGTCATGCAGAACCTTGCACAGCAAGGGTCCACAAATTATTTCTCAACATGTGTTCTACAGGGTTATTAATAAGCACAGAGTGCTGTACACAGGACGCCCATGGGGGGGAAGTTGGGGGGAGGCTTTAAAAGGGCTTGCATGGTGTGTGTGTGTGTGTGTGTGTGTGTGTGTGTGTGATGGTCTACCCTGTTTGGCAATAATTAGACAAATAAGGTTAAATAAGGCCTTGCCCTCTGAAGATTATCATGCAACGCAGCACGTGCACTAATTTCATCGAACAAATGTATAAATAATTCTGTCACCATGTGACGGTAGCTGAATAGCAGATTTTATCTCCCGAAAGGTCAGTAAACAGAAACGTATCAGCTATTCTTCTTTACATCATTACATCTGCACAGTGCTTGTTTGTGTGCTCCTTTTTTTTTTTTTTTTTGCTGGTGGCACTATGTTTGTACTTTAAGCCCTGCAGGTCAGTTACAAAGTGTGTGGAACGTGCTTGGGGAACAAACAAAAAAAAAAAAAAAAAAAAAAAAAAGAGACCCAGCAGCTGCAAACAAGGCATTGCCACGAGCGCTGCCTGGAAAATGCTAAGTACGGCTCAGAGTTATTGCATCCCATTCAGAGAGCTTTTCACAGCTGACATTATTAAAACCCGGGATCTATGTAAAGCCTGAATTGTTCATCCATTCATGAACAGTTTTGGTAAGAGAGATGGGGGGGGGGGGGTCATACACAGCGGTCACACCCTTCCCGTTCCCAAATTCTTTATTGCCGTTCTTACATTCATGCACGTCCATACAGCACATACTGTACAGCATGCATACACACACACACACACACACACACACACACACACACACACACACACACACACACACACACACACACACACACACAGAGACAATACATTCGACGTTCCTGCTGAACAAATAAAAGCAGGAATTAATCATATGAATCACTCAGCAGGTGGCTTGACGGAGACCGATCAGCTGATTGCCAGCATATTACCTGTACGACAATATAACAAAAAAAGTGTCTCTCTCTCATCTTGTCTTGTTCTTTTCATCTCCCTCTCTTCAGATTTTGACATTAACAAAATCTGGCTAACTAATCGAATAAAAAAAAATATATAAATAAAAAAACACCATGCATATAAAAACGACCATGTCTCTCCTGATGTGCTGTAGGTTTAAAAGAAACTGCCTGAGCAATGCCAATATGCTTTATTAACTGCCTGAGCAATTTTTTTTTTACACACAAAAATCCATCACAGAATATCGATTCAGTGTGATGTCACACTGCTTTATGTAACTTGTCACAGTGAGATGTTTACTTTATTCATGCTATCTGTGATTTTCAGGCTTTATTAATCCCTACAGATGGGACGATTTTGCAAATACAAGTCTACGGTCCTTTCTGTTCACTCATTCATTCATCTATATCGTCCATCCCGTACCTATCCCAGTATGCCAAGGAGACTTACCTGGCACGTCTTTAGAGTTGTGAGAGGAAACCAAGCAAGCAAAGTCATGCAAAACTCCAGGCACACAGGATGAAACCCTCGACCCTGGCGGCGTGAGGCCGCGATGCTAAATCACTACGCCAGCGTGCTGCCAGATTTCCCATAGTGGTGACTTATGTTAATTCATAGTAGACATTGAATCCTGAGTTTTCATATGAATAAATGAATAATATGTTGAAAGATTAAGGGGCGAAAGTTCCATTCCAGCCGATCTCTCAAAATATAGGATAAACCGGCTTGGTGTTACCAACCAAGTGACATGATTCGTTGTTGTTGGTCTTTCGGCTGCTCCCGACAAATGCTGTTAAGGGCTCAATGCCGTCACTACCGTATGTCACTAGGCTTTTCCAAAAAATAGCACGGCACTGGTGGCTCAGTGGTAGGTGTTTCGCCTGCCATGCGGAAGGCCCGGGTTCGATTCCCGGCCAGTGCCCAAACCCCAGCCACTGGATGCAGTGCCGGTCTCTAGCCCGGATAAAATGGGAGGGTTGCATCAGGAAGGGCATCTGGCGTAAAACCTGTGCCAAGTGACATGATTAGTAATATTAAGTAATATGTAATGCTATGCCATGAAACCGGATTCTATTCTAAAAGAATTTAAGAATACAAAGAAAAGAAACATTTTTTTTAGACAATTGTGTCCCAGGTGCCCCAACCCCCCCCCACACCACCCACACTATGCCCTGCAGCAGTTTTGATGGATCTATGCTATGCTCTTTGTCCATGCCAAACAATTCACCAGGCTGCAGTGATCCAGTCACGGCCATTAGACAGATGTAAGAGGATATCGCTTCAAAAAGCCCTACAGTTGTGCCGAGACCGCTCACGTAACCTCGCCCCTGAGTGTATTCAATCGTTACAGTGATAAAACTTTGTGTTCATGTCTGAGCAACAGCAAAATCTATCTGCTGCCTGTTGAGACGATCACATCTCTCATAGAAACGTCTAAAAATACCGCCTGCATGAGTTAATCAGCAGATATCTTCTTAAACCATTCATCTGTAGCATTTAAAGACACGCTGTCAGCATCTATTAATCTGTTTTCTACAGTATTGTTTAGGTGTTTTTTGGCACGTTGTGTCACAGAGCATTAAAATCACCATCTCAGCACACTCAGTGAGTGGGATCAGAACATGATTCCTCCAAATGGGTTGGTAGTAAGGGACAAATCAGAGCATCTGACCAGCACGCTGGCTTTTAAAAGGTAGGATCTAACCGAGGAAGCTCTCTTCTCTGTTCTGCGTCACGACTCGACAGTCTCAAAGCCTCTTGCATTGACTGTGGTACTGGACTTTAACCTGGGGTTACACGCAAGATCTTTAATACTTGCCAATACTTAATACTCTCTGATCTTTTCTAACCTTAATACTCTCAGATATTTGACTGTTAATTAAATATGACCTTGAATGCATTACAGCACAACTGAAACGTAGAATAATTCTGTAATTGTCATTTTATGGGCGGTTATTTTTTGCTATAATTTCACCCAAATCGATCTCAAGATCCTCTATGGACTTAAAGGTGATTTTTGTTAAACCGACGTGTTCAGAAAGTACCTCATACAATAATTCCTGCTGGTGAGAAAAAACATACACAAGCAAAAAAAAATATATAATAAATTGTCTTTCCATGCAACTCCAATGAGGTTCGCTGCGTCTGGCGTCTTGCACGAAAGATATGTGCGGAGACTTTTTAATTTCAATCCCTATGTGTGAAGTTAAGATTCAGTGTGATGCCTTTCCTGTAGTTTAACATGCATTAAGCTTGAGTGCTGCTACGCTGAGAATGCCCGAAAAGATGAATTTAAACCACCATCGAATGACATCAGTGCATAAATAGATCATTAGTGTAAAGAACGTTGAGGAATACATATGTGTACAGAGACGTGGCTGTGAGGAGATGAGCTCTTAGTCCTTTTTTCTTCTCTTTGAATGCTTTGTTTTCTTTCAAAAAAACATTAACAGAAAAATGTTGTGACCGAGCACATGTAATTGCTGCAATTTCCCATTACTGGCAGTGTCACAGAGAGAGATACAGTAGGTATGCATCATGCATACCTATGTGAGTATGTCCTGAATAACGTTGATTTAAACACTATTTACAGTATGTTCTATGTTTAATAGTTATAATAAGAGCATTTCCATACACACACATATGACCAGAACCCACAGGATTGGGGATAAACAGCTGTGTGTCCATGTGTGTGTGTGTGTGTGTCTGAAAAAAAGAGGCTTCGATTTTATATACGCATAAAAATTGGACTTTGGAATGGGGTGGGTGGGTCCAGATTGACCCTATTCCAGAGCGATGGCTGTGTTAGGATAACAATAGAGGTGCATAACGCGATGCCCCCATGATGTAATACAGTACAAGCCTCTGGAGGCCGTGCTATGACCTGGGGTCGATTCCGTTGGTCAGGTCTAGGCTCTTGGCAATAAAATGCAGTTGATGACCTGAAATGTACTGAATGACCAGGGTACTGTATCACATCAATTGAGTTTTTCTTCCCTGATGGCACAGGCATATTCCAGGACTCAAATTGTTCAACAGTGGACTGGCCACCACATTGTGCGTTGTAATCAAAGCTAAAGGTGACTGACTGTAGCGTTTGCAACATTTTTTTTTGGCAGTGTATATAAAACTTTCCATGAGGCTAATACATATTCAATCACACAGGGGTACTGCATACACCATGGTAACACAACTGAAGGGCAGCATCATCGTTAGGAATCTTCAGTAATCTTCACCTTCTTCTAAAGCAGCTTTCTGTTGACAGAAGCCTTCTTGTCAAGAGCAAATCAGTCACTCGTGACGACAGAGCCTCACGCCTTGGGAATTCATTTTGCCTCCAACAGTGCCCAGATTCTTCTTTATTGTCCTGTATTCATCAAATGCTATTCTTGTATAGAGCAATCCATTTCCCAGTTCAAGCATATCAAATAAAGTTGGGCTGATGCTGTGCAAAGTAAGAAGTGTGAATCCAGTGCAGCAGGTTTATTAATAGTAACAGATGTGTTTGGGAAGACAGGGACCTTGCTAGCGTTTGATATTTTCCAAAGACTTTATCTGTTCGACTTGGTGTGCATTATAGACAGGGAATATCCCATGAGGGTTCTGCTTATTTCAAGTCAATTAGCGAGTTTCTGAAACCTCCTGAGAGATGTGTCGCCTTGTGGGAAGTGATGTGCGATCACCGGTGCCAGGTGCTTTCATACGGATAGGCATGATGATGTGGTTTCATGAGGTATTAATGATGCATGGAGGTATATGGCTCTTCGAAGTGGTGGTATTTCCCTCCTGCTGGTGAACAGAATCACCCAACTAAACAGAGCAGGGAACCACCTGAACACTGAAATGGAGGACTGAGAATCATGTTGGCTCGTATCAGATGTCTGAGCGAATAAAGCGCATCATAACAACCTTGGAACCTTGCTAGCTGAGTGAGTCCAATTAGTATAGGGCTTTCCATATTGAGCTACTGGGACTAATCTAGTCTCATTCTCTATTGCACTTCCACCAACATAGCTACAGGTGGAACAGCACAGATGTCAACGTCATGATTGATAGGTTCTTTAAAGATTTTTTTTTTGGCAGCAACACTACCATCACACCACCACATTAATACATAATTAAGTCTAGGAAGTGTTTATTATGACACTATTATTATTTGCCAAAAATGGTACGCTGTCATACATCTTCACTCGCATAATCTCAGTATTAGCCATCATCTCCACCACGTCCCATCACAGCAGATAATAACCATCCCCTCTTGTCCTCCATACTGTACAAATAAATAAGGCAAGCAAATTGTTTCACAAAGGCCTGCATTTTTTTGCCTACAAAATTTTTTTTCCCCCACAGTTAGAGCTGGTGTTGCAGACGAGCAGGTGATGGATGCAAGCGTGTGGAGCAGCACAAAGCCACCATGCATCTCGAAACCCACTGGCTCTTGGCACACAGGGATCAAAGAAGAGTGACAGTAAGGAGAGCTGGAGCTGACAAGCAGATAAGCACCACTACAATGGCCTATCTATCACACATCTTTACCCAACTACCCCCACCTGCATCCCACTAACCGGTTTCCTCCGAGGAAGGGGCAACCTACTGTACACATACCCTACTAAAAAATCTTAGTTTTTTTGGCTTGCAAGTTCAGATCCAGTAAAACACATTTGGCCAAAATGTGCATTAAGTACACCCTGGTGTAAGATGGAGTCTGGTCTTCTTTAAATAGTGGCTATGTTCCTGCACTGAGTTACAATAAGTACTTAAAAGCACTTAAACGGGTCTGGAATTAAATGAATCAGTAGGGCAGCTGGAGTTCTTCGTAATTAGCTTATACGGTTATACAATAAATTCGGAAAGGCAAGTATTAACTAGTCATTAAGCATTTCTTTTCCTTGGCATGAAAAATTCCAGGTAACTCAAAAGAACATAAAATTACCATTCGCAGTTTTTAATGCATTTCCCCTTTTTATGTGGATGAATGGATAGAAAATAAATAGTAGCCATTTTGCCCAGCCTCGGGAGACCAGCGATTAAGTAGGAGATGGAGGAGAATTTTACCTTTCTACAGATCACGGAAAATTCACAGCAAAAATCGAGTCTCTCGGGACTGTTTCATGCCTTGTGTTAACATAAGCCTTATTTAGATGACTTGGCTGATTCAGCAGTAACGCTCTATATAGACTGCTAAATCTATTCTTAGCCATCTGGTATTTGTTGCATGTGTGTTGGTCAACCCAAGTCAATACTGTGCACTTTTTTCATGATCACCATATTGACCATTTAAAGAAAGAGAATATAAAAAGAAAGCACGGGTTCCCTTAGGGCACAGAACTAGAAGGTGCAGTGAAGCGTTAGGGCTTTGTGAGGAAATATGGCTACACACCCTGGAAGCAACATAAATGCACTACACCAGTCAATCTCTTTCTGCCTTGGTTCTGTTAACTGAGCACATATTCTTACGTGATAATAGGATGGATTTTCGCCGGTCGAGTGGATCACTTTCCACTCCCTTCACTCCATCTCCAATCTCCCAACAATTTTTCTGAAGGACCTATCACCCAGTACTTGGACACGCTGCCTTCCACCTCATGGTGCAAATATCTGAACTCTCTAGACAAGAGGCCAGCTTGAATTCTTATTCTGTAAGAATAGTGTTTCTGCGTGTGTCCTTGTGCAACAATTGGGGACGGAAGAGAGAAAGTGTCGGTATGAAACGAGAAGGCACAGGACTAAGAGAAGGAAAGAGCAAACAAGATGAAAGCACGAAAGGGTAGGGAGGGAGGGAGGGAGGGAGGGAGGGAGAAATGAAGCTAGCTTTGAAAAAAGAAACGACTAGATAGAAGGAGCTCTGCTATGCCAAACATTCCAGACGATAAGTCCAAACACGCTCTCCTGGAGAAATCCGCAACAAATATTCAGTTACGTAAGGCACGCAACCATTAACCATCAACATGATTGTGTTGTTGCAAAAATCTGTGGAAGAGAAAAATGATTACGATCATTGTGCATTGAGGCACACTACGCACGCAAGACTGAAGCCATAAAACTTCCGACACCCTTAAATCTGTCAGGGACTATTTGATTTCAACACCAAGTAAAGTTTCTTTTGGTGGAGACTTCTAACTTTCTAGCTGAAACTCCGACTCTATGGGCTGTAATCAACTCGCAGCATCACTGAGGTACAAAGTTCATCTTTCCTCCTCAGAATCAGAAAGTCCTCTTCTAAAACACCTTGTTTCTTTCTCTCATTAGCACACACGTGCATACGATTTTCTCTTGTTCTCTCGTTGTGACGAAACAAGCATCTTTCCCTCGTTCACAACTCTCACTTGTTGTGGGATTTCTAGTCAAAACACCACACGACCCCCTGGGATCCTCACCAGTCAGAAGACAATAAGCTCTTGTTTTTGCACATTTCCTCTTTTTTTCCCCCTCAGACTTGTTTGTCCTGCTGTTAAAGGGACAAAAAAATGCTGCAGCATTCTTCCTCAAACCGCAGCAAATGCTCATGCTCATGCTTGATGAAAGCAAGAGTAACCCAAGGCAGGCAAGCCTGTCCACAACTGTGGCGGATTGCTAAAATATTAGCACTTTGTGGTAGCGTTTGACATTTTCCTATTCCCTCATCGATAAGGCTTCGGAGAAGTCGTATGTCAGTCCAGTGAAGGACTGTCCGTGTTAAAAATGTAGCTTAAAAAAGGTGTAGCTTAATGCGATCACAAGGTGAGACTGAATCACAGAGCTTCTTCCGCATCTCCTTTTCCTTTGTTCAGGCGAGGAAACATCTGATTGCTTGCAAGCAACAAAACACTGGTCAACAAAAGGGATGCAAACCTCGAACCTGTTCTGCAGAGACGTGCAAAAAAAAACATTTCGTGCATAAAAAGCAAAAAATGATGATTTCACACTCATGAAAGACGTTTTTGTTGACTCTTTGGTTGATGTAGTCAAGACATTGATTCCCTCAGGGATTTTGGACTCTATATTGACTTAAGGTGCACGTATGCAACTGGGGACAGCGGGAATGGCATAATCACATTTGAATGCAACCCTACTGTAAGTAAGGCGACTCCAGAGCACTTGGATTGCACTTAAGAAGTAGTTCAACCTTGAAATGACCCGGCTGCAGGAAATAAACCAAAAATGTGGTGTGTCTTATATTTATACGTATGAACAGTTTGTTTGCAAAATGAGATATCTGGCAGTTTTGAAGAAAAAAATTCTACAGTCGCTTGTTTGTTTATTCCAGAAGAAGCAAGAGATATCAAAAGCTGTTAGAGAATATTTTCTGCACGGAGGCTTTGAGTCACAATGGTGATAAAAAAGCACAAAATGCCAAAATATTATGTGAGAATTGTTTTGGTTATATCAGTGTGATTTTTAAAATGCTCCAACTCGCACAGTTTTGTCACAATGGATAAATCAGCCTGCAGTTGTGTTTGTGGTGATGTAAGTATGCAATTTAGTGTCAGTAATATGTTGGTTGAGTTTAAATAAAAAATACAGCAAGCTCATGCTGAGTCACTCAGCCAATCCAGAGGGGAAAATTGTTAAGTTTTGTTGAACAAAGTTTTCTCAAGATCATAAGGGAAAAAAAACTATACAAAAATGTTACTTTACAGCATCGTCAGCATTATGATGTCAACTTTCATGCCATAATATAGATATACGTGTGTGTGTGTGTGTGTGTGTATATATATATATATATATATATATATATATATATATATATATATATATATATATATATACACATATACACATACAGTACAGTGGCTTGCAAAAGTATTCGGCCCCCTTGAACTTTCAAGGCTTTGGAAATCTTTTTGTAGCCTAAGCCTGCTTTAAATTTCTCAATAACTTTATCCCTGACCTGTCTGGTGTGTTCTTTGGACTTCATGGTGTTGTTGCTCCCAATATTCTCTTAGACAACCTCTGAGGCCGTCACAGAGCAGCTGTATTTGTACTGACATTAGATTACACACAGGTGCAACTATTTAGTCATTAGCACTCATCAGGCAATGTCTATGGGCAACTGACTGCACTCAGACCAAAGGGGGCTGAATAATTACGCACACCCCACTTTGCAGTTATTTATTTGTAAAAAAATGTTTGGAATCATGTATGATTTTCGTTCCACTTCTCACGTGTACACCACTTTGTATTGGTCTTTTACTTGGAATTCCAATAAAATTGATTCAGGTTTGTGGCTGTAATGTGACAAAATGTGGAAAAGGTCAAGGGGGCCGGATACTTTTGCAAGCCACTGTATATACACTCACCTAGGAACACCATATTAATACAGTGTTTGATCCCCTTTCGCCTTCAGAACTGCCTTAATTCTATGTGGCATTGATTCAACAAGGTGCTGAAAGCATTCTTTAGAAATGTTGGCCCATATTGATAGGATAGCATCTTACAGTTGATGGAGATTTGTGGGATGCACAGCCAGGGCACGATGCTCCCGTTCCACCACATCCCAAAGATGCTCTATTGGGTTGAGATCTGGTGACTGTGGGGGCCATTTTGGTACAGTGAACTCATTGTCATGTTCAAGAAACCAATTTGAAATGATTCGAGCTTTGTGACATGGTGCATTATCCTGCTGGAAGTAGCCATCAGAGGATGGGTACATGGTGGTCATAAAGGGATGGACATGGTCAGAAACAATGCTCAGGTAGCTCGTGGCATTGAAACGATGCCCAACTGGCACTAAGGGGCCTAAAGTGTGCCAAGAAAACATCCCCCACACCATTACACCACCACCACCAGCCTGCACCAGGGGGGGTCAGGGGTAGCTCAGTGGTTAAGGCATTGGACTATGGTTCGGAAGATCCCAGGTTCAAACCCCACAACCACCAAGTTGCCGCTGTTGGGCCCTTGAGCAAGGCCCTTAACCCTCAAATGCTCAGATGTGTAATGAGATTAAAAAAAAAATGTAAGTCGCTCTGGATAAGAGCGTCTGCCAAATGCCTAAATGTAAATGCACAGTGGTAACAACGCATGATGGATCCATGTTCTCATTCTGTTTAAGCAAAATTCTGACGCTACCATTTGAATGTCTCAACAGAAATCGAGACGCATCAGACCAGGCAACATTTTTCCAGTCTTCAACCGTCCAATTTTGGTGAGCTCGTGCAAATTGTAGCCTCTTTTTCCTATTTGTAGTGGAGATGAGTGGTACCCGGTGGGTTTTTCTGCTGTTGTAGCCCATCCGCCTCAAGGTTGTGCGTGTTGTGGCTTCACAAATGCTTTGCTGCATACCTCGGTTGTAACGAGTGGTTATTTCTGTCAAAGTTGCTCTTTTATCAGCTTGAATCAGTCGGCCCATTCTCCTCTGACCTCTAGCATCAACAAGGCATTTTCGCCCACAGGACTGCCGCATACTGGATGTTTTTCCCTTTTCACACCATTCTTTGTAAACCGTAGAAATGGGTGTGCGTTAAAATCACAGTAACTGAGCAGATTGTGAAATACTCAGACCGGCCTGTCTGGCACCAACAACCATGCCACGCTCAAAATTGCTTAAATCACCTTTCTTTCCCATTCAGTTTGGAGTTCAGGAGATTGTCTTGACCAGGACCACACCCCTAAATGCATTGAAGCAACTGCCATGTGATTGGTTGATTAGATAATTGCATTAATGAGAAATTGAACAGGTGTTCCTAATAATCCTTTAGATGAGTGTGTATATACTGTATATATATATATAATGTAACGTCTGTTTGGGCAGCAACTAACCTCGTTTACGTCTCTGACGTCCCATAAGATTAAGAAATCCAGATTGGTGAACATGACATAGCGTCCATAACCAGATGTAGCAAATGCAGCAGCTTCCCACACACAATGTGTCTCCTGTACACAAAGCGTTATCTCTTGCCTCGTGAATATTACTGTGAAGTGCATCATGGCTTCCAAATGCAGAACTTCTCAAAGTTAATATTTAAAGGTCCGAAACTGGTTTATATCCAAGGTCCAGAACAATTGGTGATAAGCAAACTTTTATTAAACTTGCTTATAACTTACAAGCAACATATTTTAATGTTTAAGGCAGTCACAGGTTACAAAAGGTTTTAAAGTTTTTTTTACACAGGTTTTAGAAGAAATTTTACTAAAAAAGATAAAACTTTCCTGAGTGATTTTCATGCCGGAACAAACTAAATGTAATTGTAGTGTATTTTTTTTTTGTTGACTAAATGAAATAATTAAACTGATCTTAAGTTACAAAGCAAAAAAAAATACTGTAATACCAGAACGATTTTAAAGTACATGATACCCCAAGGGGCCGGTCACAAGTCATGTTTAAAGGCGTATGCATATTTGGATCGTGACATTCTCACCATAATTAACACTGTGCGTAATTAACACTGACGAAAAATGCTGAAGTTTCACTTTCCTGTGATTTCTGTCATTTCCATGTGCAAAAACCTTTTACCACTGTCAAATTTTTGACAAATACACACAGAGTTTTAGGTTTGTGCTTGCAGGATTACACATCCCTTTGGCTTGACTCATTTAATTATGTGTGGCGTAAAATGAAAACGAACCAAATCAAATAGCGAACAAACCAAAGCTATTAATTTTGGTCTTATTCAGACCCAGAAAATGAACTGAAATGTCTGAAAGTACCCTCAATACAAGTTGGCTTAGAGGATCATTTCAAAACGCAACCGCGGTGAAAGTTAATCTTATAGGCTATTACATGTCAGAAAGCAATGCATAGTCTTTTTAGACCAAGTCAATTGAACTGAATAGCAAAACATGTTCATATTCATAAAAACACCTTAATTTAGATGCAATATGCGAACAACTGTGTAATTAAGAAACAAACACAGAGGACAAAACAGTTGTTCCTAAAAGCTTTTCCATTATCTTTTAACACGCAAAATATTGATGCTCTTTGGTCAAAAAAAATCGACACCAGAGTGTGTCCAAAAGTGATGCATCTTAAATCAGTGCGCGCTGTGCCACACCTTTAAACCCAGCAATCTCTGACAGCCTAACCACGAATGTCAACATCTGGCTAGGAAACAAACAAAACACATCTGTGCCCCCCCCCAAAATATCAGCACACTTGCCTTTTCATGTTTGAAATCTTTCGGTCAAAATGTCTCCGCTTGGTAATCTCTGGATAGAAAGCGGCAGCTGAGGGAAAACGGGCTTATCGCATATCATGGTTTTGTAGCAATCACAGAGGAAAAAAAAGGAAAGGGAATAAAAGTAAGTGACATAAGTGACTTTTTGTAAAGGAGGCAATTGTCAAGGCAATCACAGGCTTAAATGTCAACCTTTCAACAGCCCTATTTTAAGTAAACTTCGTCTATATGTCTGCATCAAGGCGTACCCCAGAGTCTTCCTCCTCTAAACATTGGCTGTTCTATAGCAATGTGGCTTTTACGACAGTCAGGCTGCCTGAATGAATTTTCCAACTAGAACACATGTCAGCTTTTGTACTACAGGATCATTTTATTATCATTTGTGTCACATGACCTTTAGATCTTTTAGCTCACAGTGAGTGCTCTGAGATTATGACACTTCTCAAAAAAATTAGGAATTGTGTTCTCAGATAAATTAAGTCCAGTGAATACCAAGCACTCGTATCAGGAGCAGGACATGCTTGGTACTTGATGCTCGATTGGTAACGGTCTCTTTACAATAAATCATATTGTGAGTTTGTTTGATCATGCTGACTGTCCCTGCACAGATCACACACATCACACCAAAATGTCTGTGATGTTTTGCATAGCTAGGCAAGCGGATAATTGGCTTGGTTACTTGAAGGACCCGATTGGAATTAGCTAGATCAGCCATTACGCAGAGCTTTGATTTTGGAGTTGCACGTTGTATATAACTTTAGCTGCTCTTTTGACTTTGTCCACTGACAGTTTTACAGTACTGTATGTAAGCACGATGGCTGTTGCACATTTGTTTTCGTCTTTTTGCATTAATTGGACATTTCCCAAAATTTATGTGGCACATCAACATTGTGCAAGGACAGTATGTGAAGCAATGCTGTTGATCTTATTGATAGGACACAAGATATATAGTCTCAAACCGAGACTGTCTGTGAACAATGAGTATGGCTGCCGCATGCAGTACTGTCAGATGTCAAGTATAACCCTGGCCTTAGTCTGTAGCTCACAGCCTTATGGCACTCAGAGGTCAATACTTGGCTATTGGCAGCTCTCCCAGTCTGGAAGCCTGGACACATTACTATTGATTTGATTGCCTTTGTTCCACATACAAAGGACAGAATAGCTTGGCTCAGAAAGACTGCACTTTCGTGCGACGGTGCATTGAATGGTAAAAACTGCAGCCCTTCTGAGACTTCCTTAAAGCATCTGAGCTTGATGTAAGATAATCTCAAACCCCAAAATCTCTCTATCCAGGAACTTTGAAATTCCACACAAGTAACTTTAAAGCAGAAATATATATATATTTTTTATCTTTAAAAGTTTTCATAGCTGATGGATCTTTAAATACTTATAGATTATCAACGCCATTACATATAAATTATCAATGTCACTGCCTTATACTTATTATACTGTAATACATATTTTCTGGGATAATGATTTTGAAAACTGGACTTACTAATGGATCATTGGTGAGAGCTTTGGAATGAATTAAGTAGACATTTAAATACTGGTGTACAACTTGGGCTACCATTGAGGGTACTAAAAGAACATGAGCTTAAAAGCAACAAAAATGAAAGAGATCTGAAAAGGTAGATTATTTACTCTTTTATGATATTGTGGTTTTAGTGCTTGGTGCAAAGTGTCAAGCACACTGACATCATCCAAAGTAAGTGAATTAGACTGAATTTCCTGAGGGAAGTTCTACTAATAGACTGTAGTTCTTTGGCCAAGACCGCTACTAGCAATAGTGGAGGAATCAATGGTAATGTCACTAATACTCTGTCTCGAGAGAACAAACCAAAATTCTACTGTACCATCATCCTGAGCTTTCAGGGGAGAAAAGGTGAGGCATTATAGTTGTCATTATAGTCTCGTGTAAAGATTGAAGAGACTATATTTTGGGCGAGCTTTAAGGAGCTGCATACAGTAGGCGCTTAATCTTTTCTTCAGTACGGAGGAGGTGCACCACACTCATGCTGAATAAATAGATGTCCCCAAACATTCCCATGTGCCAATGTCAGGGGAGGTGAAAATAAAGCACAGCAGGAATGCTAAGGATCTGTTTACAAAGCTTTCAATAGCCACCAAGATTAATTACACTCAGCCCCCACAAATAATCAATTAACATACACAACAATGGGCTGCAACAGGCATCTATAGACACTAATGGACTTTTAATTGTTTCTTCATGCCACAGTGTTGCCTGCAAGTCTTTGGTAAAAAGTTCAACCCTTTAAAAAAAAAATGTGTTGGTGCGCACCGCTTGACAGGATAAGAATAAAACGACTCCCTCCGCACTCACAATGTTCTCCACGAAAACAGGACATTGTTGAGCTGAACAGAAACATGTTGCTTTTGGCACGAGCACCTGCACTCTCCCTGCACACAACGGGGCCTGCAATTAGCATGGCCAGCTCCCCAGAACAAATATTCTCCACTGTAATCCTGCCATAGCGTCAGAGACACAGCTCTATGGCAGGAATGCTAAGCATTTCCTTTAATGTGCTTTGGCCTAGCTGGGCCAGAGGAACCAAATTTCACTGCGCAGCAGACTCCCGGAGAACAAAACTTCCTGCTTCTAGCACTTTCATTTGCTGCTTTTTTTTTTTTCTTCTTTCCTTTTCACTGTCCCCTTAAATGTACTCTCACACTTGACTCATATTTCAAATCCAGTCTCTCACCAGTAATCTGCTGTTTTATGGTTTATCGAAAGCAATTTTCCAGACAGGCTTCCACTCCAATATCAAAAGCAAATAATGTTCTCGTAATCACTGCACTATCAAGTACTGGTTTCTAAAAGTAGTTTTATTAGTTTACAAAATTACAGCCTTAGGTTTCCAGGGCAGAGTCACTGAAAGACTATCGTTTACTTCTCTGTTCATTTCAAAATCAGATCCTCTGAAACAGTAACAGACATTTCTCCCAAGGTCATGTCCTTCAAGGCCAGGTCTCTCTGATAAAGACGTTTCTGATCACCCTGGACCCAAAAACATGTATACCACAGCAGCACTGCCTCAATATGTTTTGTTAGGTTTGTTTTTGAACTTTTAAAGACAGATACAATCAGCCCGAAGGAAAAAAACACAAAAACAACATTCATGTGTTTTTCATTTCAAGTCAAGCATAGCAGCGTACTGGAATCTCCATTCGCTGTCCAAGTATTCACTCGCTTTTTTCTGACAGAATTTTTATTTTATCCTTTCTGACTTATAATGGCTAGGTGAAAGTTAATTTTTTTTTTTTAAAACTCACTGGAAACACTGAAGACGAACCTTCAAATCCTGGTCAACATCTTCAAGCAGTCTTACCATCCACAGACAGGCCTAACTATGATTTACCACTCTGACATTTTTCCACACCTTGAGAAAAAATCTAGTTAGCCGTCAAAGGTCAGCATATTATTCCAGTTCTTCTGAGGATTGATTTCCCTTAGTTTCATAGTGGGATTGGTCCACAGGAAAATGGTCATTAGCAACCACCAAGGAAAGGCAGGGAGCATCATTATCAGTCTTCTTCTGCCCTTTCAGATGTCTGTTCCTTTTTGGCTAGTATTATTATTACCTGCTATATTTACCCTATATATTTATAGCACCTATCAAAAACTGCATTCATCCACCAATGGTAAAACCTCTTTGTTAATAATCAATCAGCCATATCATTAAAACCGTTAACATTAAAACCTTCTAGGATTTACTGTAGGTCGTTTTAATGTTAATTGTTTTAATGTTATGGCTAATCTGTGTAAACAAATCATTAAAACCTTGAACATCAAAACCTCCTAGGCTTTAAAGTTCCTTTGTGCTGACCCCTCGGGGCATGACCCCACAAGACCTCTGAATGTGTGATGTGGTTTCTGGCACCAGGATGTTAGAAGCAGATCCAAGTCTTTTTACATTGCACGGTGGTGTCTCGTTTTTCCTGCATGGATGCTCGATCGAATTTCAACACCCTGAGCTGCTTGCCTGCTTAGCTCCATACACACCAAGCTCTGATGCACTGAGTGTTCTGATACCTTTCTAACAAAGCCAGAGTTAACTTTTTTCAGCAATTTGTGCAGACATAAATGCGCCGTGGGTGCCCACAATCCTGTCACCACTTTAATGGCATATAATTGGTAATCAGTGTTATTCAGTTCACATAATGGTGGTATGAATGTTATGGCGATTCAGTGTATAGACACAGAATTCCTGAAAAATTGACTTTTTTTTAATCCAGAAGGAATGAGATTTTCTAGATCAAACAAGATGAACGAGCTTTAATCATAAACCTACATTCCAAGTGCAGTAGTTCGTATAAATGCATCTCTGTCCTTTTTCCTCTCCTCTGACACCAGCAATGGAAAAAAATATATATATATATATATATATATACAACAAATATAGGAGTAGGGGAGAGTGCTTAATCATATTATAGAGAAGATTCCAATTCTCCGTAACAGAAGTGATTGTTAAATGTAAAATCAATAAGCTCTCACTATGTCTTCAGACACCCAAATTATGGGCCGAGCTGATGGATCGTGGCAGTAATGTTTTTCTTATGTAAATGATAACCACCAAGGACATACCACTACTGCAGCGCAGAAGTGTGTCCCAATCCCCAACCATCACCATAGTGAGCTGTCCAAGGAGACAGAGCTACACAGGTCCAAATACAGCAAAGCAGCAGCCAAAGCTAGGCGCATTATCAGCAGCAATAGCGCGCGCACACACGCATACATGCGAAACATTAGTGCAGGCTAGACATAACATCCCAATAAACAAGTGACAATTACACAACAATCCAAAACAAGATAACAACTGCTTATTAAGATGAATCACTGCAGGGAATGCTTAAAAAGAACCGCAGTCTGCCATAGCGCTGACGAAACTACGTCTAGCGTACTAGAAAAGGCCATCAACCATTGCCAAGAACCGTGTGATAACAAACATATATTTTGGAGTTTAATTGCTAGTGCGCTGCCAATCTAACCTGAACACACAGGCACATGAGAAGAATTAAGTGTGTGTCCATGAGGAACTACATTCTTCAATGCACCATTTGCATTCTGATAGCGCTTATCAGCTTTGGGCAAGTAAAGCTGTTTGTTAATCACAGGCGTTCCAAAGAAACCTGAAAACGTATAAACAACATGGTCCCCCCTCAAAAACGATAAGGAAAACATTTACTCTTCTCACCACACCGTACGTAGGGGGGGGGGGGGGGAAGGCACAGCAAAATAGGATAAATAATCATTAAGCTCCGAACATTTCCAGGAAAATGTTCTGCACTGGCTGAGTAGAAGAGAGCAGAAGGACTAAGAAATGATGTGCTGTTCTGAATTTCTACCAACTATGATTTCTTAATGAACAATTTATTCCTATATGTAGTATAACCCGGAGGAAGCCGCTTTAACAACATGTGTAAGCTTTTGTTTTAATCGATATGAGCCCATACAGAGCAGTGTTCAGCCTTGTGCACGGTAATAAAACTCATAATGCTACTACAATGTTGAGATATTGCTGGTCCAGTAACCTAGTTGCATAAGAAGGTGCTACAGCAAATAGAGGTGCTAGAGCAAAGAAGTTGATTTATGTTCCTGCCTGTTGCATTTGTTCAGTCGAACAGAGTCAGAAGCCATGTGGTTCGGATAGACGGCTGTTTACGATGCGCTCTCGTATCACTGACATGTCACATCTGCTGTTGATCCCAAGTTAGCTCACGCAAAAACAGGACATGACATTTCCATCCTACTCAATCTCCTGCTTATGTATTAGATCAGAATTGCGATTCATTTCCTAATGCCTAAAGTAGATCATAGGTTAATTCGGTACGTAAATTATCCACAGAGATCACTGCCTGTCTTAATAATTTCAGAGCAACTCTGTACTAACGAGGAAGCCTATTTCAATTACAGATTATTTTGCTTTGGTAGAAGAATGTAACATACTGGTGAGGGAGTATGTGTTATTCAAGGAGTGTTCAAGTCAAACCTGGACTTTTGAACGACACACAGGTATGAGTACCTCTGTCATCAAAGTAGAACGTTTTCCATGATAGGACTGCCTGCTTCACTTCCGGAACACTAGCCTACCAGGAACTCCTTTAATGGCCCAAACATGTGGAACTTGCTTGGACCGTGGTCCGCACTATACGGGGAACTCCCAGCCAATGTGCACATGTGATGGTGAATGACTATGTGTATAGTTCCCACAGACAGATGTGTCTCCTCTGCAAGCTGGTAACAGTTTATCTACCGATTTTCAAGAGTCAGGCGTTCCACTCGCTGAATGTTCACACGTACGATGGCAATGGGCTGGGGGAAAACTCAGCCATGATGGTCAATCACAGATGTACGGCCTTGTTTGCACCATTCAAATGATTTAGGCCTTGTTCACACAGGCATAAAATGTTTGGATAAACGAACGCGCTCTGAACGTCCTAGATGTTTACGTTGCGTTTTGTAGTGGTGCTCGATTGACTTCTACACTGGCGTTCGTTTGGCTCCGTCTAATGTCAGCCTGCAGCCCACATTGTAGTTTGTGTGTTAACCTGTGGAGGCAGTGTCGGGAACTGCCTCCCCGCATTTCCCTATGTATAGGATCATGTAGGATCATGGGATATATTCGGCCCTCCAAAGCATAAAATTAAGGCGAAGAAAACGCACTAGAAGCGTTTTCCTTGCGTTCGTTGGGATTTGAACGCCAAGAAAAAGCTGAGTGCAAAGTTACAAGATCTTCTGTAAATGTCAGTCGGTTTCACACCTCTCCTCACAAGAAATGTCACCACATGTCCCGATTTGACTCTACCTCCCTTCGTATAATTTAGTAAAGTCTCCCTCCAAGATCCCTAATAAGATCCATCCATCAGATTCAAAGTTCATTTGAATAGAGAAACTAAATGAACGCTTCCGCCGATGGACTTTTCCGAATGAAAATTTTTATGAAGCTATGCTTAAACTATGGCTGTGGATGAGATGCTGAGCGAAAACAGACAGTGATTATTACCTTCAATCTTCTTCAGGGCTGTCTGACAAGCCTCCTCGCTGGCAAACTCGAATGGGTTGTTGCATGTTCGTACGCTGTCACATTCACACCTCCCGTCGATTATGTTACAGCCTGTAACCAGGTTCTCATTGCATGGTTCAAATCCCAAGAGCTGGTCATCATCCCAGTTTTCATCTGAGTAAAGATCAAAGGGAAATAAATATTTATGAAGCATCAAGACAAGCTGATTTACAGGGGGAAAATTATATCTTTATTTTGGTTTTAGTTTTAGCTCCTAATAATGTTAACAGAATTATAGCACATATACAAGTACAATAATTAAGGATATGTAAATGAGTGACAAGAATATTTTAAAGCACAAAGGAACACCATTTAAACATCATTGTTTTAATACTAATTCTGAAATAAGAATAACACATAACCTTGTGGCACTGCACTCTCTGAGCCACGTTATGAAATGTTATTTACAGTGCAAATACACATAACTGATATGTGGAATGGGGTTCCAGCTTGCTCGCCCTGTGTGTGTGTGTGTGTGTGTGTGTGTGTGTGTGTGTGTGTGTGTGTGTGTGTGTGTGTGTGTGTGTGTGTGTGTATGTGTGTATGTGTGTGTGCGTGTGCGTGTATGTGTTCAGATGGGGGAGAACACAGAACTATACTGTACTGTACATCCCCATTGTACAAGTGCTAGTACATGTATGGAGGTTTACTCGTGGGTGTGTAATGTGGATGCATTCTGCGATCTCTGTCTGTACCGAATGCAGCCAGTAAATAAAGGCCCGTTCTATGGATGCTTCCTTTTCCCATGAAGGTCATCCGAGTTGTCAAGTGAAATTCTCCTTTCTTAGTGGCTAATATATAACAGTGGAAAACAGTGCAGTATCTTACTGCTTGACAACTGTGTAATAAATTGCCTTGTGCATGATTTTCTCAAACAAAGCCAACATCAATCTAGCCAGGGTCACATCAGATATATACCACACGCTGCTTTTAGACTTGTGTAGTGTCTCACAGCTATGGGGTACTTCTAGTTTAACCCTAAGTCCAGTTTACATGTGTATTAACGGCTATAAATTGCACCATGCGGAAATGTGTGTGTGCATGATGCCCTATGAGGAAGCATCTGCATTAAATGCATTGTGTATTCCCAAATCATGCCCAGTGTTCTCAGGCTAAAAATAAATAAATGGTATTAAAAACTCAAGTTGATCCCTTTAAATATTGAAAGTATTTGGGTGGACAGCCACTTCCCTTTTGCATAAGGGGCTGAATGTGTGCACGGCTGCTGGTGATATGGCTCCCAGAGGCAGCCCAGCCATTGGAATTAAACATGCTGGGTGTGAACACAGCTGCACAGCACAATGCCTATAGTGTGTGCAGCAGAGTACACAGCATCTGTATTGTCCTTCAGTCCTAACACAGCGTTGATATACTGTTTATGTATAATACATAATAAAGAGGAAGTAAAAAAAATATATATTGAAATTAATTAATCATGGTACTCTAGATAACGCACTCCATATCTTCCAGAGCATGTCGTGTGACCAGACTGCCTGAAAGTGGCATCCGCCTGTCGTCACGATGACCTTGAATAGATACCGTCAACATAACTAAGCCGGGCTCCCCAGACAAGCCGTGGGTCATATAGCAGGGTGAGGAAGTTCAAGCTGGTGCACTTCTGGCCAAACATGTCTGCTTCTAGCCTGGCAAGGGGCTCGTACAATAAACACTCTCCTGGTGGTCTGAGCCACACGCAGAGGCTCGGCTTGGCAACAACGCTGAGAGACGTGTTGCCGAGTTCCCTTGCATCTCTGATTCTTTCACATGGGATTTTTTTTTTTTTTTCACGAACGGTGCCATTTCAAGTCCCGGAGCCTTCTACGTTCCAGAACAAGTTGTATATAGCTGCACAGATTAGATTTCTGTTCCGTGAGACCGGGTAGAGAACATCGTTTAAAAGTTTTGACCCAAGTTTAAGGTACGCTCATTTAATTATAAGGTGACACGTTTATTATCTTACCCCTAAAAAATTAAAGTTCTTTAAACCACGTCATTGCAGAAGGTATATTCTATCATTTTGTAAGAAATTCAAATAAATCAATTTCAGTCAAATCTGGAAGGCTGATCACTACCATAACTTATAAAGCTAAATAATGACGACAACTGCTACCTTAAACGTTACTTAATGAAAGATCAGCTCCTAAACAAACATGCAGCTAATGCAGTCTCATAAAAATCATGCACATCGTCCTCATAAAACAAAACAAAAAAAAACATTAACCACATTCTGGTGTAATATATCAACTGCATTTGATCTACCAGTGTAGCTAAACCACAAACCCAGCAGTCCTCAAATTACAGCTGGTCCTGCTATGGCGGCTCATTTTGCTGCTGTGCCCACAGTGGCACCTGGTTGTTATCCAAGCTAGAGACCTTCCTGAAGCACAAGGCATTAGCTAATTTGCATCCATGACACCTATTAATAAGTTCACTCTGAAAAAAATGCCTTTTTAACACAGAGCACATAATATATACTAAACAATAGCCAGAGTGTGTGTGTGTGTGTGTGTGTGTGTGTGTGTATATACACAGCTTGCAATAATGTTCAGGGAAGTTTGGCACTCGTGGCTCAGACTTGATGAAGGTGTGGGATTTTGGGCCATGATGTGCAGCTGTTTTTTCCTGGGAGCAGCATCCACCTCTCCTCATTCATGCCAGGAAGGATTTTTGCCAAAGTCTCACTTCTCTAGCCTGGAGCTTGGGACCGATAATCACCAAAACCCCCTGCGTTTCGCTCCTCCATCTCTGACGCTGCTCTGTACTGGAAAAAAGAGTGACAGGGAGGCTGCTAAAGGCGAGGAAAAGCATTTCCGCTTGTCTTCCCTGACTACACAAGGCAACCTGTGTTCACTGACAAAAGTAATCTGGCCTTCACTGGAACAAAGAATAAAAAAGACAAGGGCAGACATACTGAGTTGCATTCTGAATGTCTGCAGAACGTAGAAGAAAGGAAGCTGAAAGCTTTATTCTAAAGAGTGTTTTTAGGAGCTGGCCAGGAGCAATTCATATCTGCTGGCATCGCAACAATAGATGGGAAAATGGAGAGGTAAACACAAAACCTGATGTATAAAAATATAGAAAAGGTACAAGTCTGGCTAGTGGGAATATAAGCCAGTCAAACTAGGAAAGAAACGTTCTTACCAATTACCGACCCTTGTTTCAAGTTATTTGGCTATTTCCAAAATAATTCCATAAAAACGTGTCTACCTGACATTGATTAAGAGCAACACGGTGCTCCTGTATTTACAGGCAGAAGCCTGAGCCGAGGACTGACATGCCTTTGTTGTCATCTCTGAAGCGACCGCATGTAATTCCATATGCCCTTTGCCCACTTTTCAGTCAATTATGCAATAGACTGCTGATTATTCTCCCAGCCAGACAGATAGTGATTTTAGTGCATGACATTGCAATACTGGCAGCAGGGACTCGGCGCAAAAGTTTGGATGCAGATCCGGCAAACGGGTCCAAGGTGCCGGTGCCAAACTCAACACTGATAATCAGCTTGTGGGAGACAAACCTCGATACACTTGTATTCAGGAAAGTTCCAGTCGTGTTTTACACGCGCGTACAGTCGCCGTGTCCGAAATGCACCGCTAGGCCTGATGGGGTGATCCGAGCGTCAGGCTGCACGGATAAATTCCGCCCGACTCATCGTGCCATTGCATTCCAAAGCAACCGTCAATGGAAGCTTGTGAACGAATGTTTGACAGAATATGCGAGTAAATAACCATGCTTCCCAGGCGAGCGCGAGTGCCATGCGTGCTTCGCTCTTTTGGGATTAATACGTGTTGTTTTGAAGGCGCTAAATAATTTGGCATCAGACAGCTGGGCTGACACCCAGCCAGAGGGCTGCAAAGTCAGATAGGCTGCAACAGGCCGAGCGCACACATTCCTCCGTTGCACTGCAAAAACAAGGGGAAAAGGAAGTGTTTATGTGCGCTCACTTTTTATGCTCCTTCCTGGCTCGGCACTAGCCCTGCCTACAATTAGTTTGGGGAACAAACAAACCCATACTGCATGTGCACAGTTTGTGCATCTCTCTTTGTGATGATGGTGGTAGTAATTATTTTAAAGGAGCCACAAATGCTGGGTCAACAAAGTTGGAGAGTTAACTACAGATGTTTTAGCACTTTCAAGTTGTGTGTACTGTGCTGTAATGTAGCCTCAATGATTAGGGCTCTGGTCTATTGATCAATCGCTTTATACTTCAAGTCCTCACACTAATTAAATCTATCTATATACTGTATATTCGTACATACCACTAACTGATATTACTCTGTCCTCTTCCCCAATCTCAGTTTACCTTTAATCTCAAGCTGTTAATTGAAAACACCAACACTCTGGGGGGTTTCATCAATTTTCTGAGGCTCCTTGATTTCTATTCTTTTTAAGCATTGCTCAAATAGCACAATCTTCTAACAGGACTGTTTTTTTATTACAGAATGAAAAGGAACTAGCTGATTGTTCTCTTGCAAACAAAATCTATAAAAGCTTGAATGATGTCTAAATGTTTGCAAACTTACTTTCATAAGTGCATAACCATGCACTTATTTTCTTATTATGCAAAAAAGAACCATACTAGCGTTGCCGAAAAGCCTTTCAGACAATTATAAATTCCCTTAATATAAACAAGCATCTTGTCCAATGTTTCTCTTGGAGCATTTCATTAATGATTAGTAAATTACATGGCTATTAACTGATGTGTAGTGGTATAAGATCTAAATTGTGACTCAGACCATGTGTGTGGTCTACAGAGCACAGTATACTAAATAACAGCCTGTATATTTTACTGTTATGTGCTATGCAGTGTGTTGGAAGCCTGGGCTTAATGGAATTCCTCTGTTACAGCGCTACAGAGTAAAGGCAGTGTCCCATGGGAACCTGTGACTCTTATGTTAACACAGGACCTGAAACGTCAGCTCTCAGAGTGGAGTTCAATGTGCAGATTATCACACTGAGATGGATGTGTTGGGTCCACATGAGACGCTGCATGACATTCTCTATATGAGAAAATCTGACTTAGCTAGTAAGCTTTTAGATATCTTTCTGCAGCCTGTTTTATGTCTGGGAAAAAGCAAATAAAACCGTTTTGATGAAGTGTGTTTATGAGGTGTCAAAATTGATTAAAGGCAAAAAAAAAAAAAAAAAAACACTCAATTTCGGCCAAAAACTCGATCTTTCATCTTTTTTGGCTGTTCGTCTCAACCCAACCACAGTGATGTCCAATGGGTTTTCTTAGACTGACACACATACACTGTCAGGGAATGTGAAGCTTGATATAAAAACATATTGTGCATAGATTATAGAGTCCTTCACTAGATTGACCCTGATCTCAGCTTGTAACAGGGTTAGGGTGGGGTCACTCTAGCATAGGATATTAGGGCCAAAACCGCAGTTCTTGTAATGCTGGCTTTGATCTTTTGCATTCCTGTGGCAGGCATTGCTTTGACACTTTATCCTAGTCTCTTTTCTTGGCTGGATTACATTAGATGTCACCTAAGAGATTACACTCAAAGCAGCCAAGACGCCTTCGGCATGTTTTCATAATCAGTTGCATTGAAATCTGACCCATAGCACTGAGCATAGTGTGTCTTCTAACCAAGTTCAGGACCAGTCCTAACAACAAAAACATCAGGCCGCATTATTAGTTTGCAGTCTAAAAAATATTTGCAGTCAAAAAAAAATTATATCTATATATATATATACTATACTGTACCCTCTCTTGTCACGGGGGTGGTATCTCAAGGGTACATATTTTGCACCCTGTAATAAAGGCTGTTTTCACACCTTCCATGTTTAGTATGATTAAATCGAACTCTCGCTTGTTTTCCCACTTGGTGTGGTTTGTTTAGGCAGGTCTGAACACTTGGTCTTGGTTTGGACTTGGAATGGGCCCCAACGAACTATGAAGCAGTTAGTTTATGATGGTAACATGATCTGACCTCTAGAAGCAGTAAGGCAACATTCACACCACAAGCTATACTGTTCAATTCAGATCAGATTTTCATGTCCCATACATTGACGTTCATAATGACAATTGTCTTTAGTCGGCCATATCAGTACCTCTTTGCTCACACCATCTTGTATAAAACACATCATATCTGTGCGCCCACTCATTCATTTTAAAAGATTGATGTGATTTTAGCAATACCTGCTCTGGATTTTGGTTAAGTAGTTAGTCGGCTGTATTTCTTGTCATAAACACTTTAGCTGTTTTAGAAGCTATTGCTAGCACTGCTATGAGATCTCAGCGCTGCTGATGCTGACTGATGACGTCAGCTCCCTAACGCACGCATAGACATTTACAGCATTTGATCTGTCAAATGCCATAAATGTAAAAGCAAAAATACACTAGAATTCTGATCTGCCCAATCTCATTCAAGCTGTATGACTGTGTGATCTAGATCTGATCTAGGGACACATACAAAAGTGACTCAGATCCAATCTGAAAAACATCAGATACATAACTTTTATTGACGCATTTTGATTTGTTTCAATGTGTGAAGCAAAAACGAACCAAATGGAACACGGACCGAGTTAACAAACTGGTCCATTAATTCAGACTAGTGCAAATGAACTCCAGGTTTGCAAATTACCTAAAGGTATAAAATACCCCCACAGTGCCAAGAAAACGTACAATTTAGTATTGTTTTTTTCTGATAGTGTAGCCACGGTTCTGATTTGTCTCAGTGCACTAATCCTTTCAGTTCTATTACATCACTTAACTCCTTCTTTGGTCTGATGAACATCTTTCTATTCAACAAGTAGGAAATGTTCTGTTCAGTAAGAAGATAAATGAGTCTTTGCATCAGACTAGTTGTCACATTAGTACTAACAGCGACATCATGATAATGGTATTGAGCATGTGACGGGAGTGTGTGCACAGGGCATGATGCCAACTTCTGAGACTTGTGATCGGAAGCTGTCTCCTTCTGTCCTCTGGTGTAAAACACACGATGGGATGCGCAAGCTGAGCCACATAGCCGACATTCCAAAGAAAAAGAGAAAAAACAACGAGCCTTGGTGGAAGGAGGCTGGTACCTCGTCCCAAAACAGCAAGGAATCTGTTCTTAGTAACATCTCACAGAAATGCAAAACCAACATACTGCAAACACATTAGTCAACCTGCCCCCTTACTCTCTCTCTCTCTCTCTCTCTCTCTTCTCCATGAAGGCTTCTGTAAAGGCTTCATGTTTACAGCAAACAGCTGTAGCGTCCTTCAGCACTCCGGTTATTTTAGATCAGCTTTACAATCTGTACAATAAACAATCTGTTTACTAAAACTTTGTGTGGTGCAATATATGAATTCATGCTACAATCACATATTTGACTTTCTGCCTTTTCAGTAACTTTCACCACTTCAGTTTCAATCAGTGCCAATGTAGATTAAATCGCACTACATGATTCGTTTTGGCATCGTGTGAATCTGATCGTCCGATTCATGCGGTCTAGTTGAACGGCTTGACTGATGCGTGACGTTTCTAGGTATAGTCTAGTGTCTTTAATGGCAGGCTGTACAAAGTGAGAAGGGCTAAAATGGTGGTTAAGCCCACGAGTTCGGACTTGAAGTGAACCCCAGCGTGTGCAAACCCAACTTTCCGAAGCACAGCTGCGTTAAGGGCAGCCCTCGGGCTTGTCAGTTACCTTCGCAAACTCCGACTTCGTACTGCGTGATGGAGCCGCCGTCGAGCGGGGGTCTGATCACGCACCGCAGCCCCGCGTCGCACGTGCCGTACAGGCCGTACACACCGCCGCAGCTCTCGTTCTTCTGCTTGGCGCACACCGAGCAGCAGCCGCAGATCCCGGGCACCACGGCGCCGACACACTGCTTCGGCTCCTCGCACTTGGACTCGTCACAGGGCAAACACAACAGCGCGCGGCTGCTCCTCACCAACAGCAGCAGCAGCAGCGCGAGCCGCCAGATCAACGCGCATTTCATACGGACGTGCATCCTGAAGGCGGGGACCGATGATGGAGAGACAGTGGGACAAAAACAAAGTAAACGTAAATCCAACCAAGTTGTCTCCCCGTTTGCCCGATGTTAGGAACGCAGGATCCCTCAGCCAACAAAAAGAAAGAAAGAAAAAAGCTTGCGAACAATAGCTCTAAGCGAGCGCGTGACGGGATCCGTCCGTCTTCTGTCGCATGAGAAGAACCCCCGGTAAACTTTACACGCGTCCCCGAAATCCCTTCAAACGCAGGACACGACACGGCTACCCCACGCTGTACAGCGCGTGCATGGCTCAGCCGAGTTCTCTCGCTTTTCAGACGGGGAAACTTTCCTCCTCGGACACATGCACCGGAGTCTTTTCGGTCTGTTTTTTTTTTTTCTCTTACGCAAGCAGGGGAATTTCTTCCTGTTCCAACAAAGATCCAGCAGCAAAAGAACAAGAGCACTGCGTTCTGCTCACACTTCCCTTTTGAAAAGAAGTGGGGAAAAAAACAAACGAGTTGTCGGTCGGAAATTCGCTCGAATTAAGGCCGCGTGAATAAAACGTTTCCTGCCTCTGTCGCACAGCTCATGTTTTGTCTTCTCTCTCTCTCTCTCTCTCTGTCTCTGTGTGTGTGTGCGTGTGTGTGTGTGTTGCCGTTGCCGTTGCTGCGCGCGCTCCGCTCTGTGCCTCTCCGTGACCTCATAACGGAACCACTCCCATCTTGCATTACTCCGCTCCGTTGGGCCGTTCACTCCACATATGGAGCACGCGGGAAGCGCGCGCGCGCACGAGCCGGACACGCAGGAAAAGGGAGCGAGGGGCGCGTGGGTCGCGCTGTTTAAGTGCCGGTGTTTCACGAGGGCCCCGCATCGCCTGTTTTTCTTTCTTATACACTCAAATTAGATTCCTGCTAATAACAGGAGGAATGTGCTGAAACCAAGGAACAATATGAAAAAGTATAAAAAGATATACAAAGAAAGAATAAAAGAAAGTCTAATTTCTGATATGAATAAGTTCTTAAAGTATAGGTCAAAGAAATATAATTAATCTTAAAGAGGAAAAAATGAAGCCATGTAATACCAACAGTCTATTGCTTATTTCAAAGATTTTTTTTAAAGCAGAACGACCTCTTATAAAAGCAAAATTGTTACATGATTTATAATTTCAGATTTTTATTTCTTTCTAAGGGGGGGGGGGGGTATTACCCATGTGTGTTTATTAAAAGCAATACAGCGAGTCCAAGTGATTCTCACCCTGTTTTTTCACAAGCCTCCTGGAGCTCTATCAGATTAAATTATCCTGCAGGTTTCGAGTGATAATCATGGGTGTGAGGGGAAAAACACATGGTTTCTGTTGAAACCACATACCCTTGGACTATATGTGCACTACATTTTCTTGTCTGTTTGCTGCCTGCCACAATGTCTTGTTTATCCAGTGACCTTTGAACTATGCCAATGTCAGTCACTGTTGCAGCTCATACTGATGTAGTGCTGAATAGGTAAGTTAGGTGTGTTATAACTGTCAGAACAGCAATGTTTGGGCCCAGCAACATAATAAATTTGTTAATGCAGGGTGACCCTTGACCATAGATTTAACAGAACAAGAGCATTGCAATTGATTTTGAAATGATGTCTACAGATCAATAAAACACAATCATGGGGACCTTAAAAGTGTGTATCACCATGTTTTTTTTTCTTGTCAGATTTATCTGACAAGCACTGAAAATCTCATCACAGGTTTTGAGCAGTTTTTCCTTCTCCGTACTTTGATGGCAGATACAGAGGCTCAGAACATCGGAAACAGTAAGAGGGGGAAAACGTCTTTAGACCATTGCATGGGTACAGTCAAATCCGAGGTATACTGTACTGTATATGATGTATTATTTTGATAACAAATCACCGGGGACGTTTTTTTTCTACCAATTTCAATAGACAACTATATTATATTATCTTAAAAAAGGCTTTAATTTAGGGTCTGCCTGTGCTTCCTTTGGTGTCCTCCAACCTTCATGTCTGTTATAGACCAGCATGCCATTCAGAATGTTTTAGTGCCTCAGGTCCAGTCTTCCTTACATAAGCCCCAGATCCACCCTGACCCTGACCAGGATTATGCAACCAAAGAATGTTTGATAAATGAATAAAGGCAAACCAAATCATTACCGTTAATCAAAAATGGCACATTAATCAAAGAATTTGATTTATTTGAATCAATAAAATTAGATACAATATGTAACCTAATAATATTCCCTTTGAGGCAAGTCATCTGATATTTCACATATATGTGTATTTTTTTTAACCAAGAGCATCCACAGAGACAGACTTGCAATTTTTTTTCTCATGACAGATACCTTTTTAAGGAAAAGGTACTGCCATTGTCAATGAGTTAACTGCAGCAATGTTCTGTCTCACTTTAATTTGGATGTGTCTAATCATGTAATGATGTTAGGCGCCGTCAAATTGAACACCCACTGTTCCAGCACCACTGTGTTTGTTGTGATAGTTACCAAGGAGAGAGCCACAGGTGCTCCTGTGCCCTATTGAATTAGCTTTGATGAGCCATGTCTTATCAGTCATCTGATTGCAGTGGGAGTATGACCCCTGCAAGTCCTCTCACGATCCAGAAAACATGCAGAGTACCTCAGGGAATGACTCTCAAACCCAGGGTTCATCAGTCAGAACCATCTCAGACATCATGCACTGTAATAAAATAGTGTGAGTATGTCAAATGCCATGGGACACATTTTGCACATTTGCTCATATTTAGCTGTTCCTCTATGCCCTTCATTTAGGGCAGGCTCCTCAAATCATTTTCAGTAATCAACCTTATTATGCACCGCCACCCCTACCGAGGAGTGAGATTAGATTTTATGCCAAACGCAAATCCCAGCCAGGGAACTCATTTTAGTTTATTCCTATTATGTTGTGACAGCACTGCATGGAGATGCTGACATGTTTTCCTCTTCGACCTGTCGTGATTAAATCAAGTGATGCTGGGCACCATTGCTCTGTGAAAATGCGCAACCGGCACCCACTGGGACTGAGGCATTTTTCATCTGCTGTTTTCCACCAGAATGTCCAAACTGTATTGCCTTCTCAGCCTGGGTACCAGCAAGTGGACTGAAAGCGTGCATACTTGCATTCAATAATCATTAAGCGTTATTCCCTTTGTTCATTAATATTTTGTCGGTACTGATTAAAGGCTGGCTTTTGCCACAGATTTGCCCTAGTGCATTTCTTAGAGGACACTTGATGCCGTATGGAAATGCTAATCTCGGTGACATCTGCCTTTGTGTGTCCTCCTACACTAAAGCCATGTTACTTGATATTGTTTCCTAGTGGCAGCACTCTGTCAGTTTCACAAAGGTCAGTGAGAGCAGAGATAGGGAACTAGATAATATCGGTGTTTAATTTAGGGAGATTCTCTGTGACTGTACTGTATGTTTGCTGATCCCACCATTAGATCTGTCACTGAACGTTTTGTTCTCTCTCCCACACTGTCTATCGTGGTACTTGCATTAAAGGATTCTTAGCACCTTTGCACCCTTAGACATACACTGATTAGAAGCCAACGACACCTAATGGCAATCATTCTGTTTATCCCTCCAGTAGGCGTTTTTGAATTTCACATATTTTTCTCTGGCATTTACTCCTCCATTGTCTTGTTTTCTCCACACTCTGAAACAATTGCTTAGATTAATGGTAAATCTAAGATTAAATAATGACAGCCAGCTCCAATAAACTTCATTCTCACAAAAGTGTAGGGAAGTGGAGACAAAAAAAAAGGCCAAAAAAGCAAATAATTAATGTCTACACACAAAGTTACAGCTGAGATTCATGAGGTAATTTAATTCCCTTGGCCGCTGGAATGAGCGGATGCTATAAGCGTGGGACCAGGGAGCACTGCCGAGGTGCGGCGAGGCTCTGATGATGGCCAGCGGAGTCATTGTGACTGGAGCGTCAGCACTGCAGGCAGTTGGCTAACTGCACTATTAATCATCAAGACAGACAGAGCATCATCCTCCAAATACACAGTAGCACCTGTTTGTCCTATAATGCCTTAAGATAGCAGAACCCGAGTTCGGCCTTATCACATTCTTTTGTGGTTGAAAAACATACCTATTTAATATGCACCTTTGTTTTTATGTAAAAGTAGTTCGTTGTTTATTAGTTATGGTTGTGTACACAGAATGATTGCACATTTTAATAGATAATTAAACACACTTTATTGTGTTCACTCCTGATTAACTATTCTGAGCCATTTTTTTTTGTTTCATCAGCTATTCCAGGTTTATGTAATATAATGCAGTAGAAGCCCCCATGTGGCCATTCCAAAAAATAGCCCTGGTCTTACTATGGCTTGGACTTATTTTGCATGGATAGCGTATCTCCAAGTTCAAATAGAGAATAAGTACAACCAAAACTGTCACACACTGAATGACAGATGAATTACCTTATAATTGAGTTTGCTTCATGTTGTTTGTTTGGCAAAAAAAAGAGAGTTAAAGCCTTTCATTCACCTGACAGCTAACATTCTGCACTTCTCAAAAAGAATCCCAGGTATCTCAGCAATTCCACATCTTTCTTATGTTTCTACACTGGAATGCACGTAACATGAGGATGGTGATTTAGAATGTAACTTTGTCCTTGGTAATTACAGACCACATAAAACATAATGTTTTCTTTTGAATAGTTTAGAGCTTCTTCCCAACCTACTATAAAGCGTTTTTTTTTCTTCCTGTAATATGACAGCTAACTTGGTTTGTGAGTACAGGTAATGCACAAACGTCTGAATCAAGACCAAGACTGTAGCGAGTAGGCGCCATAACCAAGAAACAAGAAGATGGGAGCATTAGATAAAAGTTTTCCCTTGAACTGGTACTAGTTCCTTGAACATGTCAAGCATTTAAAAAAAAAAAAAAAATAATAATAATAATATATATATATATATATATATATATATATACCTTTTATATCATCTTATAAACGTTTAAATATATCTGAAATACTGAGTAACTACTTAGAATTAGTCACATGTCACATTTGGTTCCATGTCAGTGTTCCCACTCCAGGATTTCATCGCCCAAAACTATTTAATAATACACAACGGTTTGGAGAGCTCGGCTTTCCAGGTTACCTCAAGGGCAAAATACATATTTTATCATCTTTCATTTTCAAGTAATCTATACACCTCTAGGCACTGACATACCACAGGTATGTGCACACTCCCACACATTACCCGGCTAACAGGTCACGCAAGCATAATGCATACCTTTTAAATCATTATCTTTCAACTTATTAAACTTGACCTTCTAATCACAGTGAAACATTTTGTTAGCAGTCTTAAACATAGTTTAAACATAGTTACTACCCTAAAGATCCCAACAGCTACTCAGAAGAACTCTTTTTCACATGCACAACCGACTGTAATTTTTTTTCTCCCTCTTCATTCTCTCCCTCTCGCTCTCTTTTTTCAGCTTGTTCTTTTCATGAGCACATGACAAAAGAATGCGTGGAATGCCAGTGAGCGGCGAGCCAGCAGTGTTTCCAGTAGCACAAGCCTGTGAGAACTGGGAGTGAGGATAAGGGGGCTGGCTCCAAAGTCTTTACTCTTTACTGTGTTTGGGGAAATTACGTTTTTTTTCCATATAAAGAGGTGCATGCCACAGCCTGACTAGCAATCCTGATACTTCTCTGACTATGAAAAGAGACACAAAGTGAGAGAGAAGGAGACAGAAATGGAGAAATACAGACAGAAAACAATCAGCGTTAGTGACAGAGGCCAAGAGATAAAGGAAGAGAGAAAGTCAGGTAGGTGAAATGAAAAAGAGAGAGACAGAGAAGAGAAGCAGCAATAATCTCAGGATGTAGTAAAAAGGAGTCACTTTCGTCTTTCTCTCGCTCTGGTAGACTAAATGGGATAGGAAGGGAGGTGAATTCAAGCTTGAATAAGGCCCATTCAAAGTAGATAGTTCAAGCGAAAGGCGGCGAGTGGATTAACCCAGCCACAGCCAAACACACCTCTCTGCACTCAGAGGTCACACCATCAGACACAGACAGATCTACTGTTGTTTTTGCATGATATGTTGTAGATTTCCAAGCCAAAATGCCTTGTCTTGGCAATAAATCTAACAGTGGGTCTCAGAGTGAATCAAGCATCGTTCCTGATCATTAGGCAGTCTGTTAATAAGCAGCTGAAGTGTAAAACGCACTTTAGCCGAGGTGGTAATAAATTCACGATCCAATAGAGGCCACACAAAAGACACAGAGTTGTATCGCCGTCGATAGTCTCAGGTGCTCTCTTTTCACTCCCTTGCAGTAGACCTAATTATGGTCTCATTCAACTTATCTTTTCCTTCTATCCTTAACTTACTTTCTTTTTCAAGGTGTTCACGGATATCTGCGTGTATGATGAATCGTTTGCATCACTTTCTTCTGTTGCTTTCAAACAGTTGCTTAAACTGCTTCCTCCAAACCTCAGTCAGTATATAAATGAGTGACAAATTAAGAGGTTTTCTTTGCCACTGTCGCCGGCGTCCCTGGCTTGCTCATCAGGGACAGTCTTATCATACACGTTCGCATCTTATACAAACATAAATCATTCTTTTGACGGTGTAAAGCTGCTTTGCGAAATGTCAATTGTTAAAAGTGCTATACAAATAAAATTTAATTGAACTGAATTGAATCGCGGATACCAGGAGCCTATCTCATGCATTAGTTGGGGTACACCCTTTATAGGGCACACATACACTATTGGCAATTTGGGAACAGCAATTACCCCAATATGCATGTCTGTGGACTATGAGAGGACCCAGAGGAAAACCCACTAGGCACAGGCAAAACATGCAAACGCTACTCACACAGACCCGATACAGGAATCGAAACCCTTGACTCTGGAGGCATAAACCTTCAGTGCTAACCACTACACCACCATGCCACCTAGCATAATCATAGCTCTGTTATACTGTAATATTCTAATGAACCATTTTTATCTTGATGGTAGGTGATTCTTCCAGGATGCACAGGACATAGTCAAAGTGGGTTTTATTGTTATTTCAACCACACACAGTGAAATAAGACAACTTTCTTCCATGACCTTGGTGCTATATAAAGCAAAAAAAGCTAAACAAAACAAAAAGTTAAAGAACCCTAAAGTATGTAATGTACACAAGTGTAAGCAGGTGCAAACAGTGCAAGACAATACACTTACTGTAACAATCAATGTGCACAGTTAAGGACAGTACAGCACTAATCACTATCCACTACAAAGTATTAATGGGAGTAGAGTGCAAAACAAGATATTGCAAAATAATAAACATGATGAATGTAAATATGACAAACAGAGCAATACAGTACAGTACAGTGTTTTCAGCAGCCAGTTCACAGAATGAAGAATATGAAAAAAAGTACAATAATACGGATACTGTTGAAATGCCAATGAAATGGTGTCCAGTTCATGAGCTTTCTTTAGAAGTTCACTTAAGGGTTTGTGAGAACGAAAATGATGTGAGTCATATGAATTGCCTTCAGTGCTGCGACTGCCACGCGATCTCTGCCTACTGTTTTGAAAGGATATTCATTCCTCAAGTACAGTAACAGAGACTTGTAGACTCTATGGCCAGGTGGACTGAGAGTTGTTCCAGGGGCTTATGGTAGCTTAACACCACATTAAGGAGCTTTATTTTGGTTTATTTTTTGCCATTTAGAACGGAGTTGCTGCAAATAAGAACATTAAAAAAAAAAAAAAAAAGCCTTAAAAGGTAGTCCACTTGCTTGGCTGAAGTGGCAGGTAGGAGACAAGCAGAACAGGGCACGATGAGTCACCATTAGAGAAATCACAAGGGCTTATCCTTCCCCAACACTTAATGAACATTGGCAGCGAGGCTCAAACCCATAATCTGCTAGTGTGTTTGGAGCTTTCATAGCAAGCTCCAGTGAGCAGCCTTTGTTATTGCTTTTTTCTTTCTTGTTTTTTTTCCTTCACACACAAAGTGCCATCAAGCTTTGCAGCGTAGAAACAGAAATGAACGAGAGACCACTCAGAGTCGAGCTTTAACATAGTGGGTCTCTGCTTCATTCTGCCAGATGTCTTGCAAATTTAATAGAATTTGCTGGTCATCAGGTGTTCATTTTAATTCAAAGTCTTGTTTTATTGTTATTCCAAGGCAATGGGATGCCAGTCATTCACAATCGTTTGTGCGCATTATGAACATAGAAGACATTTCCTGGCGATGTAGATGGTGCATGACCCTGTGACCGCCATGATCTATGGTTGCACCGTCCAGTTGCCATGACAACCACAGTGCACATAGTCAAAATTGTTCTGTTGATTTTAGCCTGTATCTGCGGCCACTTGTCAACACTGAGGATTTGCCTACATCATTGCTATTTGCTTTTCACAAACAGAAGTGCACAGGTTATCATGGCCAAGTTCAGAATTTAGCATTTTCGTCGTCCGCTCAGAGGATGCTGCAGTGACAGGGCTAAACAATCAGTATTCTTTTAGCACCGGTTAGCCAGATGGAGCGGGCACTTCCACATGCATCTACCCCATGTCACTGTTTAAACTGTCATTTGTTCGCAGTCATTTACTTCTCATTCGTCTTCATCGCTTCATCCCATCTGTCCTCCCTGCTTTTCCTCACAGTCTGAAATAACTTCTCTGACTTTGGCCTGTTCTCACACAGCTCCCTGTGAATGGAATTCATCAGAGCCTTGGACTCAAAGAAACAGAAAAATGTCCTCAGTAGTCACAATGGGTGGATAGTGCATGCTGGGGCTATAGATGACTCAAGGTTGGAGGGTTTTTGCAGCATCTGGTTTCTTCTGAGTAACAAGTGACTAAGTACACAAGCATAGGCAGAAGAGAAATCGAAAGTATTCTTTTTTTTTTTTTTTAAACAACGTACATAACAGCCCTCAATGCAGTAGGTTACGTATATTCGTGAGCAGTGTTCTTAGTCATGTGACTATGTACTGTACATGTTTTCTATAATGGGCAAGGTCACATTTGAATAGACGGATGTTTGAAAAATGATCAACGCACATTACCAGTCATCACCTTTACCTAAACCTGGTGCCAAATTGAGATCATATCTATTTTAGATGTATATCAAATTTTCCATAGACAGACTGTGGATATGCTATATATACATTATATATCAGCACAGTGAGAATGACATACAATATCATTATTATATGTACAGTATGCATTATGATATTGTGTGCAGTGGCAGCACAGTCATCAGTACTGTGGCTTTATACCTACAGTAGAAGGTCGAGGGTTCGAATCCTACCTTTGGTTCTGTTGGCTCCTTTTCACATGATGTCTAAATGTTTCATGGGATGTCTAAATTGCCAGTAGTATGTGTAAGTATGTAATAAGTGTGTGTATTGCTCGTCTCTGTCCAGGGTGTAACCTGTTTAATGCCTGAATCCCTCGGGATAGGCTCCAGGCCCCCTGTGACCCTGCACAGGATAAGTTGTATAGAAAATAAGTAAGTGTTGTTTGCTTAAAAGCAAGAAAAAGCTAATATTTTATTCTAATGACTGCTTCAGATGAGTGTTGGCTTTGTGCTTGCACATTTGTGTTTGCCGAGTGTTATTAGGAACTCGAGCTAGAAGGCTGACTGATGTTCCCGCAGGACCAGGTGACCCAGTATGCGCCTGGTCAGGTTCAGCATCGGCTTGAATAGCCCTGTTAACTACAAGACACAGTTCCCCTGACACACACCCCCACACATGCACACTAATTAATGCTGCTGAACAGATCAGGCCTCTGTGAGTATATGTATCAGTGTTGATGGCGTGCATGTACGAGTGAGACCCCTTTTTCATTTTCTTCATTCCCATCGTTACTGTTAGTGACAAATGCCCTTGAGCTAAATAAATACATGCGCATCAGCAGTAGTAATGATCCTAAATGTCCCTTACAGTACTAGAAAGGTTAATACATTTGGAAGTTTGTCTCTCTCATCCCTCGCAGAATATTTGGTAAGCCTGCATCGTGATAAGCAGTGTGTGATTTGTTGAGGTTGTGGGTCATGCTTGATGTGTGGGATGTGGACCCTGAAAGGACGTGGAGCACGTGGAAGGAATGAACACCAAGTCACTACACTACAGTATGTCTGACCTTGCAGCATATTTGTTCTGAACTCATGAATATATGCTGCCTCATACATATGGTCAGAGGTCTCATCCTACATCATTATCAAATACTACATTACTTTAAAGGCTTCAGAGAGTCTTGGGTTAAACAAATATATATCATAAATTCCAAAAAAAAACAGGGGGAAAATGTTATGCAAAAATCAATATTGTTACACACTATTGTTGTTTTTTCATTATAGGGTAGACTGTATGAGCAAGTTCACAAAGCAACAAAATTTATCTTGGCTATATATTAAGATCGGAGTTATCCAACAGCTGTATGAAATGTATTAAATTAATGCGTTGAGCAGAGAACGGTTAGTTATTAATCTACATTTATGCACAGTTTAACAGTAAGCATTGGAAAATGAATGTAATAATACAAGACTAATTGCAAAGTCTATATTAACCACTTTGCTGCTCTTCTGTAAGGAACAGCTTTTGGAAAGAGAACAAAAAAAAATGCCAGACAGAGGAATTGGTTTGAATTGGCTTAATGCACCAGATGTCTGCAAGGATCCAATGAAGCTCTGATTTCTATTTAAGGCTCACACGCTCTCAATGGATATCATTAGTGTTTCATGTAATATACATTTAATGCATTTCATCATGTTGTAGGTACACAGGGACATCAGGTAAATTGGAACTCTTTACCTTCTTAGCTTTTATTTTCCGTCCGGATAAGTGAAATCAAACCATCCAGAAGCATCTACATCCATTTTTAAAATTAATATGACTAAAATTTTACAGATGTATGATATATGTTTTACATGTATGATACGTGTTTAATTTACTACTGTAATAAAATAAGCATACAATTCAAACCATAAATATTCATAATGAAATAATTTTTTACAGAACAGTAATCAATTTAGTCATTTGTGAAACTCTTAAAATATAAAAGTGAGAAGTAAAGAGATATGATATATGCATAAATAGATACCAGAATCATCTCTATGATTTATGACTTAAAGACAGAGTAAGGCACCATATGCACAGGATTTACAAATCACAAAGTCAAACAGAATTTAATCCAAGTCAAAACAGAACCCAAGCCTCCCATACAACCAGCTGCCAACGCAGAACTGTTCATGCAGTGGGGTCTTCTCTGAGTGTAGGATGGTCAGGATGATCTCAGTGGAATTCTGTAATAAGTTACAGGTCAAGGATAACATTCGCTCTGACCCAGGAATGTTCCTTAAGTCCATAGCCCATCAGATATTACATGTTGTTCCCCTGCACCTGGAGACAATGAGTTTTTGATTGTCTTTGAAGGTGTTCCTATGAACTCTAGTGGTGGCGGTGTTACAGCTTTGGTCACCTAGTGGGTTAATAAAGAGACACATGGTTTGATTATGAAAATGTGTGAAAAGTGGATACTATAATAGTTGTAATAAAAGGTCTCCAGTGGACAAAGAGATCATTTGACCTGGCGGAAAGTATGGCTGATGATGTTGGTTTTCTAGCCTCTTTGGTCATTGAATGGTTCTCTGGACATAGCCATGCACTGCCTCCCAGGTGCTTTCACCATGTCTCATCCAATCATCCATGGCTGTCACACTGAAAGGTTCTCCAGATCACATAAAACGTGGGGGTTGCTTTTGAGTATATTTAGCCCAGGGAGTGTATTTGCTCTTGTTTTGTTGGTAATTGTGGCAGTAGACTCTCTAGAACCTCCTGAATTCCTGATGAGGTCCTCAGGCCATGTAAAGCAGGTGAAGAATAGCACTCACCTCGCTGAAGTGTTTGATCCTCCAAGTTGAATTTTAGATCAGGATCTGGGTGGTGTAGGATGGGAGTGTTTGAAATTTCCATTTCAGCCTATCAGTGCATTCAAAGCCTCATGGTTACACTTAAGCTTCCTGGATTCTTTTTCCCTTGAGGAGGAAAGTTAGTGGGGGTACTACAGAGCTTAAGCTGCTAATGAACCTTTGATAACAAGAGATAAATCCTAGGAATCTTTGCATTTCTTGGACACCATGGGTGTGGAGACCAGGATGTTACTGCCTTAATTTTGTTCCTGTCAGTTCACTCTGCTGATAATATTCACTTTATTCCTACCAAATTTACATATAGATTTTTATTATAGCTTTTACATTTTAGGAACAGCATGCATATGGAATATATGTTCTGCCTTTGTTTGGGAGAGTAAATCAGGATATCGTCAGTGTAAGATATGACATTTAAGAATTCTCTGAATATAGGCCTGAAATGCTCATGCTTCACTGACCTTCCCAATTAGCATGTCCATGTAATCATAATGTCCAGTGTTGATATTGAAGGCCAGAATATGGTTAAATTACATGTACATTGCAGTTCAAGTTTAATAAAGCCTTTAGCTTCTCTCATATATTCAAAAAGTAGTATTTTAGCACGACCTTGTTCAGTCCCCAACAGTTGAATCCACTACAGACCTAGATCCAACATCTATCTTGTTTCCCCAAAGAAGAAGCCTGTGGCAGCAGGTGATGTGAATGGCCAGATGGAACCCAGTACCAAGGTCTCCGCAATGCTTTTTTTTTTCATGTCTTTGGAACCTGAAAAAGCAGATGCACAAACCTTGTATGGGGTATAGTGCCTGCTAGCAGTTCAACTGAACATTCTTCAGGACAATGTCAGTATGGTGCTGGAATTCTCACTATGTTTGGATATCAGTGATTTCTATAATGGTAGAATCACATGACAAAGTATGTTTAAAACATTTTTCCATCCAGGACAATAGTTCACTACTTGTGCAAGGTGTGACAAGAGCATAACAAATAATATGCAAAATAAATGAAATTTTAAAAATATAATTAAAATGTTTTTAATCCATTATTCTTTAAAACAAGATTTTGCCCCTTTGCATGGGGATGGTCAAGTGTTTGAGGATTTTAAAAATGCATCAGGTATTTGGTTTATTATTGGAAAGGAAGCTTAGACAAGGTGGAAATAAAAAAAAAGAAGAAAGAAAAACATGAAATCAGCAATTGCATCAGTTATCCATCACCATTGTGTTTGCTCTTAAAGGTTACTTTGACAGTCAACAGCAGCAAGTAAAAATAATAGTGAAATGATGGAAGTAATCAACACATCACTCTAAAAGCACGGACATTTTTACAAGCATATGCCTTTATGGCAATATTTAACCTGGTCTTTTTTTGTTGTGTAAATCTTGTGTTTGTACTTGAATTTGAAACAGATTGTGACAATACATGTAATGCGGAGGATGTTTGATTTTTCGGTGTGACACAACTGTTCTAGTCTTTATCTTTCCTGTTCTGGTCATTGTGGTATTCTATTAAGACTTGGTCATTACCAGTTGGTAAACTGTCCTTGTTACTTTATGCCATTAATTTATCTAGGAACCTCTGTAGTCCAACTAGGGACACTTGAGACTGTTGTATTTATTCCCATTTTTATTCACACACTACGGGTGATTTGAGAATGCATATTAGCATAATCTTCATGTCTTTGGACTGTAGGAGGAAACCGGAGTACCTGGAGGAAACTCACTGGGAGAAAATGCAAACTCCACGCACACAGACCCCGAGGTGGGAATCAAACCTGGACCTTGGAGATGCAAGGCAACAGTGCTAAGCACTAAGTCACCTTTTTTAACCTTAACTAAGTCTGTTACTTGTTTTAGTTGTGGAAGAAACACAAAAGAAGACACATACTGCTGTGGTAATTATAGTTAGTCTAACCAATGAGGTGAGATAATTATGAATTATGGCCCACACCAAGCCTTCATTTTACCTTATTTTAATAAGCTTTGTTTCCACTGATGGATACTCTTAGTATTCATTTGAGTAGGAAAGAAATAATAAAGCACATTTTTCTTTTCAGTTTTGCTCTATTTTTGTTCCTATCTTTTTAACACTAATCATTTATCATTTAAAAGCTACCGATGACACATTAACAGTCTTCACTATTAAATGCTAAGGACTCGGAGGTTCTATTATAAAATAAAATTTGACTAATAAAAAATAGCTATGTCAGCTCGCTTCTAATGCCTTCAAGTCTTATTTACTTAGTTCAGCTCTCTGGAGAGGTGTTTGTGCGTCACACTTTGCTAAGGCTGATTCACTGACTACGATTTAGTGTATTTAAAAGAAAGCCCATGACAGACTGACCCTCTGCTGTAAAACTACTGCTTCAGCTCAATTAGTTACATAAGCCATTCAGCAACGCATTGAGAAGCTTTTAGTCAGACGTCATTATAAATTACTGCATCACCTTTTAGTCATGTTTATCAGGTTCAGGGCCAATCTGCCATCAGCTACAAACTTTGGAATAATCACTAGCTGAATCAGGGCTGTGCATTGTTAAATTATACTCAGGAAAAAAATGCATGACAGGTAAGCTGAAATATTACTGTGCCTCATATACAGACATATCAATCCTCCAAGCCTAAGGTTCAAGGTACATACAGTACTTAAAATAAAGCAATAGTTACTGTATCAGTTCTCTGGAGAACGCATACTGCCCATTGTGTTAGTCTTCCCAGTTAAAATCATGTGGATCTATTTTCCTCTGGGGCATTTACATGTAAACAAATCCTCAGAAAATATTTAATATATTGAATTACAATTTTAGCTATTGCAAGAGGAATGCAATGAATTTCTGAGTTGCCTCATGTGATATTTCACTAATCTATTATTCAGTCATTGCTGGTACTGTTGTAAACATGGGCTGCATGAGTGATGTGCCAGGTGTGAGAGGCAAGAGGCAGACTCAAGTGCAAATGCAGATTATTTATTATGTACATGCAAGGGAAGACTACAAGTATGAAAACAAGAACCGTAAACATGAACTGTGGATTTGAGGCAGAAACATGCACACTCAAAGCTATACTGTGGCACATGTGACAATACATGGACAATAACAACAGAAGCTTGACAGCCAGACAGTGGACTGAAATAGTAGTGCTAATCAAGGTAAAATAAGACACAGCTGATTGTGATTGTGATATCTGACATGCTGAGGCTAATGGGTAGTGTAAGTCTGCACCCCGTGGTGCTACAATGACACATTATCTTTTTGCATACAACATAATTTTCTTTACAAGGGAGAATTATGCACTAAAATCTTTTACAGTGCCAATTACATTGATTTATATTACATTGATTAAAAGCAATCAATGGATTGCATGTATAATTTTTTCCTTTTATCTTTTTTTAGGCAGCCAGTGTATAGTTATGTCTAGAAATATTATTTCCCTTAGGGAAAAATTTGCAAAATTGTATTTGTATAACAAGAGCAATAACAAATACAATGCTGTGAATTTACCCCTTCCTTTTTTTTTTTGCATATTTGTCACACAAACGATTGAGATCATCAAACAAAGTTTAATACTACACAAACAAATCCCAAGTAAATACAAAATGCTGTTTTTAAATGATAATTTAATTTATTAAGAAGAAAAGCTGTCCATACCTACCTGCCCCAATGTGAAAAGATAATCCCCCCTGCTAAATAATGAATAAACTGTGATTTTTGGAAAGCTGAGTTAAATTTCACTTGCCACACCCACACAATACATACATTGTATTTATTCCCATATTCACAACCATGGTAGGACCTCCGGACCTCCGCATTCATACACTGGTCTACACTTAAATAGAATTTGTCTGACTAAGCAAAGCCACCTAAACATATCTAAAAAAAAATACACAATCTAATAAAAAAAATAATTACTAACAAAAGATGAACAAAGTCATTGACATGTACTGTACAGTAAATAAATGTACTGTACAGTATCAGTCTGAAAACGGTTAACAAGCCATTCCTAAGACTTTGGAACATCAGTAAACCATGGTGAGAAAATTTCTCCAAGAGCACAAAGGAGCTTCTAAAAAAACCCAGAACAACATCTAAAGAATTGCAAGCCTCACTTACCTCAGTTAAGGTCAATGTTCATGATTTAACAATAAGAAAGAGACTGTGCGAAACGGCTTCCATGGGAGAATTCCAATGCGAAAGCCACTGCTGACCAAAAAAAAAAAAAGCACAACAGCTCATCTCACATTTACCAAAAAACATCTTGATTATCTCGAAGACTTTTGGGCAAATATTCTGTGGACTGAAGAGACAAAAGTTAAAAGAAGGAGTGCATCATATCTGGCATAAAACTAACACAGCATATTATATAAAGAGCATCATACCAGCAGTCAAACATAGTGGTGGAAATACAGTATGATGGTCTTGGGCTGGTCATGGGTCTTGGGTCAGGACTTGGCCAACTTGCCATAATTGATGGAACAATGAATTCTGTGCTTTACTTGAAAATTCTGATACAGAATGTCCGGCCATCAGTTTATGAGCACAGTTGGGTATTCAGCAGAACAGTAATCCGAAACACATACTGTAACCAAGTCCACCTGTGAATGGCTAAAAAAATTATAATAATAAATTAGCATTTTGGAGTGGTCAAAGTCCACAATTAAACGGGCAATTCATGCTCAAAAACTCCAATGTGGCTGAATTAAAACAATTCTGCAAAGAATTTCAAAAAGTATTTTTTAAAAATACGCTTCTGTCGACTTGATGGAAGTTTTGGAAATGGAGATTTTCTTTATGCTTGCATGAATATATTGATGAATGCCAATCACCCATAAGCTACAGTACCAGCTGCATGCACAGCAGATCCGATCATGCTTACAAAACTCCATAGTCTCCAAGTCTTCTTTTAAATAAAATAAAAAAACCTTATGAAAAGCAACATTTAAAACAACACCAACGTTTAGTTTATAATGCATTATCCTCTACCAGTTTCAATTTCACTTCAGTAGTTGATAACAGCACCTTATCATAGTGTACGTAGGTATACGTTAATTTGTGCACCGCGAACCAACAGCTTCAAACACACACAGCTTGTGTATCCAATGTCTTTTGCACACAAAGCTCATGCATCTCTGGAGTGTTATGAAGTTATCTCAGCACTACATTTTCTTTTGCCATGACATGCAGTGTGACTCCAAAAGGCAGCAAACCCAGTGTAGTGATAGCTGGAGCCAGAGACAAATGGGAAGTACAGTTTTGGAAGTGAAACAGAAGATTTATACTTCAGTATCCCCAAATTGCCTAATTTCCTGTTTAACAGACTGTCTTGGACTGTAAAAGACACATACTGGTAACTTCAATAGAAGTAACAAAGGGTAAATACGCTTTTTCTTGACTTTAGCATTCTCAGAATGTTTCACTGAAAACATTAAGTTCTGTAAGTAGCAACTGCTATTTACCCAGCAGGTAGTTCCGCTTCACTGATTTTGTGATTGAAAAAGCAATTCAGCTTTTCAGCACTTTGCTATGTACTGTAATGTGCCTGGTCCATGTCGTGGTTTGCCTACTGTAAATTATGGAATTTCGCAGCTTCTAAGAGAAGATTATTTAGTGCTCTTCTAATTAAAAGCTTTGTTATAGATGGATTTCTGTTCCAGGAGAAAATAATTGACCAGACTGAGTAAAAGTTTGAAAATGGCATTTATTGCATTTTGATATAAAACTGTTCACATATACATACATATACTGGGTGCTCATGTACACCATGAACATCACATCAGGAAGCCGAAATTTTTTAAAATAAATTAAAAAAACTTGTCTAGACAACGTTCAGATATTTCTACCAACCAATTTTCTACTTCACCAATTCTGTGCTGGTAAAGCTTGGAAAAATTGTATCCAAAAATATTCATTAGCTTTTTGTGTGTACTGTACAGTATATAAAAACAAACAGGTAACATTTTAACATAAACTATGTAAAAACAAGCTGTGACACATCACAATTATATGACTTAGGCAATCAAAATTTACATTAGTCTTATGTGTCAATTTACGCAAATTTATAAGTACAAGCATGATGCAAACTTTTTTTTTCTGAAATGACAGGATTTTCATTAATCCCAAATTTCTTGTGTAAATGCTTGTATCAATGATTTATGAATAAATCAATTCCTACCCAGCATGATAAATGGGACTCAATAGTTGTACTTGCAAAAAATTTATTAAATTGCACACAGTCTCCAGCAACTCTAATGTGGCAATTTCATCTTTCAATATAAATATAAATATGGGTTACAAACATATAGAATTACTATCTTAAACCATCACCATGAGGAACTCCAAAGAGGATTGATACTATGGTAATGAAATACATTTTCCCACAAGATGCACAGCACTGAGGGGAGTTCTGGTAACAGGTCTGTGCATCCCTTTAGAATAACCTGATGTACGTACAGTATATTTGAATATTGCTCATCAGGGTGTTTGTAAAAGGATTTTGTCTCAAGCTGCTGATGGCCGGTGGCGATTGATGCATGGGCTCAAGTGATGAGATTCTAGTGAACATGATGGGGTACTACCGTTCTAATTTAGGAGCATTTAAAAGATACTGGACGATGTAATCTAGCTTCCAGTTTCCAGTTTCATCATTTCAAAGAGCAGGTGATTATTTACATACTGGAAAAACACTATGTTCCCATACCACTGTAAATGAACAGCCCCTGATACAGTTTATGGCACTGTCTATATTACAGAAAACAGGTGATTGCTGATCAGAAGTCAGGTGACTTGACTATGCACATTATTTAGTTTGTAGTTAGCTGTTGTGCAAGGGATTATGGGAATTGTGTTTTGTTGATTCATCAAATATGTTTTCTTACTCAGACATATTTGCTTCACATAAAATCATTGGTTTACTGTACAGTAACCATCAGTGTCTGGACTTTAAACCTATTTTAAAAGAGGACCATTCATATGAACACTGCTTATGAATAAAACATCTTAAAATTCTGTAAACATGTAAACAATTTGTAACCTGCGGTACATTGTCTAGCATGTCTAACTGGCTAGCCACCAAACCCTACCAGTTAACTTTGCCTTAAATTTACTAAAAAAAATTAACTTTTATATACAAGTCATATAGGGTATGAAAAGGGTTTTAAAGCTAGGAATGTCTCGAGGAAATCAGTTACAACAAAACAAGGCTCCCAGCCCATAAAGATAAACAGTGGTGTGGTGATAAGAGCATGTCCCTACACAGACAACTTCCTGGTTTTTACAGCTGATACACATGTGACTTCAACTCAAACAGTCAACTTTCCTTATTAGATCGCTGTTTCATTTTAAAAACTGGGAACTAAAGAGAAATGTATTCATTGCTTTTGTGACCTTGCATAGCACGTATCCTTGTAAAATAGAATATGTCAGGATGTCTGGAGAAACTGAGGAGAACTGTTACTGTGGAGCCGGTGATTTTCTTTTACATGACCAGCACCTTCATCATGCAGCCGGCTAATCAACACCTGGTCATGCACAAGGTAAGCAAGCAAAGCAAAGTATTGTGTCGGCTCCTATACGCTATCCTTGTCCTTAAATGGCTTTAGAGAAGGGAGAGGGTGAGAGATTAATCAAAGTTGGTTCTATGGAAGTTTTGCTGTCAACTGGAAAAAAACAAACAAACAAACAACAACAACAACAACAACAACAAAAAACAGGTCAGCAGGTTGCAGTTTTAGAGAAGTTCGCACCCAGGGCAGTGCATGCATGAGGTTCAACAGGGCTACGTTGCACTCAAAACCCAAAACAATAGCAAACATTAATCAAACTGAGTTGACCATGACTCACAGCGATCTTAAAGCAAAACCAGAAGACTTTGTAATTGTTTGTGTTCTAGATTCAATTACTTTGATATACTGGCCGTCATTTTCAGAGTTTAGCTGTTGAGCAAGTGCATTAAGCTTGAAATAGGAGGCACCCATTTCAACTTTACCTGTGTTAACGGACAATAAAATGAACCGGCAAAATGTTTTTATGCATTTGTTTTTGGCCACCAGAGAACCTTCACCTCTTTGCAAAGGTGTATGTCTGAAAAGCACACTCCTATTCCTTTTCTGTTCTTATACCCTTCCTATGAACTTGCCTTTGGGATTCTTTTCATATGTAACAAATGCATTATACACAAATACATTATACACACAGAGGTTTGATGAAAACAGTGTGTGAAGCATATACATTATACTGTTTTATATTTAAAAAGGATTTACATATAAAATGTAAATGGTTGAGGAAATAAAATAGTACCATAAGAATAAAAAAATGAAATGCATACACATTTACAAAGCTGTATAAAGGTTCAGCACAAGTACAACATGTTATAAAAAGAAAACTACTGGTTATCAAGCAAGAAGAGTTGAATATTATACCCTACGTGGAGACATAATGTACAAAATTAATAATAACTCTTCTGTTTTTCTCAATATCGTAGGTTTGCCAAGATCTATATACGGACATATCCATATGCAGTGACTCTTTGCACAGAGAGAGTAAAGAAGTTGAGTCACGGTCCTCCTACATCCTGCTGCTCTATACAGCCATGACCAGTTTAGTATCTATACCCCCAGCCATAATGTTGGGCTCCTGGTCCGACCATGCTGGCCGCAGGTCAGTGATGATTCTTCCGTTTTTACTCTCACTGCTGAGTGGTGGCGTGCTGTTGGCTATGTCTCTGGTGCAGAGCCTGAGTGTCTACTGGTGTCTGCTCACAGCTGCCTTCATTGGCTTAACTGGTGGCCACGTTTCCATCTTCCTCAGCTGTTTCAGCTTCCTAGCTGATGTTACTATGGAATCCAGCTCTAGCCGCACTCTGCGCATGGCCATAGGTGAGTCTATGGTCTTTGTAGGGGGCATGGTGGGATTTCTCCTGGGTGGCTTCCTGGAACAGGAGATTGGCTTGGTGGCAGCTTTCGGGGCCTACATTGCCTGCCATGTATTAGCCATATTCTACATCCTGCTGTGGCTGCGAGACCCCAGGCCAAACATCAGCACTTTAAGCTTCTATTCTACTGAAAATGGAGAGCAGGCGTCTAGAGGGTTTATTCTTAAGTATGCCAGGCTGTCCTTTAGAGCAGTGTTCAAGAGAAGGCCAGGCCAGGATAGACTGAAACTGCATCTCCTCATCCTGTGCACCTTCATAAACAACCTGGTAGCAATTGGTGAGTACAGTGAATTTTTTACTCAATAAATTAGTACAAGATATGTTATATAAGCAAATCTACAGTGCCCTCTAAAATGATTGGCAGTCCTCATGAAAATGATTAGGCCTCCTTCAACCCTACACAATTTAGATGTTACATAACATGAAATTAATTCTTTAGAGAAAGTCAATTCCTGTAATGGTTAATGTGGTTGGAGAACACTTAATAAAAATACATTTTAATTCATTGTTCAATACAAATACATACAATACATACAAAGTTATTTTATATGCATATTTTTTGCATCTCTTGAATCCAAAAGTTTTCAAACATGTTTAATTCTGATTCCAGACTGAAATGGTCATTGTAGAACATAGATTTTGTGTTATTTGACATTCACTTTGATTTTCCAGGATGTTAAGATTTATAACACTTAATTTTAAAACTTGACAACCACAACAATATATGAAACTGTAACCATTCTGCGTTTATTATTGCTTATAAAGTCAGTAATTTTTGGCACATCTGTACAAAAAGAAAATTTGAATGATTTTTGTTGTTTGAAAGATTTAAAAGATTTGCATGGTAAAGTTGAAATATGTGTAATGCTTTGTACTGCTAATAATTCTAATAATGCTAATAATTCTATAGAATGCCATATGTTGGATATTCAAGAAAATGTATTTATGCTTGCAAAGACTTTACTACGGTGAATAACAAAGATGTGATTTACACTTCATTTCATTCAGTTGCATTCAGTATGTAAAATCTTGGCCATTTATCTGCTAAAGAACTTTGGCAAATGCTCTTAAGATATGTCATTTACAAATGGACTTTTAGTGCTTAGAGCTAAATACACATCATTATACACATCATTGTGAAAATGGTTATTATTTGGCCGCCACATACAGTACACCTTCTGATAAAGTGAACAAGAAAAATTCCAGCCTTTATGCACAGATTTTGTAAAGTAGAATACTAAAATTGCTTCCCAGTTCTTGTCATTTACTGTAAGTGATTTTTTTAATGAGGCACATTGTAAAATAACTTTTACTGTATCTACCAGCAAAGAGGCAACATGAAAGGAAAATATTATGAAGCTTTTAAAAACAAATGAATCAAATTCTTCTTCTACTACTGCTGCCAATAATAATAATAATAATAATAATAATTATTATTATTATTATTATAATAATCATCATCATCATCATAATAACTTTTGTATTTAAAAGTAGGATGTCATTTAAAATGTGTTCACTCTATGAAGAGCTACAGTACAAATACAATTACGTATTATGTACTGTATGTGCCTTGTGTAAATATGTGCTACGTGTAAACCTTTGTATACTGTATACAGTATATATTTCTTCATATTAAATTCAATTAAATTATATAGATTTAATTATGGTAATGGGAACAAATGTTTTACTGAGACAGGCTGCAAACTGCCTTCATGGATCAGACAAACAATGCAGACACCAGAGCACATCCACAGAGGATGAGCGGAGAGCTGATCCGGCATTTCAAGGGGACAATATTAGGCACAATATTGGGCTTAATGTGTCTAGGTTAATTTAACCCATCAAAATTAATTATTTGTTTAACCCAGCAAGATGGGTTAAATATTCAACCCAAATGCTAGGTCATATTTAACTACAACGCTGGGTTAGTTCTACCACATAAATTGGTCAAATGTTCTACCCAGATGTTGGTTCATTTTAACTGGAATGTTGGGTTAATTCTACCTCACAAATAGGTTAATATTATTTTCATGTTTTACAGTGAATCTGCAAAAAAATTATAATAATAAAAATAAATAAATAAATAAATAAATACCCATGTCTATTAAACAGTTAAATTACTTTGATATACTGGTCTATTACAAAAAAACTTCCAAGTTTTGCAAACCATACATATATGCAATAAACAACATCCTATTAAATGTTCATAGAAAAAACATTTATTTTTCAAAAGGACAAGAACAGATAATCAACAGCGACATCATTACTATACTATTAGTCACAAGGACAGAATGGAGTAATTGCACAAATAGACTGAGGCAGCTTCTACACAGCAGGATCTCTCTGTGACTTCAGATATCTTTTCTGCAGAACAAAACTATCCAGCCCTGGTCTCATTTTAACATACAAACACTGTCTATGACTTTACAGGTAGGCCTCGCTATTTCATAGCAACATTACAAATAGTCCTATACAGGAGCACACTGCTTTGGATAGTTAATGTCAAAAATATAAAATGCCTTGAAGCACACATCAACCACTCCAAGTAGTGTGCATTGCTCCAGAGCCTGTCCCACCAGAATGACGAATGCCTGAGAGCAGCGCTGGTCATTATCTCCCAATGTCAGGATGTAGGGGTACGGCCTTGACACTTCAGGTATTCCACCATGTTGGTTCCAACCTTAGAAAGAAAGAAAGTAAAATTTTTGTTAAATAGCAAAGATTAAACTGAATCAGACTATAAATTTAGTGTGTAATAGGATTGACACTAAATAAAAAATGACAAAGCTGTCCATTTAGATAGGGTAATTTTCCTAAATATTTTTTAAAAAGTCAGAATAGCTAACGCTAGCAACCTAACTAAATGCCTGCGTCATGCTATCTACAGTTAACAGTTTAACGTTCAGTCATCACTTCACCATCTTCGTAACCCTGCAAACATTCTACACTCTAAAAAATGCTGGGTTGTTTTTTCTACCCAAACGCTGGGTTGCCGCTGTTGGGTCATTTTTCTGGGTTATTTACAGAGAGTTGGGTAGTTTTTGTGTAACCCGGCTGCTGGGTTAAAGTTTGCTTGGCCCCTCCCCCAAAGTTCACCGGTGGATTCAGCGGCTGTCACTCAGCTTCGTGTCTCTTGAGCTCTCACACCGCTGATGACGGTTCATCCTCCTCGGACATTTAAGGGAAAATGGCGTTAAATACAAGGTCTGTATACACATGTTCACTCACCTAATTCACATATGACTGAAAAATTATTACTATATGTAACATTTATTACTGTTACCGTGTTAAGGTTACACACAAACTTTCCGGCTGGTCTGAGGTACTGGATGATAATTTAGCTGAGAATAACTGCTAGTTAGCCAAACAACCCCACCTGTGTATGAAAGAAACGGCTAAGATGTCTGAGCTTTTTAGCTTTCTCTGTAGAATGTTTGCAGGGTTACGAAGAAGGTGAAGTGATGAATGAACGCTAAACTGTTAACTTTAGTGCTCGCATGACGGCGGCATTTAGTTAGTTTGCTAGCATTAGCAACCACTTTAGAACTTTATTAAACTCACTGCTTGAGACAAAATGCTGGTGTTTTACAAAACACTGACCCTCTCACAAATATACAGACCTGCTAACCCTCCTGTTTTTCACTAGCTAGTAATTTACTCTGCGGTCAAATTTCTCCTGCGTTTCTCCCGAGTTATAACAATATTTTACACCTTTCCCCCTTTTGCAAGTATGCAAATGTATCACCAGTAATAGCATGTAAGCTAACCATGTAGCTCTCTTTAACCAAAGTTAAATTAACTATCAGTCAGCGCGCCAACTACAGGAAAAAGTACCACAGCGGTACAGGTAACTACTAGATGGAAGTATTAATATTTTGGTGATTGTAATGTACCAGTATGACACCAACTATGACATTTTTTCGGTAATTAGCTTAAAATCAATGCAGACTACAATATCAACTAGTCTGACATAAAGAGTTGTATCCTAAAAGCCATGCTTATTTTGCTGTTTTATTTTTGGTAGTAGCTCTCTCCATGTTTTT